>JAHRHZ010000031.1:3102628-3144184 GCA_024137785.1 Ginglymostoma cirratum
GTTCATCCAGCCCCATGCTTGCTAGCTTGCATTTAGATAGTGGCTTCAACACAATGGAACATCCCAAGGCTTTTCCCATGTGCTTGAAAAGCAAGTAGGAAACCCGGATAAGAAGGCATTAGGTCAAAAGACCAGAAGTTTGGTCGAAAAAGGTAGGTATTAAAGACAAACTTAAAGAAGGAAAGCGAGATAGGCAAGGAATATCCTAGAGCCTGGGGAGTGAATGAACAGGCACCAATCGCAGAGCGATTAAAGTGATGGATGCTTTCGAAGGGGGCTTCTCAACATTGATGTCAAGACCCCAATGGGGATTCAGAGCTGACATTTTTGGGGTCACAAGCTGTGTGCAAGTTATAACACTTGTGCTCCCTCTGTAGCAGGTCCTCAATCTCTCAGTTCTCACAGAGCTTGGACAATTTTTAAATATCAAAATTGGGTCACAATGAGGAAAAACTTTGGGAAAAACTGGTCTAGAGGCTAGAATTAGTAAGTGCAGATATCTCAGAGGCCTGTGGGATTGATGGAGATTGTAGTAACGGGGAGAGGTGAGGCTATGAAGCAATTTGAAAACAAGGATGATAATTTTTAAATTAAGGGTTTGCTTGACCAGGTAGCCAGTAATAGTCAGCCAGCACAGGATGAAGTAAATAGGACTTTCTGTGATCTAAGAGTCGATAACAGCGTTCAAATGATCTCAAGTTTACACAGGGTAGACCAGCCAGGAATACATTGGAATAGTCAAGTACAAGGAACAAATGTATGAATGAAGTTTCCAGTAGCAGATGAGCTGAGACTGGGATGCAGTCAAGCAATGTGGCAAAGGTAGAAATGGAAGGTCATAGTGATGACTTGAATATAAGATGGAAACTCATCTTACAATCAAATGTGATACCAAGGATGGGAATTGACTGATTTATTCACATACTTTTGCCAATGACAGAGATGAAGTCAGTTTCCAGGGAAAGGAGTTTGGAGCTGGAACTGAAAATAATGGTTTCTGTCTTCCCGATATTTAATTGGAGGAAGTTTCTGTTCCTCCAGTATTGGACTTTAGATATGCAATCTGATCATTTCAAAGGAGTGGGAGCAAAGGTGGTGACAAAAAACTGATGGTCACCAACGCTGTTCTTTCAGATGGCATCACCAAGGAACAACAGGGAAACAAGAACTAAGACAGATCCTTGTCACTGTGACAGACATAGATAATACTGTCCATTTTATGTTTTTGTTTTTAAAAATAGCTCTGGTCACTGCTGAGGCTGTCCTACCCAAACATATCTAGGACAAAATCTGATATTTCAGACAAAATCCAGTCCATTTCTTCAAGAATAAGTGGGAAACCCACATCTCTTCATCTGAGCAAAGCCCAACTGAACGAAGTGCACCAAAGGAATTTGACTGTTCGGCATCAGACCAATCCTGCAATTTAAAACCTTAGACTAGCTTCCCTTATATAAAGGAAATGGCACTGGCTATGTTCTGTCCGAATACAAGAATGATGGATGGGTTTTACTGTTTATATTTATCTTGTGATCTTGTAAATCATTGCCATCAACCCCTAGCAAGAGAGCCATTTCTTAGAGTTGTTATCTTCAGGTTATTGGAGGAATCCATTCTGAAGGATGCAAATTTAAATGTTTCACATTAACAAAGTGCAAATGATACCTTTATAAGCTAACATATGGTAAGATTCAAAAGTGTCATGCAGCTAAATAAGTTGTTAGCTCCTATGTGGTACAGTGTCTCAGTGGTTAGCACTGCTGCCTCACAGTGTCAGGGGCTCAGATTCAATTCCAACCTCTGCTCCCTCTGCCTGTGTGGGTTTCCTCTGAGTGCCCCAGTTTCCTCATACAATCCAAAAAATATCAGGTTAGGTGGATTGGCCATGTTAAATTTCCCATAGTGTCCAGGGATGTGTAGGTTAGGGGGATTAGCCATGGGAAATGCAGGGTTGCAGGGATCGGGTGGGGATGTGAGTATAGGTGGAATGCTCTTCAGAGAGTCAGTGTGGACTGTTGAGCCAAACGGCCTGTTTCTACACTGTAGGGATTGTATGAAATATGCCTTAACTCAACATCGCCATGTATTTGCAGCTCTTTGGTCATGTCCTATGTTTCACCAATCGTTCCCTTTTCCTGTCCCCTCTATCCTCCAAAGAGGGTGTATCTACAATGGAACTGTCACTTTAGAAGTAAATGACACATGGCGTTGTAAGGTTCTCTGTTGAGTTTTTACCTTGAGTTTTGCCAACATAGTAATTTTTATTTCAGAAATGGAGTTTAAATCCTTAAATGATTTAAGTGTGCAGACTCAATGGCCGCTCATGAAAACAGGCAGTGTTGCCAAACAAACAAAAACTTCTATTTTTGGGTTTTGGAATCTTCAGCAGTGGATAAGAACAAGAAGCCAGACAGCCTTATGGCTTAGGACATGGTGTGCCGAGTACTCTCAATTCTGTTATCAGTGCTATAATACCACATTTCCCAGAATGTCAGCTAATTTTTCTAAGCCATGTCTAATGCTTATGTGACACATCAGAAAGTATCTAAAAGACCAAAGATTCTCCCAAAACAATTTGAAGCATTTCAGGTTAAGTTTCATTAGCTAAAGTTGTAACGTTACAAACTGAAATGTTTTGGGTACTGAAAAAGACATTAAACAAAGGTTTTCATTGTAATTACAAGGGATCTTACATGTTTTGGAGAGAGGATTTACAAATGCAAAGTTATACTGCTTATAAAACAGCATAACATTTCAATAAATTATGTCTGTAAGTACTGAAATTCCAGTATAATAGTAGAAGAAATAACAGAATGTGTAAGGTTAGCTAATTAGAAATATAGCCAAAGAGAGATGAGATGCTATTAAATGCCAAAAAGGTTGAAATATGATATTTCTTACACTGCAATGAGTAAGAAAGTCCAAAGCCACACCATTT
Source organism: Ginglymostoma cirratum (assembly GCA_024137785.1). Taxonomy (NCBI): domain Eukaryota; kingdom Metazoa; phylum Chordata; class Chondrichthyes; order Orectolobiformes; family Ginglymostomatidae; genus Ginglymostoma; species Ginglymostoma cirratum. The sequence goes on from JAHRHZ010000031.1 coordinate 3,105,567, forward strand.
AGGCATTGTATATAAAATTTTACATATTACATGGTGCAACTCAATTTATTTCAGACATGGGCACTTGCTGGTAAATATTTGCCTGATACACTTCACTACTTTAAGTTTCATGATGGAACATTTTTGGTGCTTTGAAAGTATCAAGGTTATTGTGTGAAATTTATCATTCATATTCCCTGCAGAAATCATAAGAATAAATTTTAGAATGAAGGCAGCACAATATCACTGACATGGTAAGACATTCAAATCTGCTATGTTCCACTGCTTCTGTGCTCACCTCTGAATGTGTGAGTGAACCAAAGAATGAAAGACAAAATTGTGAATGAATATGGGAAACACCAAAATTCATGCTCCCCATTTCCTCTCTTGTATCTGCAACCAGCATCTCTGAGATCTTCACCATATATATTTGGTACTTTCCCATCTTCACTGTCTCCTCTCCATAAGCACTCTGATGTACCACATGGAGAACAGTCATATAGAAATCAAAATGTTAACAGGAAAAGATATATTATTTCTAATAGTCTATTTTTCTAGCTGGTCTATCTAGTTTATCCCACGTAATTGTGAAATTGTATGAACTAGGCCAAGATGCTCCCTATCCTCCATGTAGTCTCCTGAATGATAAAATGTCGTCCAAAAGACAATATGGAACATGACTGATGTGAAATTATACCTACCTTGTCCGTATGTGATTTCTGCCACTGTCACAAACTAGTCACCCTCTTCCTCTTAAAAGTATACAATTAAATAATACATCCAATGCAGACAGCCAGCCTGTTCTATAAGTCTAGGATTCTCTGGGAAAAGAAAAATGGACTACCATCTAAAATGTTGGAGGTAAGAATTTGAGAAGAACATGTATGTAATCAAATATCCAGGTCAGTAATTCTGAAAGTGCACAGAACATTTGAATAGGGAAATATTGAATAGCCTTCCTTAACAGTCTTAATGAGGATACCAGATTTTGTTCACATTCACTTTCATTTCTTGGGATGTTGGAGGTTAGAATCACTCTTCTTCATCTTCTTTCATGCAGTGCAGACTTCTTCTAAGAATAGTACTGTTCTGCTCCAAAGGAAGCAATTCTCCACTTCCTCCAGCAAGACATCAAAAGTTGCATAATACATGCAGAAATTCTATTTCCTCTGTGCAGCTCAACTGAGCTGAAGGATGACAGCACTAGACTTTCCTCCCAGTCAAGCATAACACAATGTCCCTTCACATAGTTATTTAATAACTACTGCTATCCAGAAATCCTCCTTGCCTGTAATCAGCGAAGTCGCGCCATTAGGATTAATTCAGAGTGGAAAATTGCTAGAAACATTTGTAAGAGTTCAACTCAAAAGTCTCCATGAGGTCAGCCTTCTTCAAAATTAGTGTTGAAAACAAGTTTTGTAATTCAAGGTCACCACTCGAAAATACATCTTCAAAATTAATGAGAAAAGATTTGATCTAATAACTTTGAATCAAAAAATACTAATTACTATACCATGTAATATCCTGTTACAACATTATTAATATGATTTATGCTGATAATTCTCTTGTCTGCACTCTTTTCTGGTAATATTTCCCAGCTAGTGTGTTCTGCTCTTTTGCTGCTGTTAAGCTGTACTCCTCCTCCAACCACTTCACAATCAGTGATCATACCTTCTGTGACCTCAATCTGCACTCTGCAATTTTCTTTCTTATACATTTGCCTTGCTTCTTTTCCACCATCCTAATAAAGCATTCTTACAAACTACCTCTTTGATCATTATTCGGTCAGCTTCCCAAATTTCTGCCTAACACTGCCCTGATCTTAGCAAATTTTTATTTGAGAAGTGGCATAAAAGTTTTATTTTTATTAGTGTTTTACCTTAATAACACAGACCATAAATTATTATAGCAGTGCTTTCAAACAAACATTTGACATAATTATATGACATCCTTTGTCTTCTCTTTTAATGGAAGGATTAGTCCATTTAGTTTAAACAGTTTAACACATTCATGATAATCTCATCATGTGGATACAATATGAACATTAAGCATTTATGTGTAAATACCACAGAAATTGCTAATTTTTAATATTACTGCTATTTTTAACACTTTAAAACAATAAATTTACGTATATGTCCTATACCAAATACTACAGGCTAATATTAGAGAAGGATTCGTGAAACATTTATTTTTTCGTAATGTGTTTTAACTATTTTGTAAAAGGATATAACTGTTCAAGTTTAAAAATGTATAATGTTCTTCTGCAGTCCTCCATGAGTTAAATGTGAAAGGGCTTATGCAAAGAGATAATGAATTACATTATTGAACTAATAAACTTGAGTTAAGCTGCGGTGGTGCCTGAAATTATTCCTAAATTTACACACTGGCCTCTGCTGCAATCACTCAGAACTGCAGCCTCCGCAAAGCATATTTTCCATTTCAAGGGCAGCTGCAAAGTACTTTGCAGACATCCAAAAGTCTTTGATTCTTTATAGTTTATTTATATGATACTATATGTTTTCCTTGATAAAGAAATTGTACGTACTATTAAAATATACACCAAAATATTTAATAGTACGCTAACATGCCAAAATTGTTTCCACATTTTTTTAAGTTCAGTGATTTTCATAGGCAAACACTACAACTCTTTTACAACAGGATTATTACACTGACAACAACGCTTTTAATGATTTCTTTTTGGATATGTTGGTGGATAATGGAATATTATCCATTGAAGACTGCGAGAGATCCCTATTCTTATTCAAGTAGTTACATTTTTGACAAGCTCCTGAACTATTCAACATATTTAGTATTTCATGGACATTATTTCAAATGATGCTTAATTCAGTCATACTGCAGCGGATCATCAGCCTAGATGGTCCCAGTGCAGAGTCATCTATTCCCAGCACTATGATAACACTCAATTTTACTTTAGAATGTATTAGGCCAGCCAAGAAGATTTACCATCTGATATTCCTGTCCACTTCCCTTTTCCCCCATAAAATGGTAGTTCCCTCATGTTCTCCAGCATTTCTCACATTTCACCCCAATTAGGGATGGGCAATAAATGTTGCTCTAACTAGTGATGCCCATGCTCATAAATTAATAAAAACGTACTCTGTGAGGCAAATTTTAAAAATTCACAAGGGAGGACTTTAAAACCTTTTAAGCATGTGAGGCACAGCATTGTGACAGCTCAAATTTAAACATTTCTGACTATGTTTCCTTAGCAATAGGACTTTAGAGAGGTGCAAACTTAAAATTTACGTCAGTTGGCTGTATAACAAACATAATTATTCTGTTTGTGTGCTCTCAGTAAATATATTTGCCTGTCAAACATACATGTCAAGAAACCACACATCATAATCTTCCATCCAACAATTTTAGCTGTCTAATTGGGATATGCAAGGTGATTAATGAAGTTGTTAAGTGCGGATAGGGAGTATGTCAAAAAAGTTTCTCTGAAACAAGGATCCAGAACAATGTGGTATAAACCTTAAAATTAGAGTTTGGTCTTTCAGAGGTGATGTCAAGAAGGTGATGTCACTTTAAAGCTGCTGGGAGTCCAGAACTCTCACCACACAAGGCAATTGAAGCTAGGTCAGTTGAACACATTCAATACTGAAATTGTTATATTTTTGTTAGGCAAGGCTACTAAGGGTTGTAGTATCAAGGAGATCGGATGTAGTTGAGATAAAGATCAACCATAACCTAAGTGAATGGCAGAACAGGCTCAAAGGAGTAAATGACCAGTTCTTATTCCCATGTTTCTATGAGCCTTCCTGTATTCCTAGTTCCTAGGATGCACACAATAAGGCCCAGAGTTCTAAACTTCCTGTCAGAGCAGGACCTAAATCTGTCAATGCAGGGACAGAGAACATAAAAAATAGGCAAGGTACTGATCATAAAGCCTCTCAATCCTGCTCCTGCTACCTTTTTTTGTATTCATTCGTGAGAGTTGCTGGCTGACCAGCATTTATTTCCTGTCCTGAGATACTCTTGAGAAGGTGGTGGTGAGCGGCCTTCTTGAACTGCTGCAGTCCATTCACTGTAGGTAGATCCACAATGCCATTAGGGAGGAAATACCAGAACTTTGACCCAGTGACACTGAAGGAATTGCAGGCCAGCACAGTGAGTGACTTGGAGGGCAACTTGCAAGTGACATTTTCCCAGTTTAATCAGATAATTTTTGATCCTCACTCTGAGCCCCACTTTTCTGCCTAATTCCAATACGCCTTCATTGCCTTTGAGTCCCAAAATCTGTCATTCTCATTTTGAATAAACTCAATGACTATACAGCCCAGTTCTATAGTTGGTCATCATGGGAAACAGCTTCCCAGTGTCTGCTCCATCATATTCTCTCAGATCTTGTACTCGTTCCCATCAGACACTCAAACACCAATCCAAACAGTGACAATCGGATTATCCACATACTGGAATCAGAAAGACTGTCCAAAAATGTAAATTTGCATCAGTAGTGAACAATTTGACAATAGCCCTAAAATTATGTTGAAAAGTCAGGAGTATGTGGTGAGCAACTTTATAGCTCCTAATTATAAAAGACTGATTACTTCCTTTGGAATACTTTTCAGTCAAATTAAGAACACGATTATTTGTTTCAGCTTAAAGACAGGGGTCTGGTTATGGTACATGCAAAATACTGTGACTATGTGTTAACGGTGTTGAGAGAAAACACAAATTGTAACAGCAACTACTTGTGACCAGAAAACTGTATTATCAGCCCAATAACACTACTCCAAGCAGATGGTTGTCTCAAATTGGTGTCTGGAGTGTAAAAGTAGATGTTACAGAGGGACAGAAACAATTAAAGGCAGTGGCTTAACATCAGTAGAGCGGTCCATCAATAGTGTAGCCATTGTTTTGTATTGTTCATATTGTTCAGCCAGGTGTTTTTAACTATTTGCTTCCACATTCATCAAATCCACCAATAATTTTACAACAAACACAGTGGAGCAACAACTAGTATCTAATGTGTGAGATGACGCGGTGTGGAGTTGGAGGAACACAGCAGGCCAGGCAGCATCAGAGGAGCAGGAAAGTTGACATTTCTTTTCTCTGATGCTGCCTAGCCTGCTGGGTTCCTCCAGCTCGACAACGTGTTATCTCTGACTCCAGCATCGGCAGTTCTTACTATCTCTAGTATCTAAAGCATTGTATTTTTGCTGTTAAAGATGTAGCAAACATAAACTTTACAGCTGGGTTGAAAAATTAAGCACAACGTGCATTTCACTCATAATAATCTAGTCAAAAGATAGCAAAGAAGACCAGTTTGGAAAATAAGCAGTTGATTCTCTGTCTTTCCTTCGAAATTTGAGAATTCATGATGTCAGGACAAAAACCAACAATCATAGCTTTTAATTGACAAGTACATAAGCTCAAGTGAGGCAAAGGGTAACAAAAATTTTAAAAAGCCCAAGACAGCTTCTTGTCTTAATCAGACCATAAGATGTAAGTACTGAAGTAGGTGATTTAGCCCATGGAGTCTGCTCTGCCATTCACTGAGATCATGGCTGGTCTGATCATTCCCAGTTCCACTTTCCAACCTTTACCCCATAACATTAGAGATTCATTCGGGAAGGTTGGTGATTGAATCTGAAATGGGGGCATCTGTCCACGTTTCCAATAAAATTCTTTCTAATCTAATGCTTTCCCACACACCCTACTAAATAGAAACTATGTCCTGGCTGACTTTGAGAGTACTTTATTTGTTTTGCGCAATATACAAATGAGCAAGACGTTGAACTTCCATCAGTCTAATCTAGTATTATCTCCACAGAACATGCTGGATCACTGAGATTACCTAATCCACCTGCAACCCCATAGCCCAGTGAATTCCAGGAATGCTCAAAACGATGAACAAAATAAAATGAACATGAGATTAAATAAACCTAAAGGGCCTACTGTGGAACTGCACAGAATTTAGATCCAAAACCGAAGCAGGAGGCAATGCTTGGTAACCGTTCATCCACCATTGATAGCAATGGAAAAAGCAGCACTGTATGCATAACATTACAGGTCACTTGACATACAGGGGAGAAAGGGGTTTGGGAAGAAGGAAGTATGCATCTCCGTGACTTTAATTCTGAGCTGAATGCTTTCATTTTGGAGTTCACAAATGAACAGAATTGTTACAACAAAGAAATAGGTTAATCAGCCCATTCTGTTTGTGCTGGCTCTCCGAAAGTGAAATGTACCCAATGCCACTCCCCACTTTCATGCTGGAGCACTGCACATTGTTCCTTTCCAAATAATAATAGAATTCCATTTGAACATTTGGTTTCAACTTGCCACCGACACACTCTCAGACATTGTATTCTAGATGTTAAACATTCATGATGTGAAAACCTTTTTCTTCATTTTGCCAATGCTTCTTTCATCCATTATCTTAAATCTGTGCTGTCTTGCTCTTGATGGTTCAGCCAATGGGAACAGTTTTTTTTCCTTATCTAGTCTGTCCAGGCCCTCATAACAGCTATCAAATCTCTTTTCAGTCTTCCCTTCTATAAGGGACACAGTACCAAATTTTCCAAATGAACCACATAACTGAGGTTCATTATCATTGAAACCATTTTTGTGATTTTTTTTGCCTGTTATGATTAAACCACTGGTCTATGCATAACCTCCTCATTTTTGTATACCATTGCCCCTATTAATAAATTCTAGGATGCTGTCTGCTTTATTGATTGCTTTCACAATTTGATCTGCCACTTTCAAAGACTTATGCAAACCTAATGACTCAGATCCTACTGCTTCTCTCCCCCTTTAGAGTTGTACCCTTTGTTTTATATTGTCTCTCTGCATTCCTCTTACCTAAATGGATCTCTCCACATTAAATTTCATCTTCCACCATGTCCAAATTTAGACACACTGTATTTCTCTCTCACTTCATGAAGAGCTGCCCAGCTGCACTGTTGGCATTGCATTACAGGCCCATGTCCAGCTCCCAACATTTGCCCCCATTCCTGGCCTTTGTCTCCACTCCCAGATTCTCAGTCCCAAGCTTTCCAAACATGCAGAAACTCAGCCACAGTAAGGCCATCTGCAAACATGCAGATGGTGATGCCCTTATGCATGGGTCATAGTGATGTCAGTCACTATATAGGAATATAGGCATATTCTGGCTTTGGGACGCCTATGACCAGTGACTGTCTGTGCCCTTGTGTGCAACATGCTGTTGACTATTTTGTCAGCTATATTTGCATGTGGGCCAATATTCTGTTACAAAAATACAAAAGGCAACAGACAAGTTATATGGAATTTGGAGCATTGTGCAACATATTAACTGAGTCGACAGAAGCGGAATAGTACCCTCTTCTGGTCATATGTAAATATGCATATGCTGGAAGATACTTTTTTTGCACTTTTGATTGTTGTTTGATTTATTTAAAGACGTCATAGCGAGCTTAAAAGGAGGAAGGGCACTTATTTAGATGGTGTGGTGTCACATCTAAACTGTACCACCTTCCTGCTAGAATTAAGTTTTGGATTGGAAGGCCCTTGGTGGACTTCCTGGTCCTGCTGCCAATTTGAGCCCTTAGGTGACCAAATAATGATCACTACAGGCCTCTGGGATTAACCAACCTGCAGACAAGCCTGTCGCCATATTGTCATCAATACCACACTTCTCTGTGGGCAACTTGGCACCTTGGTGGTTCCTTAATCAAAAGCCATTAGTGCCTAATTGTATCATTGGACATTGGGCAACAAAATGCTGAAAGAAAGCAAACCCCTTGCCAACATCCCATTACCCTCTCTCAGTAATCACAAAACCCATGAATTTGAAATGATCACTTTCATGAAAAAATATCAAATCAGGGCAAACTAAGTTAGCCTCAAGAAATTTAGATCTCCTGTTTGAATTCACAAATGTATGATAAATTTCACTTATTGGGAGATGGAATGCTCATCTGCCAGATGACCAACATTGAAGACACTGGAGCTAGACTCAAAAACCAAGCTGTATTTCAACAGCTGTTTTTGAGCAACAGAGCAAGGAGAGTGAAAAAAAAATTAACAAGAGCATGGGAAAAAACGTTCACCAAGAACTCAAAGATATGTACGTCTTCCGCTACTGCTGAGGATATAAGTCAATTGGAAAATTACTGTGGCGTCAGGTTAAGAATTTTACTCCTCAAGAACTGGTCAGCTGCATAATTATTATTTTTCTTGCCTGTACCAGATACTCTTACTTTTTATGCTCACAACCTCTGTTTGTTGATGTTTGATCTTGCATTTTTATTATTTTTCTAAGGTTTGTGGATAATAACGTGCCTGTCCCTCAAGAAAACCTTGGTCATTGGCGCCCTCATTTCCCAGAGAACTACATTTTCGTTGATAACAAGGTGTGGAGCTGGATGAACACAGCAGGCCAGGCAGCATCAGAGGAGCAGGAAAGCTGACGTTTCGGGTCCGGACCCTTCTTCAGACCCTTCTTCAGAAGAAGGGTCCAGACCCGAAACATAAGCTTTCCTGTTCCTCTGATGCTGCTCAGCCTGCTGTGTTCATCCAGCTCTACACCTTGTTATCTCAGACGCCAGCATCTGCAGTTCCTACTGTCTCTACATTTTCATTGAAGTGTGATAACCACATGCAAAAAACAGAAATAAAAATATTAGTTGTGACTAGTCAAGGTATTATTTAAAAAGGAGAGTCAGGTTGATTCAATTTGTTTTTTATCCAGCTATAAATACATTTCTGAATAAAGCAACCATGAGTTTATGTCTTAGAGCTGTGTTTAGAATGTGATTACTCTGGGGAGTTTGGAGAGGAGATTTACCAGTATGTTACCTGGGCTGGAGAGTTTTGGTCCTGAAGAGAGATTGGTTAAACTGGGTTTCTTTTTGAAATAACTCCACCAATGCCAGTATCCCGTCACCAAGTCATCATTTATTTGCAGGTACATAAATCTTGACACGGGTCTGGCATTCTCAGGGCCGGTTCTCAGACAGAACAGAATCTCCTGTTTATATCTGTCAGCCAGGGCTCCCTGAGTGGACCAGGTTAACAGATCCAATCAGGGAACTCATATTCTATGAGGTTCACCTGGCTGGCCTCATTACAATCACTACTGTTTTCCTTGCAGCAGAGGAGCCTGATATGGTATATGATTGAGATGTATAAAATTATGAGGGGCATAGATAGGATAGGCAGGAAGAAACTTTGCCCCCTTGGTGGAGGGATCATTGGCTTGGACTTAAGGATAGGGGCAAGAGGTTTAGAGGAGATGTGATGATTTCTTTTTAAACCCAGAAGATGGTGAGAATCTGGAACTCACAGCCTGTAAAAGTGGTACAGGCAGAAACCCTCAAAATATTTAAGAAATATTTTGATGTGCACTTGCAAAGTCAAGACACACATGGCTCTGGGCCAAATGCTGGAAAATGGGATTAGAATAGTTGAGTAGTTACTTTTGTCTGGTGCAAACTTGATGGGCTGAAGGACCTTTCTCTGTACTGTAGAACTCTAATGACTCAACACTAAGATGCCCAGATAACAAGGTGTAGAGCTGGATGAACACAGCAGGCCAAGCAGCATCAGAGGAGCAGGAAAGCTGACATTTCGGGCCTAGACTATTTTTCAGAAAAATTTCTGAAGAAGGGCCTAGGCTCGAAACATTAGCTTTCCTGCTCCTGTGATGCTGCTTGGCCTGCTGTGTTCATCCAGCTCCACACCTTGTTATCTCAGATTCTCCAGCATCTGCAGTTCCTACTATCACTAAGATTCCCATATTGGTTTGCACTTGAAATATGAAAAGAACCATGATCTACACTGGTAGATGAGTAGTGATGGAGGGGAAACCCTTGTGAATTGTGGTCCTTCATATTTGCAGCCTCCTGTTAGTGGCATGGAGCCTCCAACTCCAATGGCCCAGCCTGCTATAGAAAGGCTGCCTTCATTCAGCTGGTGATCTTCACAGGACACTACACTGCCACCAACAAAATGTCTACAAGCCCTCTGAATCACCTGTACTTACAATCTTAAACTTGCCTATTGACTGCTACTGTTCACTTCCTGTGTCATTCCTGGTGAAAGGACTGTGTTGGGAAGCTGTCCCAATGCAGCTTGCCCCATTTTCTTCTTCCCCACGCACCCCCAATTCTCCCGTCACCATATGATCAGGAAAATTCAGCACGTCATGCCCCTTTACACTGAGTATTTTATACCAATTTAGAAATCAATATTGCAGAAGCCAGTGTTTGCTCCCATGATGATTCTACCAAGAGAACTATTCAGCTGCTCCTTTGGCCCATATCCAAATCACAGCACCCCATCGTCATCCCTGGACTAACTGCTGCAGAATGTCAAATCCAAATCTAAATCCAAATCAATTATAGTCTGTCAGATCACTGCTTACCATCCACATCGACAAATCCTTCTTCAGCTACAGGATTTACCTATACATCAATTTCTTCACCTTTCAAATCTCAAACTCCCAATATGGACATCAGCACAGCTCAGTCAATTAAAGCACCAAGTCTGCTGTATGCTTTCTGTCTCCATGTCCCTGTCACACTCTGCAGGGTCTGTGTGTATGCATGACCTAAAGCCAAAACTGACACCAAAGACCTTGAAATTCATTCAGGCCACTGTGAACTGGACCCAGGAATCAATCCCAGTACCTGAACGGGATAGGCCCAAAGCCCAAGGCCCATCTCAAATTGGGTCCTGGGACTTAGCTAAATGAAAGTGGTGTGTTTCAGATACCTGCTGTGCCTCTCCAGGCAGCTCTCCAGCAAAGACCTTGAATCTTTAGCCACAATATTACCAGCAGTGACTTCATGTTAGAGTTGCCAACTCAGAACACAGCTATGCCAAGTGAATTTTCTTCTCTGAACATGATGATGTCATTGATTGATCTTTGACTGGCATTTCCAATTCTGCGCAATATAAGGCCTTTTTTTATTTTTAGCTATGTCAGTAATTATTAAAACTATGAACTCAGTTGTCTTCTAGGGGAGCTTTATTTAAGCAACATTTCTTTACTTAATTAACACAGCTCATGTCTCTAAGACTTTGAGTCAAGACACTTGCCGAAAGCTTTCTACAGTTGGCGTTTAGGCCTCATTAATGCAATTATTCTACCACAGCAGCAAAGAGCATGAAGCTGCAAGCAGTACTGTTTGGTGATTTTTGGATCCTGAGGAAACTTTCTTCTTCTGCTGGGGTCCAATTGCCACAAGGCAAGTACGGTAGGTATGAATTTTTCAGGAAAGCAGAGTTCAGATAGCTGTCCATTCAGAGGGAAATACTAGTAAAACTGGCAAATGAAACACACTGGTCTGACTCATCCTGTGCACTTCAAAATGTAGGCCCAGCATAGCCAGTGCATTCACTTCCAAGTATTATTGGTTTGTTATTGTTTATCATTCACTACTTTAGTAACTTTAGCTTCTGGCTGGGTGACTTAGGTTGGCTGATTGTCCTCTGCATCTGATTCTCATGAATCCTGACTGAAAACCAGGTCAACAGCAGAACTGAGGGTCATTCCTAAGTTTGCACCAACTACCAGTGAGATAAAAACAGACAGAGCAGCAAGCAGGAATATTCTTGAGCACGGAGAGCTCAGCATGCACTTGTGGCCACAACGTACACTTTCCAGGTCACCAGGCAGCACCTACGTGGGAGTGCTGCCTTTGATCACAGTCATTCATCCCGTTAATTTAAATGGGCTCTGTGCCCATTGGGAGCCAACAAATAGAATCCTGTGGTTTTAAACTCTCCCAGAATGCATTTAATAGCTATCAGAAGACTGGGGATGAATTCAGTCATCTCCTGGCCATTCAGAGGGCAATAGCAACCCTACCTCATTAAAATCACTAAGGAAACTTTTACATGATCAAGTTAGAAGACAATTGGAAGGAGGGCAACAAAGATGCCAGGGAGAAGTATCAAGGCAGGAACCTGGAGAAGGGGTGGAGTGGAATTTGGGAGGGGGCAACATAAGAGGGGCAATGGGGGTGTAGGGGAGGGCTGACCTGCAGCAGTCAGTATAACTAAAATAAGATCGATCGGAGAACTCTTGCTCCTCCTGGCTCCAATTTGAGGGAAAGAATTATGTTTTTGTGCCTACCTTGCACTGGCCCCTTTTTAGGACTGCAGATTAGGCCACAAGTGAAGCTAAGTCTCCTGAATACAGCCAGCCAGATGCCAGCTGCATCCAGGGCAACCCTCCGAGATCTCAATATTCAAACATACAAAGTAACAATAGGCATGGGCTATTCTGCCCCTTGAGCATCTACTGTCACCTAATATGATTGTGACAATCGACAATCTACAATCTACATATCCTCCACCGATATATTTGTCGATGAAGAATCTATTCATCTCTTCTATAAGAACATTCAATGACACAACCTCCATAGCTTTCAAAAACTAATGATCCTCTGAGAGAAAAAAAAAATTCTCTACATCTTAATCTTAAATCCCCGAGTTCTGATCTGTCCTACAAGGGAAGCTTCTTCTTAGCATCCAACCAGTCAAGTCCTCTCAGGATCTTACATATGATAAGATCATCTCTCATTCTCTACTCAACTGCAACGGATACAGGCCCAACATATCCAAAAATACTACATAAGGTAAGACTGCTTCTTCCAGGAATCAGTTAATCGAACATTATCTCCACTGTTTCCAACACAATTATATTCTTACATAAATAAGGGGACCAAAACTGTATCCACTAACTCTAAATGTGATCTTGCTAACACCTTGTACAACAGCAGTAAAACTTCCCTACCTTTATGTTCCCTTGTTACATATACACACATTCCCATTTTGTGATTCATGCGTCAGGAAGCTCAAATCCCTTTAAACTGAAGAGTCCTGTAGTTTCCTTCCATTTGTGTAATATGCCATTTACTAATCTTTCAGCCAAACTAACAAACTTATGTTTTTCTACACTATACTCCATTTGTCATCTTTCTATACACTCACCTAACCTTTCTGTATGCTTAATGGACTCATTATGTCCTTGTCACATGTCACTTTCCTTTGTTGTGTCATGAGCACATTTAGCAAGCACACAAACCAATCTCTTCATCAAAGCCATTAATTAAGTGGTAAAATGTTGGGCCCCCTGTGATGATCCCTTGCCAACCTGAAAATGATCCATTTATGTTTACTGGTCCAGTTAACTGACCAATCCTCCACACCATGGCTTCTTATGCAGTAACATTTGATATAGCAACTTGTCAAATGCCTTCTTTTAATCTAAATACACCACTGTTACAGAATCCCCTTTGCCTATAAAAACTCTAACAAATTGATCAAACATGACTTCCATTCCAGAGAACTATGTTGATTCTGCCTGACTGATTTTAAGGTTTTTTTTTAAGTTCTATTCTAGAAAGTCTTTAATAAACAAACAAGTGAACTGTGGGCACTAATGTGCATAAATAACATCCTTGCCTGAACCAATATAGTGGTTTGGTACAGTTTTTGCTGAAAATCCATACCACCTGCCCACCATATTGGACACTTAATTGCCCTGTTTAGAGTCCATAATGCTAGTGTATTACCTGAATTTCCTGATAGATGTCTTTAAATCAGATACTCACATGTATATGAAATGGTGGCACTTACTTAAGACAGTCAGAAAGAGTTATTCCTTAATGTTTGACTCCACTTATGTTCCACTTTATTTATCTTTGGCTACCTAATGCATAGAAAAGACAGAAGGAATTCAATTCATGATTCTAGCAAAATTTAGACCAACTACAGATATGGTAATAGTCATATTGGGTTGACAAAAGCTTTATCACTTTAGACTCTAAGGCACTGGTGAAAGGAAATAAATCTTTCTGAAGCTTTTCACCTTGCACTCATCAGAACAGGTACAAAAACAACAAATGATCAATTCATGATATAGGGGAGATTGTGCTGATTGGCTGGCATTTGACTGATTGGTTGCAGCATTCCCATGGAGAAAGTAATGGGGAACTATGGCCTCCCCCAGCCCCCACATAATTTTAAGAAGGTACAAGACTTGGACACATTCCTTTTATTTGCAGAGAACAGGCCCTTGTATGTTTATGTATATCACTTTGTGCAAGTGTAAGTCACATCATGAGCTCAATTGGTCATCTTAGTTTGGTTGTTAGTGTAACTATTTGCACACACAGAATTATTCAAACAGGGCTGCACAATAGCAGAATCACATCTAAAATAGGTCTTTTGTTTTGTGTTTTGCAAAGTGGACTGGTTCAGTACAATCTATGCTCTGGTGATTATGAAGCAACATTTCACTTAATTTGATCAGCTACATTTTGCGGCATTTGGCCAATGTACCTGGTACCATAGATTCACGGGAATCTATGCATTACAGTGCTCAGTTGTGAAGCCTCATATTGGACGGACAGCACCCATCCTGTTGGAGGAAAACAGCACCCGTGTAATCACAACATCAGGGTAGTGGTATAAATAGCTTCCTTAAGCTGTTGTTCAAATATCGGATACTTTCTCTTTCAGGATAACTTGAGGTAGACTGGGCGTTTTTTGAGCGTGAGCATGGCAGCCTATTTGCAGTTTGCATGATTCATGGTGAACAATTACCTGATCATATCTGGGATAGTTTTGATGCACTCTATCACTGTGCCAAGCTTGCAAGGTGAGTAACTGGCTAAACCCTATTTATGAAATTGTTGATAAAGCCAATCTTATGGCACATGGAGTCAAACAAATCCTAACATGCATATTGACTGGTGAAGGTCACTTCACATCATGGAGAATCCAGAAGCTGATTTTTTAGCAAGCATATTTGGGAAATTGTATGTGTTAGGCTGTGTTCTTTCCAAATCAAATTGGAGCATGGATGCAGTGTATTAAGATGCGTAAGAAAATCCTTACACGCAGCCGCAGTTTCAAAGATCACAAAAGTATCATGTACTTGTTGGAAATATGTATGGGGTGGATGATTAAGACATACTCAGTTCATCAACTCCATTTTTTGACCAAACTAATATGTTCTTAGCTGAAATTTCTGCCAATAGGTCTGTCATTCTCCATTGTATATAAAAACATCAACCTGATTATTTTAGAGATAGTAGGAACTGCAGATGCTGGAGAATCTGAGATAAGAAGGTGTAGAGCTGGATGAACACAGTTGGCCAAGCAGCATCAGAGGAGCAGGAAGGCTGATGTTTCGGGCCTATACCCTTCTTTCTGAACAAATTCCATAATCTAATTCTTACATAGAACTGGGTAATCTCCATTCCCTATTAATAGTCATGTTGCACAGCAAATTACAGTTGTTCTATCATTACTGGAAAAAATTTTCCAATGTGAACAATAACTGCAGTTCTCAGGATGTATCTATAAACTTATAGAATTGATCTAGATAATTGTGTAACACCCCCTGAAGTTGAAGACCATATATCACTGAAGTACTTGGAATAACAATTCACTTATAGAATGAAAGTCACAATTTTCATTGTGTTCTATTACAACACTGGAGTTAATGTGTTTATGAAGCACAGCAGAGAACACAGTTTTATATCTAAAAAGCAAATCAACTTCTTCACATCAATCAAGAAGAGGATTACACTTTAAATTTTTAATCTAATTTTCAGAGTATGCCAAATGCATTATGTGTAACTTTTTCACTGTTTCTCTTTGCATGCAGTGCACTGTGATGTCAGTGACCAATAATTTTGGTTTCATTATCTGCTGATGTCCGTCCTGAAATTGATGGACTCAGACATCAGGGAATAATGAAGTCTCCTTGCTCATATGTGACAACACAAACCGATCACTACCAAGGATTTAATAGCTTCATACACAGTTTGACATCCACAATGTACAAAATAATTACATTTTAATAAGTTCAATTTATGGTAATGATATTAGTACTTTAATTAATCTAATTTATGCTAATTACATTCTTACCCTCATCAATCTAATTTCTGCTCATATTATCAGAATTTTTATGAGCCTCATTTACTAGGAAGCATTTAAAAATCATTTTAAAAGAATTACAATTATTTTCAGTCCTTTTTCTCCCCATCTACTGCTGCTAATTGATTTCAATACGCATATTTAATCAATGGGTGGGAATGACATAATCCTGTGCAATGATATGAGGTATGAGGCACAAAAGACACAATTACAGGAAAGAGTATGAGCAAAGAACTAATACAGGAGAAATTAATTGGACTAAAAGAGGACAAATCTCATGGCCCTGATAGCTTGAATCTTAGGGTTTTAAAAGAGCTAACCACAAGGAATAGAAAGTACAATGCTCAGTTAAAGGCATTGTTGGTGGAGAAATGAGACCAATGATTGTGTCTAACAACATTATTCAGTTTCCTGACGTGATATTCAGTGAATCCTTCAACATAACTGGTCAAACAACACTTAGCATTTAAATATAAATATTCAAAAAGACAGGCATGGACAAATATTTTCAATACAATAAAGTCAATTTTCATAATCAATTTTTAAAAGAAGCATGACACAAACACTTCATGTTTATTTCTTTCCATAAAACCCACAGACACAATTCTCCCCCCAGGACAGACACCAAGCTTTAACTCTGAGTCTTGACAGCGGAAGGTAACAATCTTCAACCAGGAATGTGCAACCTTTTCAGCTGGAGGACCACATCTAGAGCTGCAAGTTATATGGGGAGAGGGACGCATAAATGTTGAATGAGTGGACAGTTAAAATATTGATAATTTTTGAAACGAATAGACATAAGCCCTCCATTAATATGGCAATTATACCATCATAACAACACATTATACTCATGACACCAAAATTACCCTTTGTTTTCTATGTCTTTGTGATTTCATGTTAGCATTTAGAAACATAAAAACATCGAAGATAGGAGCAGGAGAGGCCATTCGGCCCTTTGAGCCTGCTCCAGCATTCTTCACAATTATTTCTGATCATCCAACTCAATAGCCTAATCCTGCTTTCTCCGCATTCCCCTTGATCCCATTGTCCCTCAAGTGTTATGTCTAGTCCCTCTTAAGTACATTCAATGTTTTGGCATCAGCTACTTCCTGTGCTAACGAATTCCACAGCGTCACCACTCTTTGGGTAAAGAAATGTCTCCTCATCTCCGTCCTAAATGGTCAACCCCAAATCTTCATACTATGGCCCGTGGTTCTGGACACACTCACCATCGGGAACATCTTCCCTGTGTTTACCCTGTCCAATCCTATTAAAATTTTGTAAGTCTCTATGAGATCCCCCCTCATTCATCTGAACTCTAGTGAAATCAATCCCAACCTAGTCAATCTCTCCTCATATGTCAGACCTGCCATCCAAGAATCAGCCTGGTAAACCTTTGCTGTACTCCCTTGAGAGTAAGAGCATCCTTCCTCAGAGAAGGAGGCTAAAACTGCACAAAATGTTCCAGGTGTGGTCTCACCAAGGCCCTGTACAACTGCAATAACACATCCCTGCTCCTGTACTCAAAGCCTCTCACAATGAAGGCCAACATACCATTTGCCTTCTTTACCATCTGCTACACCTGCATGCTTACCTTCTGCGACTGATGCACAAGGACACCCAGGTCCGACTGCACACTCCTCTCTCCCAATTTACAGCCATTCAGATAGTAATCTGCTTTCTTGTTTTTGCTTCTGAAGTGAATAACATCACATTTATCCAAATTATACTGCATCTGCCATTGATTTGCCCACTCATCCAACCTGTCAAGATCATGCTGAAGGATCTCTGCATCCTCGTCACAGTTCATCCTCCCACTCAAGTTGGTATAATCTGCAAACTTAGAGATGTTATATTTTGTTCCCTCATCCAAATCATTAATGAATCATAGAATCCCCACAGTGTGGAAACAGGCCCTTCAGCCCAACAAGTCCACACTGACCCACAGAGCATCCCACCCAGACCCATCCCCCATCTACATATCCCTGAACACTATGGGCAATTTAACATGGCCAATCCACCTAGCCTGCACATCTTTGGACTGTGGGAGGAAACCGGAGCACTCGGAGGAAACCCATGCAAGACACAGAGAGAATGTACAAACTCCACACAGACAGTCACCTGAGGGTGGAATCGAACTTGGATCCCTGACGCTGTGAGGCAGCAGTGCTAACCACTGAGCCATTGTGCTGCCCTATATATTATGAATAGCTGGGAACCCAGCACCAATCCCTGTGGCACCCCACTAGTTGCTGCCTGCCAATTTGAAAAGGACCCATTAATTCCTACCCTTTATTTAATCTCTGCCAACCAGTTTCCTATTCATCTCAATACACTTTCCCCAGTCCTATGCACTTTAATCTCTCATGTGGGACTTTGTAAAAAGCTTTCTGAAAGTCCAAATATACTACATCGACTGGCTCCCCCTTGCCAACTCTACTAGTTACATCTTCATAGAATTCCAACAGCTTTGTCAAGCATGATTTCCCCTTCTTAAATCCATGCTGACTCTGTCTGATCCTTCTACTGCTTTCTAGAAGCTCTGCTATAAAATCCTTAACAATGGATTTGAGAATTTTCCCCACTACGGATGTTAGGCTCATTGGCCTATAATTCCCTGTTTTCTCTCTACCTCCCTGTTTGAATATTGGAATGACATTAGCCACACTTCAATCCGCAGAAACCGTTTCAGAGTCTATAGAATCCTGGAAGATGACCACCAATGCATCCACTATTTCTAGAGCAACTTCCTTAACTACTCAAGGATGTAGATGATAAGGCCCTAGGGATTTGTCAGCCTTCAATCCCAACAATTTTTCCAGCACCATTTCTCGACTAATATTGATCTCCCTCAGCTCCTCCCTCTCACTAAATCTTGCATCCTCCAACAATTCCGGCATCTGATTTATGTCCTCTTTTGTGAAGACAGAACCAAAGGATGTGTTCAATTCCTCAGCCATTTCTTTGTTCCCTAATCTACATGCCCCAGTTTCTGTCTGTCAGGGACCTACATTTGACTTTACCAATCTCTTTCTCTTCACGTACCTACAGAAATGCTTAGCATCAGTCTCTATGTTCTCTGCAAGCTTACTTATCTACTGCATTTTCTATGCCTTAATCAATCCCTTGGTCCTTCTTTGCTGAGTTCTAAACAGCTCCCAATCTTCAGCCATTTTTTTTGGCCAATTTGCATGCTTCTTCCTTGGATCAGATACTGTCTGTAATTTCCTTGGTACTCATGGATTGGCCCTCTTACCCATTTTGCTTTTGCAACAAACAGGAAAAAACAGTTGTTGCAGTTGTCCCATGCATTCCTTGAATGTTTGCCATTGCCTGTCCACTGTCATCCCTTTCAGTAACTCTCCGGCCAGCTGTCTCTGGAATGACATCAAAGATTGCTGTCATTATAGTGGAAATCCACAACAAGAAACTGAGATGCTGGTTAGTTAACTGCAACCTCTGGTGAGATTTAATGTATTTCAGCCAGAAAACATTTGTTTACTTCCATAGGTAGAATTGAACAAAGCAGAGATTTTCTGTCTCTTTGCAAATATTTGGAGACTTAGGTTCATTCAAGTTAGCATAAAACTTTGTCTAGTTGTACTGTATTGTCTTTTCCTTGAAGATGGAATCATACTGCAGATCAATGATCTAAAGTTGTAAATCTTGTGGAGATTTCTTAAATAAAATGATAGTGGGAGTGACACTAACTTCAATGTTAGCTGTGTCTATTTAACACCGGAGAACTGACGGAAAAATTTCCTATGCATGTCAATATTTTTATGTGTTTCTCTTGTCTGGTCTGGCAACATTTCCAATTCTTTTGTGCTGGATACTGTGCTAACTCTGTGGGCGTCATTTGCTTTGAAAACAAGGCCAGTTTGGCCTTGAAAGTTTTAATAGAGTATAAGTAGTATACAAAAAGATTCCTGCCTTGCAGCTTCATGTTAAGTCTATTTAATGTGTCCCAATATCAAACTCATAAGTGAGCTTGTACATCATGTTGGAATTTCTTGAATCGAGGAGATCATCTTCTTTCTTCTGCTTGTCCTGAAAATGTGAGTTTCATCTCTAAGCTCCTACACTCACTTCAAAGATAGTAGGAACTGCAGATGCTGGAGAATCTGAGATAACAAGGTGTAGAGCTGGATGAACACAGTTGGCCAAGCAGCATCAGAGGAGTGGGATGCTGCTTGGCCTGCTGTGTTCGTCCAGCTGTACACTCACTTCAAGACATTTTTAGGCTGAGCCAGCAGACATGTGTATGATTAGAGAATTTCTGGGGTTGGCATTAGTATCTCAGAGGCAAGAAGGGATAGAGAATTCTAAGGATTGACAACCCTTCAAGGATAGAAATTTCTCTTCATCTCAGTTCTAAATGACAACATTCTATTTGTTGGAAATATAAACAACAAACTACCTATTCTCACAAGAGGACATAAAATGTTTCATTACAGTAGTTGTTGAAAAGCAGAAAGAGGTTCTAGCCAATGTTTATCCCTCACCCATTGCTATTTGTGGATCTTGGTTTGTAGAGGTTGGCTGCTGTGTTTCCTGCATTAGAACTGAGATACAAAAAGGGCTCAGTTCAGATGTCCTAAGGTCATGAAAAGTATATATAAGAGCAAGTCATTAGACCCAAATTAATTCAGAGTAGAAATAGGGCATGCGGCCTCTTAATAATCAATCTCTGCCTTAAAAATATTTGAAGACTCTGCTTCCACCAGCTATTGATTCTTACAGCACAGAAACAAACCCTTTGGTCCAACTTGCCTGCTCTGAACTGACATCCCAACCTGACGCAATCCATTTTCCAGCATTTGGCCCATATCCCTCTTAAACACTTTCTATTATATACCCATCGGATGCCTTTTAAACATTGTAATTGTACCAGCCTCCACCACTTCCTCTGGCAGCTCATTCCAAGCACACACCACCCTGTCAGTGAAAATGTTACACCTCAGATCCTTTTTAAATTTTTCCCCTTTCACCTTAAACTGTGCCCTCTTGTTTTGGACTCCCCTGCCCTAGGAAAAAGGCTTTGGCTTTTCACCCTATCCATGAGTCTGATGATTTTATAAACCTCTATAAGATCATCTCTCAGCCTCAGATGCTCCAGGGACAAAAGCGCCAGCCCATTCCGCCTCTCCCTATAACTCGAACCCTCCAGACCCGGCAACATCTTTGTAAATCTTTTCTGCACACCCTCAAATTTAACAACGTTCTTCCTATGGAAGCATGACTAGAATTGTACACAGTATTCCAAAAGTGAAATAATCCATGTCTTGTCCAGCCACCACATGATATCCCAACTCCTACACTCATTGTTCTGACCAACGAAAGCATGCGTGCCAAATGTCTCCTTCAGTACCAAGTCTTCAGCACCCTGAACAAAATCTGCACCCTTAGGTCTCTTTGTGCACCCACATACCCAGGCCCCTACTCTCAACTGTATCAGTCCTGCCCTGATTTCCCTTATCAGAATGCAATACCTCATATTTATCCAAATTAAACTCCATCTGCCACTCCACGTCCCACTGGTCCATCCGATCATGGTCCTATTGTACTCTGAGATAATCTTCTTCACTGTTCACTACGCCACCAATTTTGATGCCATATGCAAACTTACTAACCTTGGCTCCTATATTCACATCTAAATCATTTATATAAATGACAAAAAGCAGTGGACCAAGCACTGATCCTTGTGGCATACGGCAGGTTACAGGCCTCCGATCCAAAAAGCAACCTTCTACTCTCTTAAACAAAGGATAGAAACAAAAAAGTGAAGACACCTCCAACACCACCCCCATCAGACACTCCTGGGTGAGGACAGCAGCAGTAAAATACAGAGTAAAGTTTCCTCTACTCTATTTAACCAGAAGACAAGCTTCCTCGACTCTCAAAACAAAAAGAAAGAACCTTCAATTCTGGAAAAAGGAAAATCAATAAATAAACAAAAAAAAAGTCACCCTTTGACTCTGCCCCCAATCACTCTTGAGTAGGGACAACAAGGCATTGAATCGTAAAATAAACTTTCTCTGGTGCATTCAAAAGCAAAGGAAACTATAAAGAAAAAGCAAATCCCTCTGCTCCGTCCCCATGGAACATTCCCAGGACAGGGACAACAATGGTTTCAAAATCCAGAGGAAGTTCCTCTACTCATTTTAACTAATAACAAACTCCCCTCACACTAACCCCGTCAAACATACCTGGGACAGGGACAGCACAGGGTCCAAAATCAATGCAAAAGGAAAATAAAACAGCCCTAAAGCATCACCTTCTGTCTCCTATCTTCAAGCCAATTTTATACCCAATTAGCTAGGTACTCCTGGCAAATTATTTTCAGTTCCTCCTTCCTTCCATTTCCTGATTCACAGCGACCTCTTGGATGTTACAAGTTTCCTGTACGGTGAAGACCAATACAAAATACCTGTTCAATTCATTTGTCGTCTCCTTATTTTCTATTATTAATTGGCCAGACTTACTTTCTTTGGGACAAGCATTCTCTTGTTAATGCTTTTTCCTTTTTAAATATTGACAAGAAAAAATAGTGACCAAAACCAGATGTAACTATGAAACTAGTTGGGCTGACTGCAAGTTGCATTGAGCTTTTTGAGGGGATTCTTGCTGCAAGGCCCTGTGAGATTTCTTACCTAACGTACCTCAGTAACTACCAACTGAAGTCCTATGTTCGCTCACATCCAATTCTATCCCCATCTTACCACCATTCCTGCATTCCTGAAACATTTTGCCACGCACCGGACATCCACTACAAGACTGGCAACTCTTGCATCCGCACCATCTTTACAAGCCAGACAAACTGCAACTTGACAAATGCTATCAGTCTTGAGCTGCCCTGCACAATTCCCAGACATGGCCCTTGTAGGGGAAACGCACAACCCACTTTGCAAGATGCGACCGAGAGGTCCTGCTGGATGGAATGGTGCAAAGTCCTGTTGCCTCAAGACCTGCAGTGGAGACAATGACACCAGATCCTACCAGCCCAGTTCAAGGTTGCCACTCAGGTCTGTGTAATCTCAGCCATCTGAAGAAATGCACAGCACTGCAGGAAGAAGGTCAATGACATCCTCCACTCCACCAGCGTAATTACCCACCACCTTCTATCTGATACCTCACACTCACTCTATCTCTGCTATTGTACCCACTTCCCACGCTCTGTCACTTTCTTCCGTTGCCTGTAATATCTTCCCTTACTCACTATACAAACCACAAACCCAACACCACCACCCAGCATGCCCACTTCACTGCCTACTCACTTGCACAGGAAACATCCTGCTCTAAAAGAAACAGCTGGGCCACCCACTTTTGTCTCCTTTAATACCTGCCTCTGTTTCATTCCAGAAGGAAAGCAGTCCCCAGTAGAGCTGAAAGAATGAAGTTGGCTGTTGGGTTGCTTGACATATAGCTCCTCACCCCTTTTGATGAGAAGACTTTGACTTTGGCTGTCCTAAGCAGCTGAATGACTGTGTCCAAACCCCTGGACTGGTATTGGAGGCTGCCCTTTACTTGCTGTGCTGGAACGCCCTGAGGAAAGGCTATTCTATCTGATTTGACTGAGGCCTGCCAACAACCATAACAACCTTCCTGACTTTGTGTCTGTGCTAATTAGCAAGAGAAGGTAAGGTAGGGCTCAGAGTGAACATGAGCTATGACAGCAAGCACACAGGCCGGAGAGGAAGCCTCGTTCAGTCCATGAGCTGCGTGCTTGACCCTGAGTGTACAGCATCCTGGCTGCAGAGTTATAATTATCGATGCCAGTGTAGCCCGAGGTATAGCCTCAGCAGCATACCATAAGTGGGTCAGAGATGTGGCAGGAGATTGCTTAGCGGCTGGCACATTTTGGACGGAAATATCTGTAGGCAAGGGGTGTGCGTGGCCAGTGCTCATGGTACATCCTCTGAGCTGTTGGTACCCATTGTCCAATATGAAGGCTGTTCACTGTAAACACTGAGCTGAAGTTGCCAGATACCTGCTCTGATTTCCTTGCCAGGTTTTCTCAACTCCTAGCTTGTTTTGGGGGCATTTGATAAGATTGGAAACTGAATATTAATAAGGCAAGCTATGGCATTTAGAAGGTGTTTAGAAAGCAATAATGCCCCTCAGTTGGCAACTGATTACTGCTTAGTGAGAAACACATCACACTTTGTGATGCTCCCGACATTGAGATAAGTCTCGCCAGACCTATCATCTGATTCTGAAAGGTTTCTCGCCATAACCAATGTCATTCAGCCCCCTATAAGACGTCAGTCATTATTCCTGCAACCAAAGAAGTACACCACCAGGAAATAATATTGAAGTTAAAATAAACAAGGTCGATTTTTTTAAAGGTACTGGTCTCTATGTGCATTGTAACAAAAAAAATGCAAAAGAAGGATCATACTGGAAGATAATATTAGCTATAACCTGCTTGAAGAGAGGAATATACTTGAAGCGTTGGATCTCCTAAACCTTCTTTTATTCCAAATGATTGATGAGGAACTTCGGTTGTGGAGATAGATTACTGAAACTGGGGCTGTTCTCCTTAAGGAAGAGAAAATAAAAACAAATTTGGTTGAAATATTCAAACTCATGATGGTTTGGTCTCGGTAGGTAGGAAGTAGCTATTCCATTGGTCAAAGGATTAAGATGATACTGATTTAAAATGATTTGCAAAAGAAGCATTGTCCACATGACATGAAACAGCAAATTTTTAAGATTTGAAGATGTATCGCCTGAGAATATGGTGAAGGCAGATTAAACCAAAGCTTTCAAAAGAGAACTGGACCATTATCCAAAAAGGAAAGATTTGAGCAATGTAAGGAGAAAGTAAATGAGCAGCATTTGGTAAATCTCTTTTGCAGGGATCCAGCAAAATATAACAGTCCAAATGACCTCATTCTGTGCTGTCAATGTTCCACAATTCTATGTTCTTAGATTCATAAGTTCAATGACCTCACATAATTGATCAAGATCAGTGAATGCAGCCTCAAATATTATATCCACAATTACACATTAGCCTCAGATGCTACATGATGAACCACGGTCCTATCAATTACCTCCTGACCATCTTTATCTGTCAGGATTAATACCTGAAAGTGATACATTAACCGATCCTCACACCCACATCTTTCAGCTATTTTGACAATCACATCAGCAAATGTGTTCCATGATTGTCACTGAAATATTTCCCCTTCTCCTACAGAACAAGCTGCTGTACAACTGGAGACAACCAGATTGGGACCAGTGCACCTACACATCCTGAGCCTCGTAGAGGAGATTGTGCTGCTGTTACTAGAATGTCCATTTATAATTCTAGACAACAATATAAAATATGATAATATAAAAGCAATAAGAATTAAAATATATACCATTATTGACAGTAATCAAATGCGTATATGTATATGATATATTTATTAAAAATGGGAAAAGCATCTTTATTATAGCACAAAACAGTAACACCAAATTGGTCTGTCCATGGCAGATCCCCAAAATTGTAAAATAATCTTTGGTATGTATATCACTGAGTCTCTAAGTAACCTTACACAAGGGTGGGTTTTCTGGTCAATCATTCTATTAATGGCCTTTCCTCCTCCGTCTCTTCAGTGGTTGACTAGACTTGTCAGCTGCAGCAATGAATCTGGGTAACAGTATTCCCTTTCAGTATAATTTTGGACTACATTCCAACCTTTCAATATCTTGTTTACATGTTCCCAAAAAAAAAGGTTTTATCAATTCCTTCTCACAGATTTTGCAAGGTCTGCAGCCTTCACAGAATTCAAGCTGTTTACACATGCCTGATGGTGTCTCTCAAATATCATATGTTATTAGGTTATGTTGTCTAACTATTAAACTTCATCCCTATATACTTGACACCCAATGTGCAAAGCTGTTCATTGTCCTGGCCTGTGGTTCAAGGATCATCAAGGTCAATACTATGTAAGCTATGTAAAACAATTTTATTTCCCTACAGTCTGCTGATCTAGGAAGGAAAACAATAATTCAGTCACAACAGCTGTGCGTATGATGCAGTAGAAAAAATCCTTGGGGGAAAAGGCTCAAGGTTAGAGTTAATAACTCTATTGGACAGCACAGTGGCACTGTGGTTAGCACTGCTGCCTCACAGCACCAGGGACCCATGTTTGATTCCACTCTCAGGTGACTGTGTGGAGATTGCATGTTCTCCCCAGGTCTGTGTGGATTTCCTCCAGGTGCTCTGGTTTCCTCTCACAGTCCTGAGATGTGTGGGTTAATTGGATTGGCCATACTAAATTGCCTAAAATGTCCAGGGATGTGTAAACTAGGTGGATTAGCCATGGGAAATATGAGGTGGGCCTGGATGGGTTGCTCTTTGGAGGGTCATATTGAGCTGAATGGTCTGCTTCCATACTGTTGGTATTCTATGATTCTAAATATTGCTTCTGATTGCATGACTTATTAATTTTGACTTCGTCAAAGAAAAATCACTTCGGTTTAAATCAATGCTTAAAAAGTAAAAATACAATAAGGGTTCTCATAAAAATCAAAATTGAAACAGGAATAAGATGTAAACAATATTAATTTGCAAACATTGATGATTGCAAACACTAGGCCTACACTATAACCTTAATTTATTGTCTACTTCCTATCAAATAAGCAAAATATGCCTCCAGGCCAGACAGTTGAGGAACACCATAAAGATAGTGAAGATGAAGACTCAACAATCATTCCTTGATCTCTCACAAGCTCAGATACTAAAATGTAATTTCAACAAAAACACACAGGAAGGACCTGCACATGGTGTGACACTGGACACAAGTGGTCTGCAGGAAGGGCAAAGCCAAAGATTTTCAGGTGTCAGCCTGTCAAAAAGTGAGATCATTCGTGGATTCTGCTACAGAGGACTCAGAAAAGCAGGGTAAGATAGAGAAAACAGTTGATGAGTACACAGAACAAAATGTTTAATGCTGCAGGAAGTTCAGCACCAAATTAGCTCAAGGCTTTGCACAGAGCTTGAAGCCTGCTATTTTCCAGCGTGGTAGTGGTGGTCAACTTCAACAGCATTCCTGTGGACCCAATCATGATGCGATGTCTGATGGCTGATATTTCAACTTTCATTACTTCACAAGTTGTATCTCCCAAAGGTCTATGTCTTGCAGTGGAAATTCACACTCAAATCTTATAAATTCAGGGTACAGTCACCATATTAGTGGATTTTTTGTGAAAAAGAAGACTGTAGGGTTTCACAGCATTCATGAAAACAGTCCTCTAATACATTATTGTAGTCTCTGCTCCAGAGAGTGGCTGTGGCTTCTTTGAATGTAAACCTGCAGCCCTTTTTCAGCATAACAGCATTGATTTCCCCAGCAGCGCAACTTGCCAGTCCCTGTGCTAGAAGTCAACAAGCCCAGACTGCAGATGTCCATGCCAAGGCGGCACAGTCTAATGTCGAACTTTCTCAGGCTACAGCTACTTGATGTCGTCCTTCAGGATCACCTCCAGTCTCCTCCATTGAAAGTTAACAGCTCTCCACATATCAGGCTGCAGCCACTTGGGTAGCACACTGTCGAAGAACTAGGTCAGACTAAGCCACATGGATGACAGAAGCTATGAGAATACACAAGAGGCTGTTTAATTTATGTTTACGGGGAAAATTAGATGGCTTGATTTATAAATTTGAACTAGATTATTTATCAGTGATGATTTTTATTGTGGTTGGTTGGCTCGCCGAGCTGGTTAGTTGTTCCGCAGACGTTTCATTACCCTGCTGGGTAACATCATCAATGCAGCCTCCGATGAAGCGCTGTTGTGTTTTCCTGCCTGGTTTTTAAACTCTGGAGTACGTTGAGCTGGATTACCTCACTTCCAGTTTTCCTTCATAGTGGAGTGTATATAGGGTCGAGTTCTATGTGTTTGTTGATGACTTTCTTCGTGGAGTACCAGGCTTCTAGGAATTCCCGAGCCTGTCTCTGCTTAGCTTGTCCCAGGATTTTGGTGTTGTCCCAGTCGAATTGATGGTTCTCCTTATGCACGTGGATAGAGATGAGTGAGTATTGATCGTGTCTTTTTGTAGCCAGTTGGTGTTCGTGTACCCTTGTTGTTAATTTCCTCCCTGTTTGTCCGATGTAGTGTTTCTCACAGTCTCTGCAGGGAATCTTATAGATGACATTGGTCCTATCCATGGCAGGGAGTGGGTCTTTGGTTTGGGTGAGCACTCGTCATAGGGTTGATGTGGGTTTGTGTGCCACTCTGATGCCCAGCAGTCAAACGAGTCTTGTCGTTAGTTCCGATGTGTTCCTGATGTAGGGTAGTGTGATGAGTGTGTCGGGGCATGTAGTATCTTCCTGATGTTGTTCGTTTAGTAGGCATCTTCTGACCCAGTTTTTTGGATATCCACTATCTTTGAAAACCTGAAAGAGGTATTCTTCTTCCTCTCAGCGTAGTTCGGTGTTGCTGCAGTGTGTTGTTGCCCGCTGGGCATTAGAGTGGCACACAAACCCACATCAACCCTACGACAACTGCTCACCTGACCCAAAGACCCACTCCCCGCTATGGACAGGACCAATGTCGTCGATAAGATTCCCTGCAGAGACTGTGAGAAGCACTACATCAGACAAACAGGAAGGAAACTAACAAGAGGGTACACGAACATCAACCGGCTACAAAAAGACACGACCAATACTCACTCACCTCTATCTACATGAATAAGGAAATAAGGAAAACCACCAATTCGACTGGACAACACCAAAATCCTGGGACAAGATAAGCAGAGACAGGCACAGGAATTCCTAGAAGCCTGGTACTCCACAAAAGAAAGCCATCAACAAACACATAGAACTCAACCCGATATACACTCCACTATGAAGGAAAACTGGAAGTGAGGTAATCCTTCCAGCTCAATGGACTCCAGAGTATAAAAACCAGGCTGGAAAACACAACAGCGCTTCAACAGAGGCTGCACTGATGATGTTACCCAGCATAGTAATGAAACCTCTGCGGAACAACAAACCAGCTCGGCGAGCCAACCAAACACAACACCAACAACCCGAGCTACAAATCTACTCCAAAGCCTTAGATGATTTTTATTCTTTCATTGTGGCTAAGTGAATACTGTGTGGTCAATAACAGAGCACAAGTAAGGTAAAGAGTTGTCAGTGAAAGGTAAATAGGAATTATAGTTACTGGTATTACATTCAGAGGAATTTTTCATGAGCTGTGTTGCATACAGGTCTGAAAGGGTCTTACAGGTCCACAGTGATGTGTGCCCTCAGCACCACTCACTGTGATGATACGATATGGACTTTTGGGCAGAATACATATGGAGGGGTAAGACCTAACATGCAGACCTCCTCATAGTCACAGTTATAATGTCTACCATCATAATGTAACTGTAACTAGTTGCCAACATGCAATAAACAACTCTTAGTTCAGACAAGAACCTCTTCTAATTAAACCAGTACGTGGTTTTCCTCTACCACAGTACCCTCTAAATCCCTACATTTAAAGGAGATGGTGACAGCAAAACTATCACATAGTGAGGCACAGATTTGGTTTAGCTGCACATACAACATACAGTCCATGCAGAAGGGACTGTTCAGGCTACCTCTTTTTATGCTCTTCCTCCTACTCCTCATACTCCAGGTTACTGAGCTACTCATCATATAACTAGCGGTAAGAGCTATCCCCTCATAATGACAAAGGAATGTAGCAGGCAGGATGCAGCAAACTACCACGAATCTTAATAGCCACTCTTATGAGGACTGTGAGGTTCCTGATTTTTTTTTTAACACATTCTAAGTGCTTCCATATACTTCTGGTACCTGGAACCAGAATTGTTCAGTGCTCTATGTGTCAACTTGTTATATATTGACTGTTTCTCTTTGCCAAACATAAACATTACAGTTCTTTTATTGCCTTCAGTGACATTATGACAGTACATTGAAGATTGCTTGCGGCAAAAGGTGGTTCATACTTTAAATAATAATAGATTACAAAATTGTCATGAAAAATTTAGCTGCACGATCAGGCAAAATATTGACAGCAGAATTGAAACTGATTAAATGCAATCTCCAATTTAAAACAGTGATCAAAATCCAAACAGCACTGAATTCATTCAGCTACTTTCAAGTCCTAAATTGTCTTTTCAATTGTTTGATCAATATGACCAGGGAAATATTGATTTGAGTTTAAAATAGCAGCCTTCTCTACATCACTGTAAAAAGGGATGGTGTCATCAGAAGAGATAAATATGGTCATCGATGATACTGTTCATTTTTGTAAGATACAATTAGCAAATATAGATTTGATTTTAGAGCATATTTTGGTTTAGTTATTTAAAAGTTAGTAAATATAAGCTGTACACTGAAATCAATAATAATACCCCTGCCAGTAGTGAGCGGGAATCAATCTCTTCTGACGTACCAGGATTACCAGAATTCTGCCTATCCACATATTTTTCACTCTTGCACTGATCATCTTGTCCTCATACACAGTGCACATCAGCTCCATCAGACAATCTTCATTTAAGGGTAATTCCACAATCCTGCAACCTATGGTCTTCCAACTTTTAAAACTAGAGGAGCCTCACTACAGATGTCATTTAAATGTCAAAGTCGCCCTTGAGTTTAAATTCTTCAGATTTTTCTTCAGATTGTTGTCCTACTTCGTATTAAGTCCAACCAGAGATAAGTAGAATTATCACATATGAAGGAAGCTAATCTTGAAAGCATGAAAATATTTCTTTAAATGGTTATTTCTGGAATTTGGTTTGCTTTCTCAGCTCGGCTCTCGTGGGCATGACGTTAATGATCAAGGCACAAAAGCCAAACACAATGGTTAGCCTGAACATCAGATTATCACTAACCATACGTGCAGACTTCGACACATCGATGTGGCAATAGCCATGAATTGCCATTGTTTCTGAACAATATTTTCAGAGTTGTCCTTTTTGTTATAAAAACATCTGCAGCTAACTATATCACAGGAACACCAGAATCAAGTGCCAGGAAAGGTAATTGTTTCCTTCAATAGTTATAGGATGATACAGGAAATATCTTCGATATCGGCAATTTTCATTTCAAGTCGTCCAACAATGCATCAAAAATTCTGTAAGAGTTCGAACTTCAATTTCCTTCATGCAGAAACAGCAACAGCTGTCAAAATTCACATCATTGCTGTATTTTACAAAGAGCAGCAACCACCAATAGCATTCTGTAACCTGCGGCGTGTGTCAGTAATCGAAGCTGCTTCTTGCAGCCATAATATGTTAGCAGGACCTGCTTTATGAAATGCTTTTAGGATTTTATTGAGATGGCAATTCATTAATTTTTATACCATGCATTCTTCCAAATTTGCAGCCATGTCCTCTGAATATTATAAAGAACAATCACTCTACAATTATCACCCATCCAGCTATTTGGAATAACGCCTCTTTGGAGAGGGTGCCAGCAAATGCAAACTTTCTTGTTTCACAAATGCTTTTACAGCTATTTCTGCCGTGATGCCTGTTATATAGCTCTAACAAAATGCCAGAAATGTAAAGTAAGCAATGTTTTTGAAAGACTTTCTAGCCTGCTATGACAGACCATTACGAATGAACTGCATCACCTATGATACACAAATCACTGCAGAAAAATGGCATTTTTGTATATTTCAGGATTATTTACTCTATCATGTGGTCCACTTTCAATAGCTGCATCTGAAATTCATGATCTACTGTGCTTCCACTACAAATTTAAAGTTTTTTGTTTCACGTCATACATGAAGTCATTCAATTCCAGCTTTTAGCAGAAAAACAAACTGAATTGTGAAATGTGATCCAAAAATGCTTAAAACTGCAGTACATCAGTGAACCGATCAACTGTTACTGCTCAGCTTGAACTGATTGGTGTCTTTTTACACACGATCATAGAAAATAGGAGCGGGAGTAGCCATTCAACCCTTTGAGCCAGCTTTGCTATTCATTATGATTATAGCTGATCATCCGACTCCCATGCCTGCTTCCTCTCCGTATCCTTTGATCTTTTAGTCCTAAGAACTACATTTACATCTTTCTTGAAAGTCTTCAATATTTTAGCTGTAAACATTTTCTGTGGTAGAGAATTTCATAGGCTCACTACTTTCTGGGTGAAGAAATTTTTCCTCATCTCTTTCCTAAAAGCCTACCCCATAACCTTAGCCTGTAACCACTGGTTCTAGATTCTCTGGTCATTGAGAACATCGATCCTGCTTCTACCTGGTCCAACCTAGATTGAATTTGGTAGGTGCCCCCCATTCTTATAAACGCCAGAGAAAATTGTACTAACTGATTCAGTCTCTTCCTCATGTCGGTTCCACCATCCCAGGAGTTGGTTTGGTGAACCGTTTTTGCACTCCCCCCATAGCCAGAATGTCCTTCCTTAGGTAAGGAGACTTAAGATGCTTGCAATATTCCAGGTGTGGTCTCACCAATGTTCTGTAAAATTGTAGCAAGTCATCCCTGCTTCTGTATTTGAATCCTTTTGCTATGGAGGCCAACATTCCATTTGCCTTGTTCACCGTCTGCTGCACCTACAAGCTTACTTTCAAATACTGGAGTATGACATCCAGGTCTCATTGTATCGCTCTCTTTCCCAATCTATCCCCATTCAGATAATAATATGGCTGTCTCTTTTTGCTACCAAATTGATAGCCTTACATTTATCCACATTCTGATGCACTTGCCATTTAATTGCCCACTTATTTAACTTGTTCAAGTCACACTTAGCTTCTCTGCATCCTCCTCACAGCTTACTCTTCCTGCTTTTTTTCATCTGAAAACTTGGAGACATAGCACATAATTTTCTCATCTACATCATGAATACATTTTGTCATATTGTGAAAGCTGGGTTCCCAGAAATGATCCCCGCAGTACACTACTAGTCAGTGCCTGCCACTCAGAAAAAAGATCTGTTTCTTTCTACTCTTTGTTTCCTGTCTGCCAATCAGTTTTCAACTCATTTCAATGCACAACCTTCAATTTTATATACTTTAATTTTACATACTAATCTCCATTGTGAGACCTTATTAAAAGCCACCTCCATTGGCTCCCCCTTAACGACTCTACTAGTTACGTCTTCAAATATTTCCATAACGTTGGTCAAACGTTCCCTTTCATAAATCCATACTGCCTCTGTCTGATCCTGACACTATCTTCCAAGCACTCTGCTATTACATTCTTTTTAATGGACCCTAGCATTTATCCACTAACACTGTCATGCAAATATTAAAGTCTATAATTCCTTGTTTTCTCTCTGCTTCCCTTTTTAAATAGTGGGGTTACATGAGCTACTCTCCAATCCAGAGGAACTAATCTAGAGTCTGTAGAAATTTGAAAGGTGACCAATAGTGTATTTATTATTTCTAGGCCCTTACTTAAGTATGCTGGGATGAAGGTTATCAGGCCTTGGGGATATATCTGTCTTTAATTCCATTAGTTTCCCCAATACCACTTCCTTACTAATACAAATTTCCTATAATTCCTCCTTCCCATTAGACTCTGAGCTCACTAATACTTTTGGGATGTTATTTGTATCTTTCTTTGTGAAGGTGGAACTAAAGTATATTTTTAAAGTATCTCCTTTGTTTTGTTTCCGACTTTAAACATGTTCAGGTTGGCAGAAGTTTTAGTATCCAACTTTAATTTGATTGTTTATTTCCATAGAAATTGGGCTGGTTGGTTTCCTGTTGGTGCTTATCTGTCTGTTTCTCTTGTTTTTGTTAGGGTCTACTTCAAAACCTGCAAATTAATTTGAAAGATATTTGTTCTCTCAAATTAACAACACCAAAGAGAAAGTCATTATATCATTTCGTTCATTACTTTCCGTACTTCATTAGCTGACAAGCCTGGTTTTTGCTAAAATGCATGTCCACAGGGTAAATATCAGATCCTGAAGGGACTAAGTTAGATGTCTTGATTTTTCTAGCAAGATTTGAGTTGCTAGGCAAACTTTCCTGTCTTGGGCAAATTGTTCCCAAACAGGGACATCAAATTTTCACTGTTTCACAGTTATATTTTAGTAGTCTTTAAATGAATTGTGTAGCCTTTCAAAATTACTGCCCAGTCAAAAGATTATGATCAACCATCATTATGACCAGGAAGGTGCAACTATTGCCTCAAACTGGTTGGGAGACAATATCTTGTCAAATTGCTGGCAAGTTGTTTCTAG
The DNA here is from genome assembly GCA_024137785.1 of Ginglymostoma cirratum. Classification (NCBI taxonomy): domain Eukaryota; kingdom Metazoa; phylum Chordata; class Chondrichthyes; order Orectolobiformes; family Ginglymostomatidae; genus Ginglymostoma; species Ginglymostoma cirratum. The sequence continues at coordinate 3,139,616 of JAHRHZ010000031.1, forward strand.
CCTGCGGTTGTCTCCACATTATGTTGTGGATGGATCATCAGCAAATTGGACTTGTTCAACAGCCAATCTTAGAGTAATCTTAGGTTGAACAATTGTCATCAGTCCTGAATGTGATCTTTGCACTGGTTTTCAGGTTATTGAAAGCTATGAGAAGCATGAGACCAAACAAAATGATGAAGCATGGTTCACATCAGTGCAGTTCCCAAGGAAGAACATATTGAAACTGCCTTATCTTACATCACTTTAGCCATAATTGCTATTATTCTTTCATGTGACATGGGCATTAGACAGCATTTTTTGCCTCCCTAATTGTCATTGAGAAAGTGGTATAGAGTTGGCTTCTAGTTCTGCTGTTGTCCATCTTGTGTTGGTACTCTAGTTGTTACTATTCAAAAGGTAGCTTCCAGATTTTGATCTCGCGACAGCACAAGACCGACAATATAACTTTAAGTCAGGATAATGTATTGATTGAAGGGAAATAGCAGGTGGTGGTGTTCCCATGCATCTGCTCCCCTTATCCTTCTAGGAGTAGATGTTGCAGGTTTGGAAGCTGCTGTCAAAGGACTTGGGAGAGCATTATCACTTTGCTATTATAGCTGGATGAGTAATCCAGAGACCCATGTAATGCCCTAGTTTAAATCCCACCATGACAGATGGTGGGATTTAAATTAAATAAAACAATCTGGATGTAAATTTCTATTGATGACCACAGAACCACTGCTGTAAACATCCATTTAGTTCACTATGCCCTTTAGGAAAGGAAATCTACCATGCTTACCTGTTCTGGCTTCCATGTGATTGCAGACTCACAGTAATCTGATAGACATTTAAATGACCAAGGAAGACATTCAGTTGTACCCAACCTGAGTTAAAAACTCAGGGTGAAATCAGACAGACAATCTGGCATCACAGCACAAGAAATACCAATGGCAAACACTAGTGTGCCAGTACCAAATTTGGAAAGCTGTCTCACAAAACTAGTCAGCCAACAACATGATATAGTTATCCTCTGGCAATTGTGCTTAATAGAAAATTTCCCAAACAACTAGAATGGTTCCAGGTCTGAGAAACTTCAGCAATGAGGATAGATTGAAAGAATTGGGACTGTTCTCCCTGGAGAGAGGGAGGCTGAGAGGAGACCTGACTGAGGTTTTCAAAATACAGCAGTCTGGACAAGGCAGATAAAGAGAAAGTATTTCCACATGTAAAAGAAACAAGAAGGAGAGGATAAACATAGGAAGAGCGATGTGAGATTTTTTTTCACACAGCAGGTTGTCAGGGGATGGAATGCACTGCCTGGAAATGCAACGGAAGCAGGTTCAATTGAGGCATTCAAGAAGGATCGGTATTTTACTGTGCACAGAAATATGGAGGAAAGGCAGGAGATTAGCCTTAAATAATAGAGCTGGTGCAGGCATGCTGGGCTGGATGGTCTGCCTCTGCACCATAATTAATTCTGTGAACACTAATGCCAAATTGGGTGTGTTCTGTTCAACTGACAGAACAGACCCAGTGGAAATATTCAACCGGGAGGCAGTTGCTCTGGGAATCCTCAACGTTGACTCTGAGCCCCATGAAATCTCATGTCATCAGGTCAAAACATAGGTGAAGCCACCTCCTGCTGATTACTACTTGCCCCACCTCCTCACCACATCTCTGACTGATCAATCATTACTCCTCCATGTTATGCATTAATTTGAGGAAGTATTCGGACTGGCAATGGAACATACTCTGAATGGGAGACTTCAATATCTATCACCAAGAATGTTTGGAAGCACCAGCATCGACCAATCTGGACAAGTCCAAATAATAGTTGCTCGACAAGGCTTGCAGCAGGTGCTGAAGGAACCAGCATGGGAGGAAAAGCATAGATGATCTTATCCCCACTAATGTGCCTGCCACAAATGCATGGGAATGAGAGTGAGAGTGACCACCGCACAGTCCTTGTGGAGACAAAGTCAGTCTTTACATTGAGGGTACCCTTCATCATTCTGAGTGGTGCTATCACCATTCTAAGTGGGATGCATTTCAAACAGATTTAGCAGCTCAAGTCTGAGTATCAATGAAGTGCTGTGGGCCATCAACAGCAGCAGAATTATACACCAGTGCAATCTATAATCTCATGGCCCGCGCTCCCATTATCATCAAGTCAGGGGATCAACTCTGGTTCAATGACAAGTGCAGGAGGAATGTCAGGAGAAACATCAGGTAAACCTAAAAATGATCTGTCTATGTTGTGAAATTAAAACACAGGCCTAGTGAATGCTAAACAGCATAAGCAGCAAGTGACTAACATGACTAAATGATTCCACAATTAATGGATTAGATTTAAACTCTGCAGTTCCTGCCACATCTAGTCATGAATGGTGGTGAACATCAAAACAACGCTGGTGGATGGTATTCTACAAATATTTCTATGGTGAATCATGAGAGAGGCCAGAACATGAATGCAAAAGATAAAGTTAAAGCATTTGCATCATCTTCAGCCAGAAGTGTTGAGTTAATGATCCACTTCAGCCTCCTCTGGACATTTGCAACGTCACAGATGCTGTGGAGCTAATCAACTTCAGCTTCAAATCTTCATCTAATTTATTTCCTTTCATGTGATATCAAGAAATGGTTGCACCCACTGGATAATGCAAAGACAGTAAAGATGGCGGCAGAATAGGACACTCAAATTGGACCTCCTCTGCTCTTTCTATTTATTTCCCATTTTCTTCTCTTTTGATACCTTCTTCCCCTTGTGCTATTCTCTCCTGAGATAGAATGGGCTGGAGGCATGGAGTAGAGCCAGCTGGAGGCCCGAGTGCAGAGGGTACAGACAGTAGGCGCCCGGGCAGAGCAGGGACGGCCAGCAGGCTGGAGGCTCACGCAGAGAGGGGAGAGTCGGGGGGTAGAGGCCCAAGCAATACAAGGATAATCAGCAGATTGGACACACGTGTGGGATGGTTGTAGTACTGGGGACCAGTGTCAGTGGCTTGGGAGCCCAGGCAGGCCACTTGTGGAAGCCCCTGCACTGATCTACTGAAAGACTGTAATACTTATCTTTTTAAGTTTATTCTAATGTTTCTAACTTATATTAAGAACAAATGTAGGTAATACAACTTTTTTCCCCTTTTTTTCTATATTTTGTATCTAAGATCTGTACCCAGATAATTTGTACCTAAAATGGTGCCATATGGGGTGACATTATAAACCTTTCACTGTACTCCTGTATTTGAGTACACATGACAATGAAGGATATTCTGTTCTATGAGCCCTGATAATATTCCAGCAACAGTACTGATGACCTGTGATCCAGAATTTGTCATGCCTCAAATCAAGCTGTTCTAGTTCAGCTACAACACTGGCATTGCCACAATATGTGAAAAACTTTGCCCAAGTATGCTCTGTAAACAAAAAGCAGGACAAATCCAAAGTGGCCAATTACCTTCCCATCAATCTGCTCTCAATAATAGCGCTATCAGGCAGCACTTGTGGAGTTGCGGCTGAAATAAGATCAGCCATGATCATTTTAAATTGCAGAGCAGGCTTAAGGGTCTGAATTGCCTTCTCTTGCTCCTTGGCATTTATGTTCTTATAACAGAGCCTAGATATGATTGGCTGGTTGTGGGATCACGTAGCTCTGTTTACCATGAGCTGTGGTCACTGCTTAGCATTCATGACATCCTGTTTTATAACGTCTGCCAGTATGGAGTCATTTGACCATGTCTAGTTAAGATGGTTGCAGACTAAGATGCTCCAACTGGAACGTGTCCACTCCTTCTGTTTATTTCTCATTTTCTTCTCTTCTTTTCCCTCTTTTTTGGTGTTTTGCATGTAACAGACTGGGCTGGAGGCCTGAGTGGAGTGGGTATGGACAGTGGGCTGGAGGGTGACGTGGAGCAGGGTTGGCCAGTGGACTGGAGGACCAAGCAATGCAGGGACAAACAGGGGGCAGGAGGCCCAAGCAGAGTGGGGACAGCCAGTGGGCTGGGGCTTGAGCGGAGCAGGATTATTGTTTGACTGGGGACCAGTGCGGGCAGTCAGTGGCTTGCGAGCCTGGTCAGACCACGTGTGGAAGCCCTCTGTGCTGATCTACTGCAGGCCCTTTACAGAAAGACTGTAATACTTATCTTCTTAAGTTTATTTCTCATTATTTCTAACTTATACTATGAATAGTAATGTAACTTGTTTATTTTTTCGACCTTTATTTCTCTATTTTATATCTAAGTTCTATATCTAGGTACTTTGTACCTAAGATGGTGACACTGTAAACTTTTCGCTGTACTTCTGTACTTGAGTGCACATGACAATAAAGGATATCATATTCTATTTCAGCTGACACATCAAACTCCCAAGCTGACTTTCCGGAGTCCTTTGCTCCTTAGTTCAACAAAAGCTTAGTTCAGTTCGATGTATTGGAGTGGTGTGGCTGGAAAAACTATTGTTTGCTTTCTCAGTTCACATCAGGTATCTGGTTGATTTTCACAGCTATGGAGAACAAAGCTATGTTATAATTGGCCAAGCAGCATCAGAGGAGCAGGAAGGCCGACGTTTCGGGCCTAGACCCTTCTTCAGAAACCTTTT
>JAHRHZ010000031.1:3144584-3194334 GCA_024137785.1 Ginglymostoma cirratum
ACACGTGTTGCTCCCTGATTTGATTTATTGTAGTCCCATGTACCTAAGTGAAGAGCTTTGTTTTGTGAGAACAAGCACTTGGACAGTGAGGTATTCAGATTACAGTACACAGGAGGTGCACAAAGCAAGATCAACATTAACGAGATCAACATTACTTGAAGCTAGAGCGTCCATTCTTTGGTCGAATAATGGCAGGGAAGAAGCTGTTCTTGAACCTGTTGGTGCATGTGTTTATGAATCTGTATCTTCTGCCTGATAGAAGAGGTTGTAGGAGAGCATTACTAGGATGGGAAAGGTCTTTATTGATGTTGGCAGCCTTTCTGCAGCAACGGGAAGTGTAAATGGAGTCCATGGATGGGAGATTGGCTTCCGTGATGGTTTGGGCTGTGCACACAACCTCCCGTAGTTCCTTACTGTCCTGGGCACAGCAGTTGCCTAACCAGCTTGTCATGCACCCGGACAGTATGCTTTCTATCGTGCATCTGTATTCTGGGGTATTGAATTCTGTAGATTCATGACCCTTTGAGAGAAGCAATTCCTCCTCATTTCTGTTTTAGATCTGCCAGACCATAGCCTAAAACTTTGAGGTCTTATTTTAGATTCCAAAGGGTCACTGGACTCAAAACATTAATTCTGTTTTTTTTCTCTCTACAGACACTATCAGACCTGCTGAGATTCTCAGGCACTTTCTGTTTTTGTTGTTGAACAAGTTGTCAAACTAACTTGACAGAACAAAAGGTACACCTTTTCAGACAGTTGCTGAGGGATCTTATGGACATGCTGCATTTACTAAGATGCTTAAGGAAGAAGAAGCATTGTAGTGCCTTCTTGCATCTGCGAGGGAAGTCCAGGACAGGTTGGGTATTGTCACTCCTGGGAAGTTGGTGCTGTTGACCCTTTCCACCTCACCTCCATTAACATAGATGGAGCATGTCCTCCAACCGTTTTGTTTTCCCTGAAGTCAATGGAAGAATTGTTCCATCGTTCTAACAATTGTTACGGTCATGCCTCCGGAACGGGCGGGCCTTGAACCAAGAGTAGGAACGATAACCACCGCCCCTTCCAAACTGAATCGCAATTTCAGCCTCTCGTTTTCCAACCTTTGCAGATTGGGTGCGAAGAGGCTGCAGTGCCAGAGGGGGCGCTGGTTGCGGGAGCCGTGGCCAGAAGGCTGTCTTGGGCACGGCCTGGTGTCGTTGGCGTTGGAGGGGTTGCATCATTCTGGGAGCGGCGGTTGGGAGGCCGGGAGCAGGATGACGGGCGATGATGCCGGTGTCACCGTGGGCCAGCCGCACCTGGCGAAGCAGGACCTCAACGCCCTGGTCAGTGCTCGGCTTGGGGGTGTTGTGTATAAGACAGGCGGAGGGGAACGGACCGGGGCTCACTCAGCCGGCCTGGGCCGGCACATGGAGACACACGCGGGCCTAGAGGAGAGAGAAAGGGATGCGCAGGGATTATCGGCCGGAGGGCAGCAGCAACGAGGAGCAGACTCCCCATGGCCAATTGTAGCTGGACTGGCCGGACGTTCTCCGCTCTGCTCGGCTTGACCAGTACAAGTCACGGCCTGAGGCCCCCGCCAAAAACTTCCGTTACTGTGTAAAGCCCGCCCCCGTTATCAGTGTGAACCCGAAACCAGTTTTCACAATATTTCTGCGGGGTGGCGGCGAGAAATGGCCTCTATCTCTGGCCAAATTCTGTCCCAGCACACAGGGAGTGACACACTCCCCCTCCATCCAGCCTTTTGAAATTTTTTTTTCTTTCGCAAAAGGGAGGGTTGTCTAACCGTGAAAAAGTTACACTGTAGAGATGCCACTCAGCCCGTCATGTCGGCGTTGGCTAGAACAAACTGCAACCCCCCCCCCTCCCCATTCTTTACTCGCATTCCACCGTTTCATCTGTAATCTTGCAGTTTGCAGAATAATCGGCTCCTTTAGTTGAGGGTTGCCGCCTCAACCACTAGACCGGACAGCGAATACCAGCGCCCTCCGGGTGAAAAGGTCTATTTTCGTGTCCTCCTCCATCTGTGTGTTCTGGTTATTGATCTCTCCACTTGAAGAAACGAGTCTGCTTTGTCAACATTATTTTGTAAACATCATTTAAGACATCACTTACTATTCAGCCCTTCCTGTTTTGAGGAAAACTACCCTTCTCTATCAAGTCTTTCCTCACGGCTGTAATTTCAACTGGCAATGTTCTTGTAAAATCTCCTATTCCCACAAGAATAATTATCTGTTTCGTGTAATGTATTGACAAGAAGTGTAGACAAAAGTCCACCTGTTGCAAAACCAGTTTCCAAAATAGTTCCAGTATCTCATCCTTGTTTTTGCATTCAGGACTTCACCTAATGAAGGAGAGAATCCCGTATATCTTCTTTAACACTTTTCTGCCACCTTCTGAGGCCTGTGGGCACACCTCCTGGTCTCCCACTTCCTCTATCCTTTCAATGCTGCCATGTATTGTGTATTCCATTGCTCTGCTTGCCTTCCTTACATGCATAACCTGTCACTTCTCTGGAATAAATTCCATTTGTTGCTTTTCTGTCTCCTTAACCAAACCATATATCTATCATCCTGCAGTTATCCTCTTCATTACACAACTCTACAAATTTCCTATTTGCGCTTCCCATAGAGCAGGGGTGTTTGGCAGGATAATTGGAGAAAACAGTTATGTGTTTTACTTATAGGGGTACAGCATATAAAGCAAAAATGTTATCCCAAACCTCTATCAGTCAAAAAATGCACAAGATGAAGGCAACACACTGAAATGGATAATTTGTTGTCTGTCCAGCATCATCTGTGCTTGAATGGATGCTAGGAAAACAAATCAACAAGATTGCTTCAGCTGGAGTATTTATGTTATATATGTCAAACTCTGAAAGATCTCATTGGGTTGGAAAGAATGTTGGTAAGAGGTAGCTAAAATGGCACCAAGATCAGAGATTTTTATTTTGTGTGGCAACACTGGAAGCAGTGCTGTCCATTGAGCAAAGGTAGCAGAAGATCTTAGAGGTTTGCTAAATCATGAATGGTTTTGATAGAGTGAAACAGCGGAATTGTATCCGAAGGCAGAAAGTTAGGTAACCTTGGGATACAAGTTTGAACTGATTGTTCAATGTCACTGTTTCTTTTTAGAAAACATCGAGTTATGATCTGAAATGTACTGCCTGGTAGGGTGATGGAAGCTTTAACAGCAATTTTCAAAAAGTGAATTGGATTAAAAACATTGAAATTTGGCAAGGATCGAAGAAAGAGCAGTGGAGTGGGACTGATGAACCAGCTATGCCAAAGAGCTGGTACAAGTCAGATAGGCTGACTGGTATTCTATGCTGTAAGGTTCTCTGCTCATTTGTCCAAGTTTTGCTACATCAGATATTGAACCTGCAAGGCAGTTGACATACTATGAATTAATGATATTTGAATGGTCAGTAAATGCGGTTAGTATTTGTTCTCACAGTGTAAAAAGAGGGTGATGTATTAATGGACCCTGCAGTTGCCAAATACTGCATCACCTTCATAATTCAGATTTTTCTTTTAAGCTCTGTGAAGGCATGTTAATTCACAGTCACTTGTGTCAACTAGATTGGTTGGTTGATATAGAGTGAATAGTTAGATTTTTGTATAATGGAATAGTCAAATTATTGTGGAAAATAAATGTAAATTTAGGATCTAATAGAATAGCAGAGCAAACTTGAGAGTCTGAATGGCCCACTTCTATCCCTCTGTTATTCTGATGTTGCACCAGGATTTTATTTCTTTGGTTTTGAAAACCTCCTTGATACTCCCCTGGATATGCTTAGAAAACATCTCCATTTGCTTGTGAATTTTCAAAAACTGTCTTTTTAACATCATGTTACCTGGCAAATTGTATTTTAAGTGCAGTATTAATTCTACACGAATAAATATCGTGCCCACACTAATTTCAGATTTAGTAAGGGTATCTCTAAAGATTTAATAAGATCTCTAATGGAACAATAATTCTGCTAGTGTGAAATAAATTTGCGTTTCTAGCACTTCATGCACAGCACTTAATAGACCAGATTAATAAAGCAGATGTCAAGTATCAGAGTTAAAAAGGAATAAACAAATATTTGGGAATCATACTTAAAAACACAGACAATTGGAGCTTATTTTGGAAAACTCAGGGATTCAGGGAATAGTTTCTAGAAAGTAACGACTGGATGACTGAAAGGTGGCCCACCGGTGATGGAGCAGAATGAGTGGATAACAAAATAAACGGGCGTCAGAGGTTGAAGGCAAGACTTCAGTGATCTCCAGTGTTAAGTGGTAAAAGGCAGTAAAGTCTGGTGGAACTTATAAAAATGAGATAAAGACGATTTTGTCCGTAAATTTTATGGAATAATGTGCATAAATCCTCATTCACTGAATAAAACAGTTGTCATCTAAGAAAACTACTGCTGCATGTTTTCATCTGCGCCTTGTTATATTTTATGTCTAGTGTGATTGTTTGTCTCATACTTGTCCATCACATTGTTGGTTTGGGTAGGGTAAGGGTAGCATAAAACAATTTTTGGACAAAATCGGCTGATAACGAGATTGCTGAAGCAAAAACAACATGTTGACATTCGGACATATTTGTTTTGCAGACCTGGAAGATTTTACAGATAAATAACTTAAGAAAAGGGGTACTAAGAAAAAAATATACAAAATGAGTACAATGAACTGTATAGTGATCAGGTAAACAGGCAATAGTTAATTCTGAAATGATAATCAGTTCAGATGAGTCTTATCGAATAATATACAAGTCCGAAAGGATGTAAGAAAATCACGCTTTGCCCAGTGCATGCATGAGGGGCTGAGAGAAGCATCGTTACCATGTAGCTCATTGTGTTTTTCAAGGTTTTCCTTTATTACTGTTCATGGCTTTTACCTGCTTCTGCACTCCTGAGAATTGAATTGTGCTGCATTTTGTAGGTAGGATCAGGAATTACTATCCAGTATGTCTGCATGTTGTAACAAATGTCATCATTGCTCAAGAACAGACATGGCTCCCTGTCTTGCTGCTGGAGTAAACTTCTTTACTTCCAGATCCAAGATCTGACTAAAGACCCGAGTGGCTGTGGTGGTTTGGAAAGCAAAGGTGGAGGGAATAGAAACAAAACAAGGTCAACAGGTCTAGCAGTATCTGTGAAGAGAAATCGGAGTTAATGTTTTGGGTCCGATGACCCTTCCTCAGACCATTCTGAAGAAGAGTCACCGGACCAGAAATGCTAACTTTGATTTCTCATCACAGATGCTGCCAGACCTGCTGAGCTTTTCCAGCAACATCTGTTTTTGTTTCTGCTTTACAGCATCCACAGTTCTTTTGGTTTTTACTTTGTGGAGGGAATAGAATGTGTTTATTTTTTTCTGCTGACATTCTTATGCATAAAGTGATGCTTTTATATTGCAGATAACAAGGTGTGGCGCTGGATGTACACAGCAGGCCGAGCAGGAAAGCTTGACGTTTCGGGCCTAGACCCTTCATCAGAAATGGGGGAGGGGAAGAGGGTTCTGAAATAAATAGGGAGAGGGGGGGAGGCGGATAGAAGATGGATAGAGGAGAGGATAGGTGGAGAGGAGGCAGACAAGTCAAAGAAGCGGGGATGGAGCCAGTAAAGGTGAGTGTAGGTGGGGGGGTAGGGAGGAAATAGGTCAGTCCAGGGAGGACGGACAGGTCAAGGGGGCAGGATGAGGTTAGTAGATAGGAGATGGGGGTGGGGCTTGAGGTGGGAGGAGGGGATAGGTGAGAGGAAGAACAGGTTAGGGAGGCGGGGACGAGCTGGGCTGGTTTTGGGATGCGGTTGGGGTAGGGGAGATTTTGAAGCTTGTGAAATCCAGTGATACCATTGGGCTGCAGGGTTCCCAGGCTGAATATGATTTGCTGTTCCTGCAGCCTTCGGGTGGCATCATTGTGGCATTGCAGGAGGCCCAGGATGGACATGTCGTCTGAGGAACGGAAGGGGGAGTTGAAACGGTTCGCGACTGGGAGGTGCAGTTGTTTGTTGCGAACTGAGCGCAGGTGTTCTGCAAAGCAGCCCCCAAGCCTCCGCTTGGTCTCCCCGATGTAGAGAAGGCCACAACGGGTACAGCGGATGCAGTATACCACATTAGCAGATGTGCAGGTGAACATCTGCTTGATGTGGAAAGCTGTCGAGACATCAATCACCTCAACCTCTCTACCCCTCTCAAACACTCCAACCTCTCCCCCGCAGAAAGTGCAGCCCTCCGCTCCAATCCCAACGTCACCACAAAACCCGCGGACAAGGGAAGGGCAGTTGTAGTATGGCGCACTGACCTCTACATCGCTGAGGCCAGGCGCCAACTCTCCGACACCTCCTCCTACCGCCCCCTGGACCATGACCCCACACCCGAGCACCAAACCATCATCTCCCAAACCATCCACAACCTCATCACCTCAGGTGACCTCACGCCCACCGCCTCCAACCTCCTCGTTCCCCAACCCTGCACCGCCCGCTTCTATCTCCTTCCCAAAATCCACAAACCTGAATGCCCTGGTCGACCCGTTGTCTCCGCCTGCTCCTGCCCCACCGAACTCATCTCCACCTACCGAGACTCCATTTTCACCCCCTTGGTCCGGGAACTCCATACCTACGTCCGTGACACCACTCACGCCCTCCACCTCCTCCAGAACTTCCAATTCCCCAGTCCCCAACACCTCATTTTTACTATGGATGTCCAGTCCCTATACACCTGTATTCCCCATGCAGATGGCCTAAAGGCCCTCCGCTTCTTCCTGTCCCGCAGACCAGACCAGACCCCCTCCCCTGATACCCTCATCCGCTTAGCCGAACTCGTCATCACCCTCAACAACTTCTCTTTCAATTCCTCCCACTTCCTACAGACAAAGGGGGTGGCCATGAGTACCCGCGTGGGCCCAAGCTATGCCTGCCTCTTTGTAGGTTACGTGGAACAATCCCTCTTCCGTACCTACACTGGCCCTAAACCCCACCTCTTCCTCCGTTACATTGATGACTGCATCGGCGCTGCCTCGTGCTCCCACGAGGAGCTCGAACAGTTCACCCACTTCATCAACACCTTCCACCCCAACCTGAAGTTCACCTGGACCATCTCTAAAACCTCTCCCTCCTTCCTGGACCTCTCTGTCTCCATCGCGGGTAACCACCTAGAAACCGATATCCATTTCAAGCCCACCGACTCCCACAGCTACCTAGAATACACCTCCTCCCACCCACCTTCCTGCAAAAATGCCATTCCCTATTCCCAATTCCTTCGCCCCTGCCGCATCTGCTCCCAGGATGAGGCATTCCACTCCCGTACATCTCAGATGTCCTCATTCTTCAAGGACCGCAACATCCCCCCCGCAATGGTCGAGAACGCCCTCGACCGTGTCTCCCATATTTCCCGCAACTCATCCCTCACACCCCGTCCCCGCAATAACAACCAAAAAAGAATCCCCCTCATCCTCACGTACCAAACTCCGGATCCAACGCATCATCCTCCGACACTTCTGCCATCTGCAATCCGACCCCACCACCAAAGACATTTTTCCCTCCCACCCTTGTCTGCTTTCCGGAGGGACCACTCTCTCTGTGACTCCCTTGTCCGCTCCACACTCCCCTACAGCCCCACCACACCCGGCACTTTTCCCTGCAACCACAGCAAGTGCTACACCTGCCCCCACACCTCCTCCCTCACCCCAATCCCAGGCCCCAAGAAGACATTCCACATCAGGCAGATGTTCACCTGCACATCTGCCAATGCGGTAGACTGCATCCACTGTACCCGTTGTGGCCTCCTCTACATCAGGGAAACCAAGCGGAGGCTTGGGGACCGCTTTGCAGAACACCTGCGCTCAGTTCGCAACAAACAACTGCACCTCCCAGTCGCGAACCGTTTCAACTCCCCCTCCCGTTCCTCAGACGACATGTCCATCCTGGGCGTCCTGCAATGCCACAATGATGCCACCCGAAGGCTGCAGGAACAGCAAATCATATTCAGCCTGGGAACCCTGCAGCCCAATGGTATCACTGGATTTCACAAGCTTCAAAATCTCCCCTACCCCAACCGCATCCCAAAACCAGCCCAGCTCGTCCCCGCCTCCCTAACCTGTTCTTCCTCTCACCTATCCCCTCCTCCCACCTCAAGCCCCACCCCCATCTCCCATCTACTAACCTCATCCTGCCCCCTTGACCTGTCCGTCCTCCCTGGACTGACCTATTTCCTCCCTACCTACACTCACCTTTACTGGCTCCATCCCCGCTTCTTTGACTTGTCTGTCTCCTTTCCACCTATCCTCTCCTCTATCCATCTTCTATCCGCCTCCCCCTCTCTCCCTATTTATTTCAGAACCCTCTTCCCCTCCCCCATTTCTGATGAAGGGTCTCGGCCCGAAACGTCAAGCTTTCCTGCTCCTATGATGCTGCTTGGCCTGCTGTGTTCATCCAGCTCCACACCTTGTTATCTTGGATTCTCCAGCATCTGCAGTACCTATTATCTCTGATACGCTTTTATATTGCATATGGTTTCTAATAAATTTATCAGTTTTATCATGAGCATTTCACTTTCATACAATATCTCAGGATTTTTCTGGGAATAGGCTATTTATCAAAGTAAACATAGTGCCTAAAATGGTATATCTGGCAATGTTCAAACTAAGGTTAATGGCTTTTGCTTTTGAGCTGATATAAGCAACTGTTCTTATCGAGTGGTGATGATCAGTGTTGGAAGGGGAGAACATGAAAACCTGATAAAACAGATTCTGGAATCTGGTGATTAAAAATGGGCAGGTTGGTGTTTAGTTATAGATCACACTGCCAATAGTATAACACTTGGCGATTCCCATCCTAAATACAGATTACCTTATTGCTTTGCAGTTATCTATAGTAATGGAGAAGTAGATCAGATATTAAAGTCCAAATAAATATTTAAACTAAATGGATGCAAATGCGCAGGATTGAGTGCAGTTCTCTGAATTTGTGAATTCAGAGATTTCTGTGTTTAGCAAGCAATTTTTGGAAGAATTCACTAAACAAATAACTGCAGATGCTGGAAATCTGAAACAGAAACAAATTGCTGGAGAACCTCAGCAGGTCTAGCAGCATCTGTGGAGGGAGAGCAGAGTTGATGTTTCGGGTCCAGTGACCCTTCTTCAGACAGGCTCCAAGGCTCTGCTTTCTCTCTGCACGTGCTGTCAGACCTGAGGTTGTCCAGGAATTTCTGATTTTCTTGGGAGATAACTGGAAGATAGATAAGTGACTGTCCACCACTAACAGTGAGCTGGGATCTGTTTACAGACATTTATGAATGCTGTTGTGAGATTCCTAAAGCTATTAGTTTTGTGAGGCTATGCTTACGAACACTGTAACACAATAAAGCTCAGGTCTATTTGAAGGCAGTGTTAACCAAATTGATATAAGGCAAAGTGATATGCAAAGTTCTGTCAAGGTTTTCGATTAAAATTCAAGGTCTGCTGTTCTAATTGGGGGATGAGACAAGTTGGTGGTAAGGTATCTCTACCTGGTAGATAAAGACAAATAAAGAATTTAGGCTTTATTGTTGTGCCTTGAAAGTAGAAATCCACTCCAAGGCGGTTCATTGGTGTCTCATCAGACAAATTGATGAGAGTCCATATAAGTTACTGGATGTGAGCAAAAGCTAGCCTAAAGAGATGGGCAATGATAAGGAGAGGAGGCAGAAAGATTTAGAGAAGAAATTCCAGAATACAGGCCTAAGATAATTGGAGACACTTTTAAGCTTTAGCCTGAATGGTGTAGGGAATGTATAACTCTTGCAACAGAAGAATGTGGCCATCTCAGCAGCCTGTCGAATTGATGTGGCATTATAAAGATGGTTTCAGGGCTAATACGGATTCTTGCCTTTTGTAACTTATGTTAATAAGCATATTCACAAGCAAAATATGACTTGAATTTGTAATCTATTGGCCATCTGTATGTGGTTGCTGTTGTGCGTTGTTGTAAGCACTGATGCCTTACCAAAAAAAGTTCTCTCAGATTTAGGGGAGAGAAGCAGCACCTTTGTAGAGGACGTTTTAGCAGGAGAGCATCATCTGTGGATTGCTCATTATTTAGTACAGAATCCCCAAAACTGGCAATAGTTATACTGCAACTGTGGGTTGTAATGTTGGAGTCTCAAATTGGAATTTGTCTTGCTTGAAAGGAGGGGTTAATTTGTAATGTTTTACTAATTCTGACTGGTGAAGCAGGAGTGGAATTGGTATTGTTTTAAATCAAAGGAAAATGATGTAATTGGTGGAAATCATTTGAACAAAGATAGAAATGTCAGTTATATACTGTTGGAAGAAAAGGGTAGGAAGAACAGAAGGAAAAGTCTGGGATGCAGTTGAGGGCTGGAGAGATTATATGAAAAGATGCCATGGAACAAAAGGCAAAGGGAACAAGAATATTTGTGTCAAAGTTGGAAAAACTTTTTCTTGCCTGTGGAGACAAAGGCAGAACGATGACCACCTCTGGCCAAAAGCAAAATATGAAACATTGAAAAGTTTCTGATCCAGTGCATTTTTTTCAACAGGATGTTAGCAAATTAACACCTCTATCTCCTGAAGTCATCAGCAGGCAAGCTACGATCAATATAGGTGAGTTACCTTGCAGTTACATCAGTTTTGTTTTCTACTGGAGGTCGATGACTGCTTTGAATGTGATATTTTAGAGCCATGGACTTTTTAAAAAAACAAAACATATTATAAATATTTTCTGATAATTGAATTTATAAAGCCAAATTTTACATGAAAGCCAGTATTGAGTTCTGTCTTGTCACAAGTACTTACGTTTGCTGTTATCTTAAATGTAAACAAAATTGGGATGTTCAGAATTAGAATTAGGTTTATTATCACGTGTACTCAAGTTACAAAAGAACAGGAGTACAGTGAAAGTGTACAATGTTGCCAACACATGGTGCTGTCTTGAAAATGAGAAGTAAAGCTAAAAAGATAAGCAATGCAGTCTTTCTATAAGGGCTTCCACCTGGTCTGACTGGGCGTCATTGGTTCCCAACCAGTGGTCATCTTTGCTGTGGGCCCACGGGCTGGGACTGGGGGGGGCGGGGTTTGTGTCTTGTGGTGCAGTGGTGTCCCTACCCCTGGACCCAGAGGCCTAGGTTCAAGTTCACCTGCCCCAGAAGTCAGAGTCATACAGCACAGAAACAGACCCTTTGGTTCAACGAGTTCATGCCGAACATAATCCCAAACTAAACTAGTCCCACCTGCCTGCTCCTGGCCCATATCCCTCCAGTCCTTTCCTATTCATGTACTTGTCCAAGTATCTTTTAGACATTGTAATTGTGCCCACATCCATCCCCCCCTCAGGAATTTCATTCCACGAGGGAACTATTGTATTTTTTTAAAAAAGTCCCTTGTATTTTTTAAATCTCTCTCCTAAAAATGTCCCCCCTAGTCTTGAAGTCCTCTGTCCTTGGGAAAAGACACCTACCATTAACCCTATTTATACCCCTCATTATTTTATGAACGTTTATAAGGTCACCTTTCAACCTTCTACCCTTCAGTGGAAAATGTCCCAGCCTTTCTTTTATAATGCAAACCTTCCATACCTGATAACATCATGATAAATCTTTTCTGAACCCTTTCCAGCTTGATAGTATCCTTCTTATAACTGGGCAACCAGAACTGGACACGATACTCCAAAAGGGGCCCCACCAATGTCATGTACAATTGCAACATGACCTGTATAATAACATCTCTGAACAGGTTGATTTAAAAAATAGCTGAAATTAAAAAAGCCAAAATGGGGATGGACTCACTAGCTGGCAACTTAACTAGTGAGCAGCAAAGCTCATTGTCCTATTACAATTCTGTGCCCTTAGAATTGTGAAGTGAATAAGGAAAAGGAGACGATTGTTGTTAATTCACAAACATGCAAGACCATAAACGTGAATATTTTTCAAAAGTGAATTATATTATATGCTAATAGTAAGTTTCTGAATAACATGTCACTGGGGAACTTTAAGCAGTGAAAGAAATGTTAGTTGTCCGGCCACTCTTCTCCTTTGCTATATTGTAGTATTCTCTGTCTAGTTCTAAAGATAACTTCAAGGATACTAGGAGAGAATAGAATGACATGGGTACCCTGCCCTACCTGCCAAAAGAAATTACTGTGATCAAAAGAAGCTTTAAATGTTTGAATTTTAAAGTTATTTGGCATTTGAAATTTGGAAACTTAAAATGTTTATGATTAAAGAAAAGAAATCTCATGCTACTTTACAAATAGATTGCACTTTGATACACAGTTAATGAAAAATAATACGTAATTTCTTTTTGAGCGAGGTTTAGTTCAGATTTTGAGATATGTCGTGTCCAGTAACAGTGTCAACTACTTAAGCTTAACTTGTTTTCCCTTAGGCACAATTGGCCATGTAGCCCATGGCAAGTCCACTGTAGTTAAAGCAATATCCGGTGTTCAGACTGTCCGATTTAAAAATGAACTGGAAAGAAATATTACTATCAAGTTGGGATACGCCAATGCAAAGGTAAAAAAAACTCTAACAGATTGAAGAGTGGTGCATAATTTTGACTCCATAATTCATGTTCATGTAAATTAACATGTATATGATTTTTGTTTTTAAACTGTGATTTTTTTTTTTAAAGTTTCACTTTTACTTGTGCTGTGACATTGTCAAGACCATTGCCTACTAATTTGGTATTTCTAAGATTTCAATTTAAATTATTAACGTCTAAAGATAAACAATATACTTTAAATGTAGTGGTTCTGTGTTTATGAAACTCTTCAATAGATGGTGGTAGTATATACTGTATTGTGAGTACTCATTGAGTGAGGCAATAAGGGTAGCTTGAAGCCAGACATTTTCACCTTTGTAATTCAAAATGCAAATGTTTGATGGAATGCTTATTTGAAAAATTATACTCTTGAAAAATTTTATGGAAAGTATCCACTGCCTTGTGAGCTAGACCAAAATATTTAAGCAATTCATAGCTTTGTTTTATTTCAATTTAATCCAGTAGATTTTTTAAAAATTGCCTTTTGTAAAACTTCAGACTTGTCTATATTGATTTATTTGTAACTTTTCAGGTTTACAAACTTGATGATCCCAGTTGTCCAAGGCCTGACTGTTACAGGTCATGTGGTAGCAGCACGCCAGATGAGTTCCCTTCAGATATCCCTGGAACTAAAGGAAATTTTAAGCTAGTCAGGTTGGTGCAATGTAGATAGAAATCATTTGGGATTTAGCACATTAATGAGAATTGTTTCGGAGACACTTTTGGGGGTTTCAGTTTTTTGGCTTGCATTCGTTGTATCTGGTGACATTTTCATGTCACAATAGTTCTTTTTGCTGGTTGGTGCAACTCTGAGATGAAGTTCGAAAACTCTTTGTTTCAGTCCTTAGACCTCTCTTCTAGTATGCTTTGGAATTTGTTTGTTTGTTTGTTTGTTTATTTATTTATTAATTCATTCATTTCATGGGATTCAGACATTGTTGGTTAGGCCAGCATTTATTGCTTATTCCTAGTAGACAAGGTGGTGGGTTGCTGTCATTTTGAACCGTTACAGTCCGTGTGGTATAGATATACCCACACTGCTGTTAGGAAGGAAGTTCCAGGATTTGGAATCTGTCAGTCAAAGAAAGCTGATCCAGCTCTAAGTCTGAATGGCAAGTGACTTGAAGGGGAGCTCGCAAGATGTGATGTTCTCATGCAGCAATGTGTTTTTCTAGCTCAGGATTGTTCAACATTTTCATGCAAGGGGCCACATTTGGATTATTTCTCTTTCACCCTCAAGGATCTGATGAGCACATTTAAGAAAGCTAAGTTTTGGTACAATATCAGACGTGAATTTCAAAATGAAAGTTGATAGTCATAGCGTCATGCAGGTATGAAAAAGATTTGCTGAACTAAAAGAAAATTTGAAGATAAATTCATACTTAAGGTATTAGTAAAGATTATAATTAAAAATTTCCCATTAACAAAGCTAATGACCGAGTTTTTGCCTTTTTTTTTAACTTGAGAAGCAGATCTAGATAGTGATATGGACGAGGTCCCAAATCCTGGTCACCAGGTAAGGGGAAAGGGACCAGGGTCAAACTATGCAATTAGGATTAACTAACTACCTTGTGATTGGTTTTGTTGTAACACCTTCTGAACTGGTTTCCGCAAAATTCATTCATTCTTTCACTCCCTTATGCATACTGCTGCTTGCGCTCTCTTGCTTTCAGCTTGGGAGGCTGCCTGATCTCACTGTGCTTGGAATGGGATGGAGAGCTGTTCGCCTGACACCCAACTCCACCATGATTGTGGTCCTGTAGGAGACTGGTGCCTATACTGGGAGCATGGGAGCCTTGTCTTCTCCTTGTCCCCACCCAGATTGCAGGGTGTATTGCTTGCAGCCCTATCTTCCCACATCTTGCTGCAATTCTGCTTCGCAGGCCTCTGGCTGGGTGAGACTACAATCTCTGTGTTGTTTTCTGTTACTCCAATCCCAGTGTTTGTCTCCTGTATTTGTAGCCAATGTGGGGGACAAAACGGGTTGTAATTGAGGAACATCTACTTGCAGATTTGATGTGTCCACTTACCAGTATTTGATCATTAGTTCTATGAGCTGTATGGAGACACATGGTCTGCTGGATCCTGGCACCTGAACTATTATTTTGGAAGAACCAGTTCTAGTGGTTTGAGTTCTTAAGTTTGGAAGGTGCTGTGGTGTGATGCTGCACTGTATCTTGTACATGGTATTCACAGCTTTCACTGTGCATTGGTGGAGAGAGTGAACGACAAAGGTTGTAGACAGAGTCTCAGTCAAGCAGGTTGCTTTATCTGAATGGTATTGAGCTGCTTGTGTTGCTGGGTACTACACTACTCCAGGCAAAGAGTATTCCAACATGCTACTGACTCATATCTTGTCGATAGTGGACTTACTCATCTGTGAATTCTTGTTGTACTCTTGTAGTTGTACAACTTGCACGACACTGTGAATACAACAGTATTTATATGGCTGATCCAATTCAGTTTCTGGTTGATGGATGATAATTTGAGGGGAAGTGTTTGCTGATGGTCATGGCATTGGATGTCTAGAGAAAATGATTAGGAGATGGTCCTTGTTTAGTACGTGTGAGACTTAACAGTCCAAGCCAGAATCTTGTCCAGGTCTGGTTGCAATTGTTAAACAGGCCGCTACAGTATCTGAGGAGTCATGAATAGTGCTGAACATATGTACCATCGTCAGTATCATTTCCACTTATGACCTTATGCAGGAGGGAAGGTTAATGAGATGTTAAATTTTTTTCACTCCAAGGGTGTGGTGTTGCTCGGCTGGTATTTATTGCCTATCCTTAATTGTTCAGAGGGCAATTAAGAGTTAATCCCATTACTGTGGATTTGGAGAAGCACATGTAGGTCAGACCAAATAAGGATAGCAGATTTCCTTCCATAAAGAACATGGATGAACCAAATGGGCTTTTATGACAATTGATGCTGATTACACGGTCACCAATAGACTAACATTTGTTTCATTCCTGTTTAATTGAATTCTAAGCTTGCCACATGTCTTGAAGTGGGATTCGAACACTAGAACATTGACCTGGATTTCTGGTGGCATTACCACTATGCCACCTCTCCCTGTGTAAGTGCCACATTATAGCACTGTTGATGACACTTTACATCACTTTGCTGATGGTACGCAGGCTCGTGGGCTGAAACTGACAATTGAATTTGTCATTTTTGTAGACAGGATATGCTTGATCATTTTCTGCATTGATGGGTAGTTGGTAATGTAGATGTAGTGGGTCAGCTTAGATTGGGGCTTGGCTGATTCTGGAGTGCACCTTTTCAATATTATTGCTGAAATGTTGTCAGGATTTGCAGTATCCAGTGCCTTCACCTATTTTTTGATATCACATGGAATGGACTGAATTGGCTGAAGACTGGCCTCTGATGCTAGGGACTTCTGAGAAGACCAAGATGGATCATCATTCTGCACTTCTGCCTGAAAATACTTGCAAATGCATACCCTTGTCTTTCGCACTGATGTGCTGTCCTCCCCATCACTTGAAGGTCAGGTATTTGTGGAGCTTCCCGCTCTAGTTAGTTGCTTCATTGCCATACACCATTCACATTAGGATGTGGTAGAATTGCAGAGCTTAATGTGACATATTAGTTGCGGGATCACTCAGCTCCGTCCATGACCTGTTCCTTCAATGTAAGCCATTCAAGCAGTCCTGTGCTATTGGTTCTATAGGTCAACAACTCCTTTTTTAGGTATTAAATAAAAACTGGAAGAACTGCAAATCAGAAACAAAAAACTGATATTGCTGGAAAAGTTCAGTAGGCCTGGAAGCATCTGTAGAAAGAAATCAGAGTTAACACTTTGGGTGCGGTGACCCTTCCTCGGAACTGACGGTAGCTATAAAATGTTAGTTTATAACCAGAAGATAAGGTGGGGGAAGGTGGTGAGGAATAAATGATAGGTGGGGATAGAGCCCAGAGAGAGAGAGAGAGAACAACAGTTGGGCAGACAAAGGAGTGAATAATGACATGTCCTGGAGGATGGATATCTGTTAATGGGAATTGTTAGTGGCTGGCCATAGGTTGTGTGTAATAGCGGACTGCGTGATAACAAGGCCTGGTATGTGGGGCTAGGTACAAGGACATGGGAGCGTTCAAGCCTTAAAGTTATCGAACTCAATATTGAGTCCAGACGGCTGCAAGGTCCTTAAGCAGAAAGAGGTGTTGTTCTTCCAGCTTGCGGTGAGCTTTGCTGGAGTACTGCAGCAAGCCTGAGACAAAGATATTGGCCAGGGGACAGGGTGGTGTGTTGAGATGGCAGTTTTTCCCCCTCTTGTTGATTTCCTTTTGTAGCAAATACAGTTTGCCCATTAGCTCCATCCTAGTCTTACTTTTTTTTTCTGGTCTCCCTAGTAGTCAAATTTTAGAATACTCCTCATCTTGTTTAAATCCAGTCATAATATTGTCCTTTTTATCTCTATAACCTGTTGCTTGGACTGATAACTGGCTCACTGCATTCAGACCATGCAAGTGCCAGGCAAAGACCATTTCTAACAATAGAATCTAACCATCGCTCCTGAATTTTCTGTTGCCATCAACCTTGTTGAATCCTCCTTCATCAACTCCTGCATCTCACCACTGACCAGAAAGACAACTGGATCAGCCATATTAATACTGTGCATATGAGAGGCTGGGCATTGAACAGCATGTAACTTGCCTTCTAACCTCACCACAATGGCTGTCAGTTATGCGCACAACACTGGCAAGGAGCCCACTTTTCTGGCTGAGTGCAGCTTCAACAGCACTCGACTCATCAGCATCTAGGACAAATGAAGACATTTGGTTCATACCCCAGTTGTTATCTTAAACCTTGACTATGTCGACCAACGTAACAGTTTATGTTGGGTACAAGATTTACTGTAGCAACTTACTAAGGCTGTTTTAAAAGCACCTTTCAAATCTGTGACTTGTGCAATCTTGAACAAAGGTTCCAAATTTTTTCCAGTGACATCCCCGTTTCAAGCTGGGAGTGGAAATGGCAGACCTGCAAGACCAGGAGATGGGCTTGTAAAATAAGGCTGAGAGGGATAGGAGATTTTGTTCTTTCAAAAGCAATTAAAGCCTGCCACTTCCACGACTGCACAACAAAGGGCACAGATTGAGTTACTTAGACTGCATCAACTGCTTGCAAAAGATTCAAGGATTTAAAGTTGTTTCTCACGTGCTTGCTTGGTCAAAGCTCCAGCTGTGACTGCCTTGGAACTCTCAACTACAGCATCTTAGCTTGTGATCAAGTGAGGTTGCAGCCCCCATTTTGCGAAGCCCTGATCTCAAAGAACAAGGTTATCAGTGGTGTGAAGAAAACAATACCTGCAAGTCTAATGCCATCCTGATTTGGAAATTTATTGCAGTACCTTTACTAACACCGGTTTAAATCCTGGAACTCTTTCCTTTACTCACTGTGGGTGTCCTTACATCACATGGACCGTATTTGTTCAAAAGGCTGCAAGCCATCACTAACTCGTGTCATTTGGGATGGATAACGTCCCGTATGCAAACATTTATTGTTAGTTCACACCTTTTGTACCACCTTGTGATATTTCTATTCTTTAAAGGTGGTGAATAAATTAAAGTTACTGGTTTTGATGAAAATAAATTTTGGACTTTATGACTGTCACCTGACTACCTATGATGTAGTTTTTAAATAGTGGGCAGTTTGAGGCAATGCTTGTGATTTTCTTTCAATCTTGACTTTTAGATGTTCCTAAAGTGTTTATAAATGTATTGAGTACATTTTTAATTTACAAGATCTGACATACGAGCATTTCTGTATTTTCAGATGGCTACTTTGTATTGTCCTCCATTGTGTTCTGACTTGTGTGTAAATTATTTTGCAAACAGAACTTGCTCACAACTTGGGGACTGCCTATATTCAATTTTTGTTTGTTCTATTGTAGGCACGTTTCTTTTGTGGATTGTCCAGGGCATGACATCTTGATGGCTACTATGTTGAACGGAGCTGCTGTCATGGATGCAGCTTTGCTTCTAATAGGTAATTGGGATGTTTACAGGAGGATTTGCACCATCATTCGCAGAATGTTGTTATTAATTTCATGACTGTTGATTGCTTCTGTACTCTACTCTTGATGTAAGATTTCGTAGATCCTTATGATCCTTGTAATCCTGAAAAAAACTATTTTATGTCACTTCTTAAATCTTGCCACAATAGTTCTTGTATTTTTCCTGTGTAAATTGCTAAGTGTGAATAAGAACGTCTGGGTTACTAGGTAAAAGAAAGAAAACATTTCAGAAAAAATAATTTGGCATAAAATACAATATAGATAATCATGAGCTCGTTACAAAGACGCAAACAAGAACTGTATTGGCTACCTGAGTTGAAATGATAAGCAATGCTGAAGAATGCAAATGTTTTTAATCCAGAAAGTTGAGAGAATAGAAATTCTAGGTAAATGACCATCAGATCAGTGTATCAATGTTTAACATTCTTTCAGGGAGAGTATTCAATGGTTAGTTAAAACTTTGTTTATTTAAATTTAATAATTTTTTGTGATTAAATTAGAATTCCCTTTCAGATGATCTCCAGGGCTGGAATTATTTGTTTAATTGTTAGAAAATGTGTGAATCTATTTCCCTTAACTGTGTAAGAATTAGTCTAAGAATGAAAATTGAGAGTTTATTTAGCAGAGATTTCAAAGGCTCAGCAAATGTGATTATCAATAATGCTCCAAGTCCTACCTAATAGTGATGTCTAATTTTTGAAAATGATAACTAGAAAGTAGGGAAATATTTATGTATTACCGGATTCTTTTATCGGCTCAATGACAATGCGCTTCATCTGATAGGCGATCAAATCTTGAGGGTCAGGAAAAGTCCCATGATCAGTCTCAACATCGGTTGTCTTTGGTAATTAGCCAGTACAGTGGTGCAGTCACTGCAGTTGGCATCAGCATCCTTATCTGAGCAAGTTCACTGGGTTTCCCATTTCAGTGCTGTGTGTATATGAATGGCAAGTAATAAAGGATGAAAATCATTTGTACTGGCCCTAAAAGTGTCATGAAGAAATTTCATTCACTTCTTGGATCATGACTATCCGGTGAGTATCAAAGTGGGGAATGACTTGAAATCGTATCTTTGCATATAGGGCTCCTCTCCACATCCCAGCCGTCTGTAAATATACTGTGTCTTTGTAACGAGCTTATCATCATCTACATTGCATTTTATGCCAAATTATTTTTTCTGAAATGTTTTCTTCCTTTCACCTAGTAAGTATTGGTGGGAAACTAAATTATTGGGAGCTCGGATTTGTAAGCAAGCATCCTTTTATGCTACAGTTAATGCTTCTTTCTCTCTTCAGCTGGTAATGAATCTTGCCCACAGCCTCAGACTTCAGAGCATCTGGCTGCTATTGAAATCATGAAACTGAAACATATTCTGATTCTGCAGAACAAGATTGACCTTGTAAAGGAAAGTCAAGCAAAGGAACAGCATGAACAGATTCTTGCTTTTGTTCAGGGTAGGTTGTCTCTAAGTGAAACTTCATTCAGTTTTACTTGTAATTTCATGAATCTTGGAATGAAATGGCACATGAAGGACCATTTTGGCCAGTCGTCTGGCATCATCTTTTCAGTAGAATTTCTTTTAGTTACATTTCTTTCCTCTTCTTCAAAAGCCATATTCTTCAGTTGTAATCTGCCTTTTGTAACTTTCTTGAATATGTCACCAGCAGTGTGGGACGTGTGTGTCACTAGCTGTCCAGCATTTATTGCCTGTCTCCAGTTGGCCTTGAGAAGGTGGTGATCTGCTTTCTTGAACCACTGTTCACTGTAGGTGCACCCACAATGCTGGAGGGGAGGGATTCCAAGATTTTGTCCCAGGGACAGTGAATGAATGGCATTATGTTTCCAAGTCAGGATGGTGAGTGGCTCAGAAGGGAGCTTGCAGGTGGTGTTCCCATGTTTCTGCTGTCCTTGTTCTTCTAGATGCAAGTGGTTGTGAGTGTAGAAGATGCTGTATGAGGATCTTTGCCAAATTTCTGCAGTGCATCCTATAGACGGTACACATTAGTACTACTGATCATCAGTGTCGAGGGAGTGGTTATTTGTGGATATGGTGCCAGTCAAGCATGCTGCTTTAACCTGGATGGTGTCAAACTGCTTGAGTGTTGTTGTAGCTGAACTTATCCAGGCAAGTGGAGAGTATCCCATCACACTCCTCTTTTGAGTTTTGTAGATGGTGGACAGGCTTTGAGGAGTGAGGGGGTGAGTTACTCTGAGTATTCAGTGTCTGACCTGCTGTTGTAGCCACTGTGTTTTTGTGGCGAGTCCTTTTGAGTTTCTGGTCAATGGTAACACTCAGGATGTTGGTAGTTGGGGATTTCAATGATAATAACACCATTAAATGTCAAAGGGCAGTGGTTAGGGTGTTGTCTTATTGAAGATAGTCATTGCATGGCATTTTTGTGGTGTGAATGCTGCTTGTAACTTGTCAGCCCAAGCCTGGATATTGTCCAGGTTTTGTTGATAGCGAACATTATTACTCAGACACTGAACAAGTCCGAGAATGTTGCGGAGCAATGCAATCATGGGCAAACATCCCCAATTCTGTCCTTATGGGTAGAACGTGATTGAAATGGCTTAAGATGTTCGGGCTTAGGAATCTACCCTTAGGAATTCCTGCAGAGATGCCCTGGAGCTTAGATGACTGACATTGAGCAACCTCAGTCATCTTCCTATGTGCCAGTATGATTCCAACCAGTAGAGAATTTTCCCTGATTTCCTATATTTATTCTAGTTTTTGCTATGGTACCTTGATGCCACGCTCAGTCAAATGCAGCCTTGATGTCAAGGACTCTCTCTCTTACCTTCACCTTTGGAATTCAGCTCTTTTGTCCATGTTTGAAGCAAGGCTGTAATGAGATCAGGAGCTGAGTCATCCTGGTGGAACCCAGACTCTGTGCCAGTGAGCAGATTGTTGCAGTGCAGTTACTGCTTGATAGCACCCTTGATAACACCTTCCATCATTTTACTATGATCGAGAGTAGACTGACGGGGTGGTAGTAGGTCTGGTTGGAATTTTCTGCTCTTTCTGGACAGACATACCTGGGCAATATTTTACAATGCTGGTTTAATGCCAGCATTTGTAACTACACTGGATCAGCTTGCAGTTGAATGCATATCAGCTGACTTTAAACAAACAATGTTTCCTAAAAGTTAGACTTAATTTCTTTTGTAGTGTAATCTGTTTTAATCTTAAGAAAACCTTGGCCATGTACTACATTTCCAGGTTTTGCACCATTTACAAGCTTGAAACTTCAAGCTGGGTCCAGTTAATTAATATACATCAGAAAAAACTAATACCAACCCCAGGAAAGCATTACTGCATACTTCCCAATAACCTAAAAGTCAACTGTTCACTGTTACTCCACTTTTCTTTGGCCACATTTATATGTATGCAAGTGAGTCTTGTTATGTGGATTTCATTGAATACATTTTGAGAGTCTATATTTTAAAAAAAATCTATTGCTTCATTCAAGAGCTGGATCAAGTTAGTAAGACATGATCTGCCCAATTAGAACAAGAAGATAAACAACAAATTAAAATATTTTTGTTTGTGGGGTTAATGTTGGCCACTAAACCAGAGGAAAGGCCCTGTTCTCCCTTGAGTAAGAGTAATTGACTACAACAGTACTTGGCCGTGATTCAGTGACATAAACCAACTCGCTGAAAGGGTTCGACTTTTGAAAAGTAGAAACTGCGGTTAACTAGTATGTTCAGAAATTATTTTAAAAAAAGGTGATGGAAATCAGAAACTAAAACAAAATTTTGGAAAAAAACAGCAGGTCTGACAGCATCTGTGGAAAGAAAATAGTGTTAATGTTTCGGGTGCATTTCTGAAGAAGGTTCACTGGACCTGAAGCATTAATCTGATTTCTCTCCACAGATGTTGCCAAACATGTTGAGTTTTTCCAGCAATTCATTTTTGTTTAACAATGAAGCAGTTCTACAGTCAAGCCTTGTTATGTAAGCATCATGATTATTAATTTTTAATAAACCGACTCGTTCAAGGTAACATTCAAATGCTGTTGTTCCAAATGAAAGGATCCAAGCTGAGACTTGGAATTGTGAGCTGGTGTGAGATGTTTGCTTTAGAAGTTGAGGAGATTATAGGAAGCTCATTATAATGAGATTATTTCATTGCGTTAATATCTTAAATTTCAAAAGTTAACATTGCACTGTTGAGTAATAGTATATTGTTTGGAGTTATAGCCTAATACCTTTTCATTTTTGGACGCACAGGTACAGTTGCAGAAGGAGCACCAATCATTCCAATCTCAGCACAGCTAAAATATAACATTGAAGTAGTGTGTGAATATATTGTAAAAAAAATTCCAGTTCCCATCCGAGATTTTGTATCTGAACCAAGGCTAATTGGTGAGTGTTTTATTTTCCTTGTTCTTCAAAATCTTGGATAATTGTATGTTGGATGATCATAATTTTGAACAAGTCTGAAAGGACTGAAATTACATTCCTTGCACTATAAAATATTCTATAAATGCGGTATACTTCAAACCATTAGTTGTTTTTCATTTTGAATTGGACATATCTGTGTTGTTACCAAGCACTGCGTGTATTTAATCTTTTATCGGTCTTGAAGTTATTGAGATTTTGGGTATCGAGGGTAACTGATTTGAAATGGAATGGCAGTAGAAGTTTTTAGACTTTTTTTGTCAGAACACAGTTCTGGCATGCAGGGCATCTGTACCTGGAATGTTCTTGTTTTGGAACTGGAAGCTATGTTGCATATTTAAGGTCTGTTAGTTTCTTGTCTCTAATATTAGTAAAATTTACTATTTAGCTTGATTAATGAATCTGAACCACGGTTGGAATATGCCTGTTGTTCTCGTAGCTTAAATCACCAATCACTCTTTAATCATTCTTTGAGGTATTCTTAAAGTTTTCCTCATTGACCTGGACTACTAATTTGGTAGTAGGGGCATACTGGCAGTTTTCAATAGAAAAGACACTTGTTGAATGTCCTAGAATTCTGTGTGGTTTCCTGAGATTGTATATTGGTAATTTTGGTTGAATATAAGTATACGTGCCATAAACTACGAGAGAGTTCTCTCACTAATACCCAAACCATTTCCATGATAAACATCCCAGTTAAGTTCCTGTCAGAGTACATTACCATTTAGAAGATTTCAGCAGATGGAGAAATTCCAAGTCATGCAACTTTACTCTTCTGACTTGGGTTACTTTTCTACCATCTTTGCCACAATTTACATCTTTACTGTCTGTTTTTAGCTATCTTCACAATATACTCCTAGATGTTCAACCTGAAGCTTTGTTTTGTCACTATTCTCTTTTCAATTCATCAGAATTTAAATCTAGCCACCTTTTGGCTATTTTCCTGAACACCTCTCTTTACTGTTCACTGCTTTTACCATTGTGATTTTTAAAGTACTAAAATCTAAGCAAATTTTATTATTTTTGTTTATTTTCTTCTTCGTCTTGAGGGGTGTTGAGGTAAATTGCATATTTTAAGATTTGTTTTTGTTTTTCTCTATTAATGCAGTTATTCGATCCTTTGATGTCAACAAACCTGGCTGTGAAGTAGATGATCTAAAAGGCGGTGTAGCCGGTGGAAGCATTCTGAAAGGAGTATTAAAGGTATGACCAATGAATAAAAATTGGAATGGAATGTCGTTGAGAGCCTCTGAATTGGATCCACTGTTGGTTGAAAAGTTTAAATCTGGTGTATCGGTATGTAGCATGGAAGCTGTTCATTTGTTGCTGTAACCTGATACAAACTCTATAGCTGATAAATCTGTTTTCTTTTAATTGTGTCAATTCAATTATTTTCAATTCGCATATACACTAGCTTGCAGATGTTTCGAATGTCTTCAGAACCCATAAATTCCTGCTGGTGGCAGTAATGAGCTTTTAGTTACTGCCAGTGTCTGTCTGAAGGAACTTGCTTCTGCTGCAGCTTTGTCACTTGATCATTGTGTAACAGTACTGTGTCTATACAGTTCAGTGTTTCAAATTGTGGTCTATACTAAATGGTACACATTAGTTAAGTATAGTGCTTTAAAATTAAACACTCTTTAGCCACTTAGTTTTGTATTAGTTTATTCAAAAAGTGTATTTGTTCTTTAAAATCAGCAGTGAATATGCCTTGATTGGTATTAATGATGTACCCTGCATCAACTTAATGTTCCTGTGATTAAAATACATAAACAGAAGCTAGGAAAAGACAAACTAGTTTGTCAAGCTGACTCCTCTCTTGTGATGACCCAAATTATCATGACTATACAGTAGTGAACCCAACATCTGCAGCTATTTAGTCTGTTGGTTAGAAAAACACATGGATAATAAAAATGGGGGCAAATCCCTTTCCAACCCACTCTCAACAATCAGAACCAATCTAGCTGATTATTTGGACCATGTTTTATTTTGAAAGCCACTTAATGTCTGGTTGATGCAACTTGTTCCCCAGTCATAGTTGTCCAGCTCTTTCTTGAAGGCATGCAGAGAATTAACATTTGCTGATAACACATTCCAGAAGTTCACTATCTCTGAGAAAAGATTTGCCAAACCACTTTCTTCTCGATCTTACATAATTTAAGCTTGGGTCATTGGTTTTCCATCTGTTTGTTAAATTGGAATAGTTTATCAGTAGGCTTTTCTTTCCACCTGGAAACCTTGCATTGTTGTTCTAACTTGTTAGAAATGACTAACTTCGGCTTTTGTCTGTGATAGCCATCCTGTTTCTCAAGTCCTTTGTTATTCATTAACGAGATGATGATGTCGCTGGTTAGGCAGCATTTATTGCCCATCCCTAATTGCCCAGAGGGCAGTTCAGAGTCAACCACTTTGCTGTGGGTCTGGAGTCACATGTAGGCCAGATCAGGTAAGGATGACCGTTTCCTTCCCTAAAGGATATCAACAAACCAGAATGGTTTTTCTGACCGTCAACAATGGATTCATTCTTAATTTCATATGTTTCATTGAATTCAAATTCCACCATCTGCTGTGGCCCAATTCGAACCACGGTTCCCAGAATGTTATCTGGGACTCTGGATTAACAGTCTAGCGATAACACCACTATGCCATCGTGTTCCATCATGGCTGAGTATTTGTTGTATTCCATATAACATCAATGCTTTTTAAGAAGGTTCATCACAAATGTTTAGTATCAGCCCACTGGCAACTGTGTGGGTCAAGATTTCCCAATTTGGCTTACAGACTTTAACCTTATGTGGCTTCTCCTTCCTAAAGTATTTTTCATGTTTTCCATTTTAAGTACTTTTCATGTCATGGTTTTGCCTTATTGGTTATTTGTGATGCATATTCCTCAATGTTCTAATAATGACATTGTGATAAAATGTTTTCCTCTTTTTGATTATCTTGAGTCTTTGTTCCCTTTGTTTTCCACTGATAGGGTATTGGTACAATCTGTTATTAGCCACTGGAATCTTTGAGATTTCACCCTTTACCTCCTACATTGCATTTTGGTGGGGGGGCTGCGGGGTAAACACTTGAATATTTCTTCATAATTACAATCTTCCATTTTTAGTATCATTCTGGAGAATCTTTACATTTCTTCATATTTGGAGTGCATCTGTGCTGTCCCTCAAATCTTAATATTAGCTCTTGCATTCTTCATCAGTTTGGCATAGGAATTCTGACATCAGTTGTTGGGCTCTTCTACAGTTTGATTCCATTGTGGCTGAATTCTACTTTGTCTCCATTTTCCCATCTTTATTCCTTAGCCCTGGATATCCTTACCTAATAAAAATCTATCAAATTCTATGTTGAAAGCTTCAAGTGTCCTTGAAGTCATAGCTTTTTAGACAAGTCAGATCAACCTAATTTCACTCCTAAATGCCCCAACCCTAATTTTAACAAAATGCATGTTTGCTTTCCAGTCTCCACCAGGGAAGGAAGTAGTTTCTGTGTTTATACGTTTTCAAATCCTTATTGCATTTTAAAGTCCATGTTCACCTGTATTCAAGGGAATATTTTTCAACTTGGCCTTGTAATTTAGTCCTCTGAGACCCAGAACCAATCTGGTGAACCTGCACTGTGCATCTGTCTGGCTGGCAGTAGACCAACTGAAAGATCTAATGCAAATGTGAACTGACGAATACATTCTACAACTGGAATGACATTTTCTCTTCTGTGTAATTCCTTCCTCTTCAGATGAAACCCAATATTTCATTATCCTTTTTCTTTCACACATGCGCATTAGGTTTCAGTGGTTTATGTAAATAGACACACATTCTTTTGTGCCCTGCACAGATTTGTAGTGGATGAGGGTTGATATGCGGTGTTCAGATGGGTATTAGATGACTTTATGAATAGAAACAACATGCAAGGATATGGGTAAAAGGTAGGAGATTGGGATTAAGCCAGAATACTCGGAGCTGGTGTAGATATCTTGGGCCTCTTCCTGGAATACATCAATCCTATAATTCTGTCATATTTGTTCAACACTCAGTCACATTATCCCTTGTGACTGGTAGCTCCCCAAAATTGGCACAGCTGCTGGCTTGTGCTGCCTTATTTGTTAGAGGGAGTGGGGATGATGGCTTAGTAGTATTGTTGCCAAATTAGTAATCCAGGGACTCAGATAATACTTTCAGGAGCTGACTTCAAGTCCCACTACATCAAATTATAGCTTTTGAATTGAATAAAAATCTGGAATTTGAACGCAAATAATAACTATGAAACCATTGTCAATTCTCATAAAACCCCATCTCATTCACTGATCATCTTTAGGGAAAGAAACTGCCGCCCTTACTTGTTCTGGTCTACGTATAACTCCAGACCAACAGCAATATTATTGACTTCTAAATTGCCTCCAAAATGGCCTTGCCAGCCATTTGTACCAACTATTGCACGTCAGTTGAATCAATTATTTCACAAAGTCTAAAGAACGGAATGAAACCAGGTGACTATCTGGCATCAACTAAAGCACCAGAACTGACAGTGGTGAACACAGCCATGTTGACATCACACAAAGTCCAACCTGATAACATCTGGCAATAATGAAAACTTTCAACTTCTTTCCTAATGGTACTGTATGCATACCTACATGAAGTGGGCACCACCATCTTCTCAAGGACAGAGCTGAGTAATAAATGGTGGCCTGGACAGTGGTGCCCACATCCTAATGAGAGACCTTTCTAAAAAAAAAATCTTTCTTTTGTCACAGGTAGGGCAAGAACTTGAAGTTCGACCTGGTATTGTGTCAAAAGACCATGAGGGGAAGCTGATGTGCAAACCCATCTTTTCAAAGATTGTGTCACTCTTTGCAGAGCACAATGACCTTCAGTTCGCAGTACCCGGCGGCCTTATTGGTAAGGAGCGTCTTTAACTTTTAATAAGGTTTTACCTGATAAAGCATATTACCTAATTGTTGGTTATAGTCCAGAAGGTCGCTGAACATAGAATGCAGGAAATATTTTGTTGGCTTGTCAGTATGGTGAGAAAACCATTTAATAGGAGGAAAATGCCAATGATCCACATTTACGCTTCATTATTCTTAATAAAGGACTTATTATTTATCTTAAGTTGTGTTAAGTAGCAAATACCTTTTCTATATGATTGTACTCCAGGAATTCAGCCAAGTAAAGTAACAGTCAAAAATCAGAAGCCCGCTCACTTTCAAAGCACATAATAAGCTATGCTGCTGGTTGAACATTTGTGAAGTTTGATACCTTAGAATCTGTAGAAATACTAAATTATTGTCCAGTTTTAAAATATAGCATTCTGTCACAAGTGTTCAGTTTCTTCTGTTTCAAGCTGGACTTTTCAAAATTAATCTTGTCCCCAAGGTTAGAATTGATCAGTTCCACTTAATGAATATCAGTTTAAAAACATTTCGTGGCCTAGTCAATTGATTTTTTTTAAAAAAAAGTTGTTTTGACCACTGAGTCATCAGATTTTAGTTCTGTCTGTGATAATGATCAGTGCCAAGTACTGCAGACATCGACCATGTTGTCATGGACAAAATTTGATCCCTTGGTCACCATGTGATGAGAGAGGTGTGAGTTTTCTTACCTTCAGTGTGGGACCCAGTTAAATAAATCCAGCATGGAGATTGACTAGTTTAAAATAAAGGTTTATTATTCTGTCCCCCTCTGGTAAAATAATGTAATGGATTGTAACTGTCTCTGGTTTCTGATGACGCAAGCTCCCAATGTCAGGGATAGGTTTGCTGCTTTGAAGTGGAATCAAATTCTCAGCAGGATGTCAGGTTTCTTGCCTACTTTCCAGAAGGTTCGTTCTCAGATGAATTTGGAAGTTGCAACAGCTTAGGAGCAAAACTTCCTCTAATTTTCTTGTCGGTGCATGGACCTCCAGAGTCCATGCATTAGAATACTGACTGGCATGTGGGGAGCATGACCACGTAACTTATAGGAAACACAAGTTGGAAGTTTAAGGCCCAGTTGGATTAGTTTGGTTTCAGGACAGAGTATTGACTTCCATCAGCCTGGAATGTTCCTGTTGTTCCTTGTTGAGGCAGGGAAGTAGTTTCAATACAAAAAAGGTGATTGTCAGGCAGCCATCTTTTTCAGCGATTTCCATCCAGTTTTGAAATGTAACTACTGGCTGAAAGTTCATTAAATACAGGGACATATCAATATGGTAACCATGAAATTCTTGTTGCTTTGAATTTAATCAAGGCTCATGAGTGCTATTTTTATTTGATTTGATTTATTGTAGTCACGTGTACCTAAGTACAGTGAAAAGCTTTGTTTACAAGCAGTACGAGCAGATCATAGTAAGCAAGGACATACAGATGTAGGGTGCTTAGAGTGAGGCATACAGGTTACACTGCGCTGGAGGTGCATGACGTAAGATCAACATTAAAGGGTTAATTATTTAACCCTTTTTGATACTAGCAAATGTCACGATAGCATTTCAACATATTTCTTCAGCCATTCGTTTCTCATGTTTTCTTCACTTAATGAAATGCAACAGAGTGATCAATCAAACACATATGGCATGTTTTTCCATAGTCCAGAGCAGAACATAAAATGATCTAAAGGGGAAAATGCTTTGCCACCTCAAAGCAGTTGACCAGTGACCTCATCATAGCATGAGTGAAAGTAGAAAATTGTTAAGAGTAAAATATATTTAGTGTTGTGAACTGTGTAGATTTTCTCTCCATGCACATAATGAATTTTTGTGTATAACTAGTGTATTGTGGGACTCGTAGCTAATTGATTGGAAAGAGTTGATAGCTACCCAGTTGTTGGAAGGGTGAAAACCGCTAATGTTTTAAGTGAATAAACTTTTACTACTTTTAGGTGTTGGAACTAAGATTGATCCAACTTTGTGCCGTGCTGATCGTATGGTGGGACAGGTGCTTGGTGCTGTTGGAGCTCTCCCAGAAATCTTCACAGAGTTGGAAATCTCCTATTTTCTTCTCAGGCGATTGTTGGGTGTGCGTACAGAAGGAGACAAGAAAGCAGCAAAGGTGAGTTCAATATTGTGCATGCCCACGTTTTTAAAAATAATGTCTGAAAGTAAGTTTTGAAGAATTCGGTGGCATATTAATCTGCTGAAATTCAGCATATGAAGTTCAGAAAATTAAATGTAATTTTGTTTAAACAAGTGTCCGGATTTGTTTTACTGAAGTTTACTAATTTTACTGAAGTTTTGCCGGATAAATTGAGAAGTTCTTGGTCTGTTACAAAAATGTTAAAATGAGCATTTCTTAGTACATTATTTTATTTTGTATTTAAAACATAAATTAAGTACATTGCACCATTTATTTAAATAGTGAAATTGTATTTAGTTATTGGTGGCCAAGGAAATTACCAAAGATTCTTAGACAGCACCTTCCAAACACACGACCACTTCCATCTAGAGAACACCACCTTTAAGTTCCTCTCCAAGGCACTCACCATCCTGACCTGGAAATATATCGCCATTCCCTCACTGTCGCTGTGTCAAAATTCTGGAATTCCCATCTTAAGGTCATTGTGGGTTAGCCTACGTCACGTGAAGTGCAGAGGTTCAAGAAGGCAGATCACCACCAGCACCTTTTAAGTGCAGCTAGGAACAGGCAGAAAATGCAGACCAGACAGCGAAGGCAGTGTCCCATGTGTAATTTTTTTTTGAACTTTTTGTAAGAAATGGATTTTAGCATCAGATTTTGTTTCTTCAGGTACAAAAGTTATCCAAAAATGAGGTGTTGATGGTAAATATAGGATCCCTTTCTACTGGAGGAAGAGTCAGTGCTGTAAAGGCTGATTTGGGGAAAATAGTGCTCACTAATCCGGTGTGCACAGAAGTTGGTGAAAAGATTGCCCTTAGCCGAAGAGTAGAGAAACACTGGCGGTGAGTAAAGAAAATGGCATAAGTATTAAATTTTTCAAGGGAAGTTTTTGAAAGCTCATTTTTGCACACTTTAAAACAAATTCATAACTTAAATTCAGAAACTTATTTCAGTAGGGGTATTCAAAATGATACACCAGAAACATGTTTCTAAGACCGCATTGAGAATAATGATGGAAAGAGCATTGTTGATGTATATTAGGAATAGAAAATAACATTATTTTGCAGAAATGGCATGGTACTTATAAGCATTAAAGATAATTGAAAACAAAAGTTAAAGTTGCTTTGATTTTAAACAGCCTTTAACCACAGCTTTTTGTTTATACCCAGCATAAAAATTGAACACATTGAAAGTATTCAAAATTATGAATCTGTTCCAAGTGTACCAGAGTTGGCAAAATGTGAGCTGTATCTATTGTTCACATCATGAAATCTGCTGATTAAGACGCAGCTCTTTCCAACAGTAAAGGAAAAACTACACTTACCCACACTGTTCGCAACAACCAGAGCTTGTGGCTGTATTTAGCTAGCACTTATCTATAATGGGCTTATTTGCCATGTCAAGAATGGCTTTAATGCAGAGAGATCTAAAAGGGGTTCCTTTTGTAGTGTTACCAATTGCTACAAATTATGAAACACACGTAGAAATTGGAATTAACTTGCAGCAAGCTTCAGACTTTACTAATTTTATTTTAGACCATAAGAGCAAAATTAGGCCATTTGGTCCATCGACTCTGTCCTGCCATTTGATCATGACTGATTTGTTTGTCCCTCCCAAGACCTTTGATCCCCTTTACTAATCAAAAACCTGTCTGTCTATCTGTATCTTAAATACATTTAGTGACTTGGCCTCCGCAGCCTTTTGTGGCAGTGAGCTGTACAGATTCACCACTCTGTCTGAAGAAATTACTCCTCGTCTCCTTTCTAAATAGTCATCTACTAACTTTGAGAATGTGCCTCCCGGGTCCTCGTCTCTCCCAGTGGAAACTCCTTCCCAATGTCAGTGTTCCGAGATCCCCTTCTCATCCTTCTAAACTCCATCCAGTACAGACCCAAAGTCCTCAACCACTCTTCATACGACAAGCTCTTCATCCCCGGCATCATTCCTGAAAACCTCCTGTGGACCCTCTCCAGTGCCAGCATATCCTTTCTTTTAGAGCAGTTGTGGGCTCTATATTTCTGTTCCAAATACAGTCAAACCAGAACCTTAGATAGCCTCAGCAATGCAGGTCCGCTGTTGTCTTCTAGATTGCTTGAAATGAATGCTACTGTTGCATTTACCTTCCTAGCTGCCAACTTGAACATGCAAATTAACCTTAGGAGTAGTAGTTGGTTTTCTTAAGTTACTGTGTGTTGAAGATTTCTAAAGCTTTTCCTCATTTAGAAAACATTGTGCTAGCAGTCATCACAAATTAATCTCATTTCTTTCTTCCCTATGGCTCAGTGAGCAATGTACCATTTAACATGATAGAAAACCTTACACACCAGGGAAAGTCCTGGATTAATCCTCTTTCTCGAGATTAACAAATTGTTCCTTGGGCACCAGTAAGGGTCAGTGCAGTTCATCTTATTTTATAATGATCCCAACTAGATAGTGAATTAGAATTGACTGATACGTTTATACAACTGTGAATGATATTAACAATGTTTCATTCACTAAACTAATTAACCTTGCTTTCTTTCACACAGTTTAATTGGCTGGGGTCAGATAAGAAGAGGTGTAACGATAAAGCCAACAGTTGACGATGATTAAAGCTGGAGAGAATGGTATCATTGAAGAGGACTAGTGAACTGCCTGTAGCAGTATATAACATTTTCCAAATACAGTTAAATACTACTTAAACATGGTTTAAAAGAACTTATGGTATCAAGACAGTCGACTTGGAAAAGTGTTTTTTTAAAATTCAACTATCTCCTGGTGATAAAAAAAGTCTAATTTATATTTGAATAGAAGTTGTTTTCTCTGCAAGAATAAAGTTTCATTCAATCAGGTCTGTCAACATTGGCAGTCAGTGAACATAAAACATTAAAAGTGTTTTGACATTTAAAATTAAATGTGCATTTTTACCTTAATTGATATTTCTATTTTCCTGCCTAAGTCTACATCTTTCTGCTGTTTCGTTCAAATAGAGTAATTTTGCCAGCACTGCAAGGGATTGTCCTTGCAGAGCATTTGATAAATTGCATTGAGAAAGGGTGATGAGGCAAATTTATTTAAGCTTGATCAAGGCTATTAGACCATTGAATTTCATGCTTATTGAATATCAAACTTAATGTTATTTTCATTAGAATGTCTTGAGTGTTTATTACATGAACTCAAACAGCCTTCAATCTGAAAACCAGTTCTAACGTTTTAATCAATGAGTAGAGAATAACTTGCTGATATATGTTGCAATTTGGGGCTGATTCCGTACAGAATAATGGAATGAAAATCGTCTTTGACAGCTGTCAGTACCTATCCTGTATGAAGCGAATGTGCAGACTCCATCGGGCATGAGCTCACAGAAACAACTAGCACAATTGGCTTACATTTGCAAACAGTCTCAATAAAGCCAGTTGATACGAGAGGTGGAAAATGACAGTGGTATTTAGCAGCAGTGAGGGGTCTGGAGTGAAATGGAAATAGTTTTGTTATTCAACTAGTTCATCAAATGACTAATCGCTATTGATCCTGGTTACTGAAAAGTGTTTTAATTTTTTGTTGTGCAATTTGGTATTTTTGTGTCACTTAAAAATCGAAACCTTGAACTGATTACAGTAATCTTGTGCAATGTACTGAAATGTTCCAGTCCTACAAACAGTGCTATGAGGTAACAAAAATGGTGGCCAGGATTATCAAATGGAAATTTGCTCAGCCAAGTTAGTCCTTTTTGTTCCGAAGTGACATTTACGTGTTTTATTATATAACTTTGGGAATCAGTCTGTTTCAGCCAGAGTAATTAAGCCATACAGACCATTCTATTCTATATTCAGTCAGGGCATCTCTTGGACATAATACTCCATAGATGTCAACTGTGAAGGAAATTAAAGCAACTAGCAGTTATTGCTAAGAAGAGATTATGTTCACTATAGGCAAATAATACCTAGGCAGTTTTTTTAAAAAAAAAGTGCATTTGGATGACAAGCCAATGGTGACTTATGGATATGAAACTATGCAACAAGCAACAAAAGAGATAGGAATAAAATTAAAGAAACAACAAAATCTTCAGTCCTGCTGATTTAAAGGAACAATTACTAAGTCAAGAAAAACATGGCGAGGCATAAAATTATGCCTCGAGTACTGCAGGTATGGAATCATAGAATTCCTACAATGTGGAAGCAGGCCCTGGAGTCCACACCTACCCTTCAATGAGCATTCCACCCAGACTCCTCCCCTATCCCTGTAACCCTGCATTTCCCATGACTAACCCACCTAGCCTGCACATCCTCCATACTATGGACAATTTACCATGGCTAATCCATCTGACTTGTCATCTTTGGACTGAGGAAATTGATGCAGACAGGGGGAGAATGCGCACACTCCACACAGATAATTGCTTCAGAGTGGAATCAAACCTGGGTCTCTGGCGCTGTGAGGCAGCTGTGCTAACCACTGAGCCATCATACTGCCCTATATAGTCACTTGAAAATTGTATGGCAGCAGCTACATGTAAAACATGTCTCTTGTACCATTTCTGACATTTTGTTTTCCATTTTGAGAAAATATCTGTTAAGTTTCTGTGCCTCTGGAATTCTCATCTCACCTGGCTGATAGCTTAAATATTTCCTGATCACTTTTATGGTTCATACTTACAATTGCACCAATGATGTAATGTAATTGAAAATTTAAAAGTGAACTTTAGATGTTTTTATAATTATTTTATACCTATAATGTCTTTATGAATAATCTTCAGGCAATGTGTTTTATTGTTCTACAAATACATTAATTCCAATGTTTAATGTAAGAAATAGGATTAATGCTTATCAGTCATGAATTTTCTACCTGCTTAAATCAAATGCAGCATCAGTAGATGTGGCACCTTTCATACAAATTTAAAGGGCATTTGGCCTTCATCGCTGCTGATTTAATTGCCATTTTTGACTCCATTCTTATTTTTTTTTAATCAGTAGAAAATTGCTATTTTTCCTGCTCTCAAATGACTAAAAGTAATCCATGAATTCTACTGATTGTAGTTGTACCAGATTAAAACAAAATGCTAGAAATACTCTGTAGGGGCTGGCAGCATTTATGGAGCAAGAACAGTTTCTCTGTTTCGAATCAATGATCTTTCATCAGTCCTCGGGGGCAAAAATGAAATTGATCAATTTTAAAATATTAACTTTGGTTGTTTGTCCACAGACAGTGCCAGACCTGCTGAATGTTTGAGGGTTTTATTTTGTCAACACTGCTGTTTTTGTGTTCCTTTAGAAATTTTGTATTCATGCAACAACTACTCATTCAATCCTACGGACTTCAGTTTTGCTCATAAGTTCGAGCCACTTTTTAAAATTTTATGATTGTACAGTCGTCCATCAAATGATAGTCCCATCTAACAATCATCTTCAGCTGGCATGTGTTTGAAATTTCCTCATACTTTGTCTTCAAGCAATAACACTCAACTATTGGTTCAGTTTCAATTCCAAGTAGGCAGTTCCATATAGTTCTATTAATTCAAGATCCTTTTTTTCCATTTCTATTAAGTAAGATGTATTAAACATGTCAGGCTCGTTGTCTAAACCTTCATCCGTTTAAATGATACTTTCAAAAAACTGTACCAGAACTGAATTTCCAAGACAGGTCCCTTCATATGTGTGGGCCTGAGATCTAGTCACAACACAATCTTAAAACAATTCAGACTGTATCTCTTGTAGCAACTCAGTTTCTCCTAGCTTTTTTTGAACCAGCCAGTTCATTTCTCTAATTAAAATCAATACTTTCTATAGGCATTTCTTTCACTACTCCAATCACATTTCCTTAGTCATGGCTTAATCCAAATCTGTATAATCAGACTGTTTGTAACCTGTGTATATTTCCATTTAATATTTTCTCTTTCATTAACTTCTCTGGAAGACTAACACTATCCTCTTGCTCTACTGTGTTGGACTATCTTTATTGCTTTGTATCCTTAATTTAAGGAATAAGGAAATACCCTCCTTTTAAGCAAAATATTCAGAACATTGAGTTGTCTTGATTCTGTATTAATATTCAAAGAAAAATGCTCTTGATTAGCATGAGTTACTACTCATTAGTAAATTCTATGGGAACATATTCTCCTTGCATTAAGATTACAGTGTTAAAAGCCATTTCTTTGTGCCCTTTTCTGAGGATTCCTTTGCCATTGAATTACTGTAAGTTGGCTTCCATTTAATAACCAGCAATTGGTTTTGGTATGTCTAGTATTAGTACAATCTGAGCATGTCATTTTCTTTATCTAATTTTTTTGCTTCTAACCTTTCTCCTTTATTACTCGGGTATCTTTGTTTGTTTTTAAAACTAGTACATCATCAATTTGCAGATTTTTTCTTTTATTCTTCCAACTGCCTTGTAGATTCAATAATGCCGTCACCCCACTTGTGACCTTTGAGATATCATGGGTATCTGCTGGAACTGCTGCTTTTGAGGTTGTTGAAACTTGACTCTTGCCTCAATAAGCTTTGCAGGAGTACTATTTCTGAATTCTTCCACAATTGCAGCATCCCTTATTCTGAATTTATTTTCTAACTTTAATGATCCCATGATATTTCTTTTTCTGTTACAAATTTCTACAAATGTTTCATTTATGTTTAGAACAATAGAAATGATATAGCACAGAAGGGGGCTATTCAGCCATCTTGTTTATGCTGACACAAAGATACCGAGATGTCCTTTCTGATCCCATCTTCCTGTACGTGGACCATAGCCCTGCAGCTTAAAGCACTTAAGGTGCAGTTCCAGGTACTTTTTAAGGGTCTCTGCCTCCACTGCCAACTTGGGAGAGGCAAAGAATTTCAGATGCCCGCCACCTTATGTGTAAAATAGTTTCCTCATGTCCCCTCTAATCCTTCTGCCACTTACTGACTCTGTGACCCTAGTTCTTGAACAGCCTAAGGAAAATAGGTTCCTTCCTCCTGTCTGCTGTAACTCTACCCATCACAGTTTTTAATGCTTCAATCATATCTCTTCTCAGCCTTCTCTGTTCTAATGAAAACAACCCCAACTTCTCTGATCCTCATAGCTACAATTCTTCAG
The DNA here is from genome assembly GCA_024137785.1 of Ginglymostoma cirratum. NCBI lineage: Eukaryota > Metazoa > Chordata > Chondrichthyes > Orectolobiformes > Ginglymostomatidae > Ginglymostoma > Ginglymostoma cirratum. Next base: position 3,181,653 of record JAHRHZ010000031.1, read on the forward strand.
CCCTGGCAACATTATAGTAAATCTCTGCATTCATTCGAGAGCAATTACGTCCTTTCTGTAATGTGCCACACCTGCACACAATACTCCTGTCTTATACAGTTTCGTCATTATGTACCTACTTTTGTATTCCATACTTCTACCAATAAAGGAGAGCATTCAACACATCTTTACAATCTTAACCGCTTCTACTGCTACCTTAGGACCCTGTGCACTTTTACGCCAAGATCTTTCACTTCATCTATCCCTCTTAGTATATTCCTGTTTGTGTATTTCGTCTTACTGTTTGATCTCCCTCACATCTCCATCTGCTAATTTTCTACCACCAATCTATACATCACTTTGGAGCTTACAGCTATCCTCTAGGCTTATTCACTACATAGTCAATTTTTGTGTCATGTGCATAATTCCCAATAATGCCCCCCATGTTCAAGTCCAAATTGTTAATAAATGAAAAACAGCAGGGGTTCCAACAACAAGCCCTGTGGAATACCAGTTGAAACTGCTTTCTGTTTGCAAGGGCAGCTATCAACATTTCTGTTTCCTGAGCCAATTTTGGATCCAATTTGAAACGTGACTGTCCCCCATGGGCTTTTACTTTTTTGACCAGACAGCCATGTGGGACCTTGTCAAATGGCTTACTAAAATCCATGTAGACAAGATCCAGTTGTCCTTGTTTTTTGTATTTTTTTTTTACATATTAGTAAGTGTCAGTGTGTTGCTTTTTCTTTAACCATTTCATAGTCTGTAGATTGTTCTTACAAACTTGCATACACAATCATAGCTATGCCTTTCAAAATACACTAACATTACGGTCCGAACATCATCTGGTCACATTGTCAGCCCAGCTACTTTTTCAAATGAGACAAAATACCTTCTAACTTTATCCTCAGTAAATATAGGACTTAGTGTAGATTATCAGTTAATCAAATCTCTCTCTGAAGTATCTCTATGGAATTAAAGTTCCTTTAATTTCATGCACAATTCCTTTCCTCCCCCTTTTTTCCCCTTTCAACTACTCTCTCTTTTTCTTGATCGCCTTTCCAATTCAAGCTTCCTTATTTACATTGATATTCTTTCAATCTCTTCTAAGTCAAGTATTTTTGTTTCCAACAGTCTGAGCTAATTCTGGATGGGATATCTTAATTTCAGATTTTCCTTCTAAATGCTGGATTTTAGTCACATCCTCCTTTTCAGATCTTGCTTCTATTTTGACCTTCAGTTTATCTGTTAACTCTCATTGTAGCCTTAGTTAAAGATGTTTTGTATTTTCTACTCCGAGAAAACTCTTAACATTGAAAATCCAGTCCATATGTGAACTTCAGCATAACACTTATGTATTATGTTCAGAACCTTCATGTAGCTGTTCCTCTTTCTACATAAAACCCAAAAATCTCCCTTATATTGAATTACTTCAAATCACTTGTTATGGTGGCAGCTGATGGTACAATTCAGGTCCCAGATTAAAGTCTAGCTTGATAGATTTTATTTCAAAAAAATAATAACTTTAGTCAAAGTGGTGGTCAGCCACTGAACCATAGTCATGCAAAGCTACAGAGTTTCTTTGACAATAGAAAATAAGTTTGTCACATAAAAGATGGGGGGAAATACTGTCTAGCTATATAAAGCAATTTAGGGAATAGAAGCTTAAAACACCCAACAAAGCAAAGTTTTCAACATCATTTTATGGGGATTTGAATCCAGAAAGCTAAATACTGCTCTGTCAATTTTGAGTTCTCGTTCAATGCTTCTCCTTAGTTTCTGTCCTGTGAACTGTGGAGTCTTCTTACATGAATATTCATACAACCAACAGATTAGACAAACTCAGCTTTGAATAACATGCAGGCTTCTAACCAAAAATTTCTGATCTGGAAGTTTTACAAATTAAACTTTTTTTTGCTTAGGAAACTTATTCCGCTAACTACTGTGGAAAAGCTACTTTCCAGAAGAGAAAGTACACTTACTTTAGGTCCAGTCAGGTCTCTGTTGACCTTAAAAAAAAAATTCTCTGGGTTTTCTATGCTTAAATCAATCTTTGATTATTCTGAATCAAGAACAGTCTAATAACCTTCGGTGTTTACTCTACCTGTCAATAGCACAAAATAGTTGGGCTATTTATACACCAGAGGTTTGTAGTCAGTTGTTCTCTGGCATATATTGGGTCAGGCCACTTTCAGAAGGGCCATCAGACCTAGTTTTTTTTTATTTAAAACACTCTCAAAAGTAACCAATGCCCCTTTTTTTAAATCCAAACTTGAAAACATAAATTTACACATTTATTGCAAAATATCATTGCATGACCTAACACATTAATCTTTTCAAATAATAATACTGGTTACACATTTAATTGTATACCTGTAGTCTAAATAACTAATAAAAGTACAAAATACTGTTGAAACTCAATAGATCTGGCAGCATCTTTGGAGAGAAAAAAAGTTTCAAGTTCAAAGTTTTTTTTGGAAGAAGCATTAACATCCTTGCTTTTATGTTTAATTCCTCTCATAACAAAGGATAGCATTCTAGTAGCCTTTTTGATATGCGCTGCATATTAACCTTTTGTGACTCAAACTGGAGCACCTAGATTCCTATGCACCTCAGAATTTGGCAACTGTTTCCATGTAAGTTATACTTTCTTTTATTCTGCCTGCCAAAATGAATAATTCCATGTTTCCCACAATCCATCTGCCAGATTTTTGCTAACTCACTCAACCAATCTACCATCTGTAAACTTCTTATATGTTTTTCACAACGTACTTTCCTCTGCATTTTTCCATCATCTGTGAATTTTGCTAGTGTCTTTGCACCTTCCATCGAAGTTATTGATATCTTGCCAATCAGAAAAAGAGCCATTGAAGCATACTACCAGCACGCAAATCTTCTATCCGTATTGGTGTGTTGCCCCTACGCTGTGAGCATTTTTTTTCTGCAATAACCATTGATGTGGCATCTTATTAGGTACCTTCTGGAAATCCAAATACATAAGTTATTATCCACCGTATATGTCACTCCTTCAAAGTGCTCTACCAAATTGATTAAATAGAATTTGGTAGTACTGAATATGAGTACTATTGAAAAAGACACACCTTATCGAAGATTTTTGTCCGTTACATATAACATTTCACATGAGTATAAATTTAAGAGGAAAACTAACACTTATACCTTATGAGAGGAGAGTGCTGTTTGGTTGGCATATGAAATCGGATTGGTAGAGGCATTGCCATGGACAATACACTAATTAATGTGATTTGATAGTGAACAGTCAGGCTTTGTTAAATTCTAAACCATGCAGGATGACTTTAGTTGGTCAGGGTATTGACCTGAGAAATTAATAAATGAATGGTTGTCACCTATTTTGTTGAATTAAAACAGGAACACAGTACACACACGTTCGTTTTTTCTGCAAAGAAAAGGACCCCGTGTATTACAGTGCACACAAGCCAGCATAATTCCTCACACATTCAGGGTTATATAGCAAATGCTGTCCTCTTGCAGAATCACATTAATGTTAAACACATATTGTAGATGTTTCAAGAATGGGCAGATTGTATACTGTTAAGATCCCATCTGTTCTTAACAGCTGAAAGGACATGCTGTTTGATGTGATCTACCAGTCTTTACAGAATACTCAACAATACTCAAGTTTGTTGAACAGGATTTCCTTTCACAAAACCATGCTGACACTTCCTGATCATCTTGAGGGTGTCGAAGTACCACTATAAAGTTTTTAATGATCAATTCCAACACCTTCACAACAACAGGCTTGCTGACCTGTAAGTTTCTTGATTTCTGTCTCTTCTCCCTTCTTGAAAGACGTGTTATATTTACTCCTTTCCAGGATCTAAGGAATTTTGGAAAATTGATACCAAAGCATCTAGTATATTATTAATCACTCTTTTAAAACTCTAGGATGAAATCTATATGAACTTGGAGACTTGTCAGCTTGCTGATCCATCAATTTGTTCAGTATCATTTTCTTAGTGATCATAATTTCACTAAGTTACTTTCTCCCTTGCATTTCCTGATTTATGTTTAAGATGTTTTTTTGTTTCCTCTATCATGAAGATAGGAACAAAATACTGATTGACTTCAGTTGCTATTTCCTTACAATCTGCTATTAACACCCTGTTTCCACTCTCTAGAGGACCAATACTCAACCTACACATTAATTTCCATTTTAAAAACTAGTACTCTTTCTATCCATTTTTACATTTCCACACAGCTTTGTCTCATCCTCTAAATTCTTCCACCTGAATAGTCATTCCTGCCATTCTTTAATATTCTGACCAATCATCTGGCTTGCCACTCATCTTTGTGCAGTTATATATATTTTCCTTTGATGCTTTTCATAACTTCTTTCAGTAAGACAAATAGTGAGTCCACTCCTTAGCATCTTTCATCATGGTAGGAGTATACTTAATCGGAGTATTCTGGAATAACCCTTTAAACGTCTGCCACTACCTCTCTATAGATCTATCCCCTAGCCTAGTTTCCCAGTTCAGTTCAACTAGTTTTGCTATTAATGCACAAACAGTTATCGATATTTCAGTACAAAATACTAGTCTTAGAACAGATCTTCTCCCTTTCAAACTGAAGGTAAAATTCAATCATATTGTGGTCATTGCTAATTAGGGATGTCTTTAGTCTGAAGCAATGAAGTAATACTGTCATTTTTCCTCTTACTTTCCTACCTATCTTTGTGACATCAGTTCTAGCCACCATACCTTCAGTCCCTATATCCAAGTTAATTATATAAATTGTAACAGCACCAGGGACCCAGGTTCGATTCCACCGTCAGGTGGCCATGTGTGTGGAGTTTGCACTTTCTCCCTGTGTCTGCGTGGGTTTTCTTCAGGTGCTCTGGTTTCTCCCACAGTCCAAAGATGTGCATGTTAGGTGGATTCACCGTGCTAAATAGTCCAGTGTCCAGGGATGTGCAGGCTGGCTGGATTAATCATGGCACATGCAAAGTTATGGGGATAGGGTAGGCTAGTGGGTCTGGGTAGGATGCTTTTCAGAGGGTTGTTGCAGACTTGATGGGCCGAATGGCCTGCTTCTGTCCTGAAGGGATTCTATGAACTTCAGCACCCAACACTGATCCTGCGCCACATCACTCATTAAATTCTTGTCAACAAAAAAATGACGCATTTATGCATAGTCTCCTTTTCTTGTTAGCTGGCCTATCTTTTATCCATGCCAATGTATTATCCCATACACGATGAAATTTTATTTTTGACAATAGATTTCAACACGGAGCTTTATCAAATGCCTTCTGAACTTTCACCAGTTCCTCTATCTACACTACATGTTACTTCCTCAAAGAACTCAAATGAATTGGGTAAACATGATTTCCCTGCACAAAACTTTGTTGACTCTCTCTGATTACTTTGAATTTTACTAAACACCCTGCTATAACATCTTTAATTACAGTTTCCGTTATTATCCCTATGACAGGTATTAAATTAACTGGCCTTCAGCGATCCTACTTTCTGCCAGCCCCTTTTGAATAAAGGAGATATATTTGCTAATTTCCAAGTAATATAACCTTTTCTTCAGTTGAGAGTTTTGGGAAATTAAAGTAATGCATTAATGATCTCACTAGCTACTTTTTCAAAACCCTAGGATTAAATCCACTAGTTTATTTCCTGCATCAGTGACAACTGTTGTGTCAAAAGTGATTAATTAACTGGAAAGCTTGGTGGGACATCGTGTGGTCATGAAAGGAACTACAGAATATTTAGTCTGTAATCAATCCGGAAAATGCTGAAATCTATCATTAAGTCTTTGAAAATCAGGCTGTATGAGTCACAGTACTGCCCAACAGAGTGGGTTTAAAATTGTAATTTAAATTTAAGTAAGGGTAAATGAGAACTGATCTGTCTGAAGTGAAGTGTGGTACTGGCCTAGGGAATAGATCAGTGGAGAAACAATGGGAGACATTTAAAGGGATATTACAAAATACTCAGAATAAATACACTGCAACTATAATCTGAAGAAAATTTTCAATTTAAGGACACACCATTTGTGGTCAACAAAGTAAGATAAGAAAAACATCAGTATTAAGGAAAAGCATGTGAATTCACAAAGGTAAGTGGCAGGTTAGATGACTGGCCAGAATATAAAGAACAGCAGAGAATTAATGAAAAGTGAGTCAGAACAAATTACAGCACAAGATGAAGCTAGCTAGAAATGTAAAATCAGTTAGTAAGTTTCTATGGATTTCTTTTAATTCATTCATGGGACATGGGAATCACTTGCTGGGCCAGTATTTATTGCCTGACCTTAGTTGCCCAAGACAAGGTTGTAGGGAGCTGCATCTTCAACCACTGTCTTCCATGTGATATAGATAGATCTGTAATGCTGTTAGGGTGTAGATTTAAGGATTTTAGCCTAAACACATGGAAAGAAAGGCAACAAAGTCAGGACAGTGAGTGGCGAAGGGGAAATTTAAGGTGGTGGTGTTCCCGTGTATCTGTTTCCTTTATCCTTTGATATGGAACTGATTGTTGGTTTGGAGGGTACTATTTAATGAGCTTTGATGAGTTTCTGCAATGCATCTTGTGGGCAGTGTACACTGCTGCTACTGAGCATCAGTGATGGAGAGGCTTGTAAATGTGGTGTCAGTCAACCAGGCTACATTGTCCTGGATGGTATCAAACTTCCTGAGTGTTTTTAGAGTTGCGTTCATTCAGGCAACTGGGGAGTATTCCTTCACATTCTTAACTTGTGACGTATACTCAGTGGATAGTCTTAGAAGAATAGGAGGAAAGTTACTCGCTGCAGTAGTCCTAGCCTGTTGTTGTCACTGTATTTATATGGCTAGTCCAGTTGAGCGGGATTTAGTGATGGTAATGCCATTGAACGTCAAGAGGCAGAAGGTTAGATTATCTGTTAACGGAGATGGTCATTGTTGAGCAGTCTTGTGGCACAAATGTTACTTGTCATTTTTCAGCCCACGCCTGAATATTTTAAAATTAATTTTGGTCCTCTAGAGAGTGAGAATGTGGAGGTAAGAAAGAAATGGTAATTGTAATGAAAAAACTTTTCCTTCTGTTTTCTCTACAGAAGATATAAAAAGCATTTTGAGTAATAACTAAAATTGGAGCTGCAGGAACAGACGTATGTGGTAAAATTATTCTAGGAAAATGATACAAAGCAAACTGATGGAGCTGTAGGTTGTGAAGTTTCCAGGTCCAGAAGAATATTAAAGAAAGGAAGTTATGCTTGAGTTATACAGACCATTTGTGAGATCACATCTCAAATGTTGTGTGCAGTTTTGGTCTCCTTATTTCAGGAAGCATATGAGGTAATGAGTATGGTGGAGGTAACACAGCATGTAGCTGCAGAAACACAGCAGGCCAGGCAGCATCAGAGGAGCAGGAAACTTGATGTTTCAGGTCAGGACTCTTCTTCAGAAACGAGTATGTTGCAGGTGGTTTAAAGTATATTTACTAGAATGATACCTGGAATGAATGGGATGTCTTGTGTTAAGGTTGGAGTTTAGGAGAATGAGTGCTGCTTTGATTGAAGTGTATGAGCGTTGAACGGTCTTGAAAAGGTGGGCATGGAAATGACATTTCATTTTGTGGATGAGCCTAAAAATTAGGGATTGTGTTTTAAAATTAGGGTTTGTGCTTTAAGGACAGAGATGGGGAAAATTATCCAAAATGGATGATCTAAATGGACAAGAAGTATGGGGCATTGTCAAATTGGTAGGCTATAACTAGTGGCATGCTGCAAGGATCACTACTAGGGTCTCAGCTATTTACAATAAATTAATTACTTAAATGAAGAAAATATCTAACTTTGCTGGTGATATAAGGTAGGTAAGAATATAAGGTGTGAGGAAGAAATAGAGGTATAAATGACTCTATGAAGTATACATCTGACTCCTTGAAATGGACAGGTAATGTGAGTAGGCAATAAGTGGCAGATGGCGTGTAAAGTGGTAAAATGTTAAAGTATTTACTTTGGTAGTGAGAATGTTGTTTAAAGCATAAATGATTAAATGTTGGTGTTCTTAGACTTTGTTTGTATTTACAGCAGAAACACAAAAGTTTTGCATGCAGCACACCAGACAATTTGGAAAGAAAATGATATGTTGACCATAGTTGTAAAAAGGTTGGAGTGGTAGAAAAAGAAGACTTGCTATAGCAGTTTGGGGTTTTGATGGATCACCTGGAATAGTGTGTGCAATTTTGATTTCCATTTTTAAGTAAGAATAGACTAGTATTGGAAACCTACGGAAAAGGTTCACTAGATTGATCCTTATGATAAAAGACTAAATACATTTAGTCAATATTCTCTGGAATTTCAAAGAAATCTAAGTAATCTCAATGGCTGTGCACCATGCCTCAACAGCACCATATCTTGCACTCACCAGCAACTCAAGTACTCATCAGTGTTGGGACCTTCTAGGATTTCTGTCACTGGTGACATATTTAAAGTCCAGCTGTGCATCAGGTCAATTGTTGCTAGCCATGAGCAGCCCCTCACAGAACATATAGTGCGATGGAAATGAAAAGGAACAGTTTCTCAGGGCACAGAAGTGGCAATTGGCAAGCATAATACTACATTGGAAATAGAATTTCACATTTGTAAAAGTATTGCCTCTTTACATCATTATCTAATCAACTGTCACCGCAATTGCAAGAATGAAGCTTCACTGGCTATCTGTCCTTAGCTCCATACATGTTAGAACTCTGTATAACAGTGGACTATTCTTTCCCTCACATTCTGTTCAGCATAACATTTTGTCACTGTTCAAGACTAACCTTGGCTCATCCCCATGACCAACTTGCAAAGACTTTACCAACTCCTGACTGATCTCCGTGCAGCTTCCCAGCTGACTTACCACAAATCCCCTAACTGGTTGCAGTGGGCCTGCAGACTGATCATGGATACTCCACACTATAACGATAAAGACAATACACCTTAACGTTCTTACTTACATTATATCACCAAAGTTGGATGTGTTCTCATTTTCTTCACTCATTAATACATATTGGAAATATCTGACCCTAACAGCCTAAAGCACCCAACTTTATCCAAGTGCCTGGACCATTAACAGATAATGCCTTTTGACTTCGTGTGTCAGTATTCCCCGACAGATAACATAAAGTCTAAGAAAAGTAGAAGGTGAGACATGAAGTGCATTTTTCTGAAGTGCACACAATGTGTTAGCCACACAAGCTGCCGGGCATTGTTGCAAATATGACATTGATACAGCACAATATCAAAAGCACCATCTCTGCCCCTTTGACTGATTGTTGCTGACAACTCCCTCAAGTTGTCTAGCTCTGTGTCTGTGCTAAAAGGGCAGGCAGGACTGAAGTTTGATGAGCTTGCAAGTTTTGAATGAGGTGGCAATGTGCAAAAAGGCAAAACAAAGATGCTGTTAGCAATCCAAGTGGGTACAAAGTGTAACAGTGCTAAGATAGCAAACTAAAAGGCCTGTGCTCCAAACCCTGAAATGGGCACCTGTCAGTGTTTCCAAGTAGCCTGGTAGCAGAAAAATTACAATGCATGATGTCTGTACATTCCAAGGTGCAGTATTATAGAACTTTATTCCATGTGAATCAGAAGTGTGCTGTGATCGTGATGTGCCATCACCAAGGACCCTTTGACAACACCTTCCAAGCCCATGACCACTTCTATCTAAACAAAGGCAGCAAATTCATGGAAGCACCGCTGACTGTAATCCACTCACCATCTTGACTTGTAAATATATCGCCATTCTTTCAGTATCATGGGGTCAAAATTCTTTAACTCCCTACCTAACAGCACTGAGTGCACCTACATCAAATGGACTACAGCAATTCAGAAAGGCAGCTCTCCACTGCCTTTTCAAGGGCAACTGGGAATGAACAATAAATCATAATCCAAACAATGCCCTTGTCTCATGAATAAAATGGTGTGGTGAGGTTGATGTGTGTCAAGTACCAACCTCTATAAGATATAGGAACAGAATCAGGCTATTCAGCCCATTGGGTCTGCTCCACCATGGGTGGCATCTTTCTCAACCCCACTCTCCTGCCTCCTTCTCAATTCACCACACTATCCAAAAGACGCAATTGCATTGGAAAGGGTGCAGAGATTTACCAGGGTGTAGCCCAGGATGAAATGTATCAGTTATGAAGCTGGATTTGTTTTCCTTGAAGCAGAGGAGGTTGAGGGGAATCTAATTGAGGTATACAAAATTATGAAAGGAACAGCATAATAGGAAATGAGAATCTCTTCACCACGGCAGATGTGGCTAAGACCAGAGAACATAGTTTAAGGTGAGGAGCAAATGGTTTAGTGGAGATAGCAGGATTTTTTTTCATCCAGAGGGTGGTAGAAAAATGGATCATACCGTTTGAAAGAATGGTGGAGGTAGATACTCTCACTACATTGAAAAAGCATCTGGATGAGTACTTAAAATGGGTGTAGTACCCTATGGGCCAAGAGCAGGTAAATGGGATTAGTGTAGTTTGGGTTTGTTGGTTGGCATAGATATGGTGGGACAAAGGGTTGTTTCTATTCTGTATGACTCCAAAACTGAATCATATTGTGGACACTGCCTCCTCAGGGTTCCTTCACCTTTAGCTCCCTGACCAAGTCTGCCTCATTAAGCATCACTAAATCCAGAATTACTCCTTCCCTAGTGGAGTCTCCCACAAGCTGCTCCAAAAAAAAACCCAGCTCGTATACATTCCACAATTTTCTTTTCTTGAGATCCACTACCAATCTGATTTTCCTAGTCACCTGCATATCGCATGAAGGATGCAGATAGGCACTCCGCATGGAGCATACCCAGAGAATTTGAAGGCCTGAATGAAGGCCACAATGGAGGCCTGAAAGAGCATACAGTAAGCTTGAGCTGCAAAATTCTTTCTTGTTCTTCATCTAGTTTTTTTTTCTGCCAGATGAGAGAATAGCAAACTGCTTATAAATGTAGCAAGGACAAGTAATAACGAGATTTAATGCAAATAGGCTTCTCATTGCATACAAGTGAGATTTTCATCCCACAATTCAAATCTCGGGTGAAAAATCCATCCTTTTCTCATTTTTCTGAATTCATCAGATTTTCCCATTTTTCTGAATTCACCAGATTTTCCCAAATGACTTACCATTGCCCACATTGTTTAGTGGCTGGAAAAATACAGCCCATTGTTTCTCCTGACAGGGTAATCTAGAAACAAGGGATGGGTTTTAGTGTGCAAGGTCATTCACACAGGCCTGAGACATTTCAATAAAATATTTCAGGGAATCAAGGGAGTCTAGCAGAAGTAGCTGAAACCCAACAACAGCAGGAATATGTGAGCAAACTTTATGGGCCTTATAGTTTTCTTCTGCTCATATCTCTTGTACTTTTATCAAAGAAATAAATTTATCAATCTTCATCATCGCTATCTTTAGTAATAATTAACACCTAAAGCTGTCTTAAATATTTTGCACAGCAATTTAAGAAATTAGAGATCAATTCCAATGATTACCCTCTGCAGGTGAATCTCAGTAAAGAGTAAACAATTCTGTTTCCAAAGGATGTTATTGCATTGGAGAGGGCGCAGAGGAGATTTAACACGGTGTTGCTTGGCATGAAACACTTCTTGACACTTACAGCTGTCTTTAAAGTTTGCACAACAATTTAAGAAATTAGAGATTAATTTCAATGCGATGCCCTCTACAGATGAATCAATTCTTGACAAATCAACCTGAAAATTATTTATTGTAGCATGTTAAATGTAAACCAGAAAGTGCAAGTTTGAAATAATTCTATGCAATACCATGTTAATTTTTTTCCCATTAGTTTCTACCGTATCCTGAGTAGATCTATTGGCATTGCTTTCCTTTTTTGTCTTTCTTCCATCAACAATACCAAGCATTTGCGTTTTCGTCTTCTGCTTCTATTCCAAAATAAAGTGCAAGTATGAGTACATAATTCAATGTAAAATGGTGTGTCAGAAACAAAATAAAGAGAGGAAAAGAAAGATGTGCATAAGATGGTAGGTAAGAGGGTCAAAGAGGATTTTTAAAATTCTATTAGATTCTGAGGGATTATTTCATACCTCAAAATTTTCAGTACCAGAAAAGCTGTTGGGCCAAAATCAAGACTTACAACCTAATTAAACACTTGACGTTTCGGGCCTAAACCCTTCATCAGAAGGATTTCTGATGAAGGGTTTAGGCCCAAAACGTCAAGTTTTCCTGCTCCTATGATGCTGCTTGACCTGCTGTGTTCATCCAGCCCCATGCTTGTTATCTCGGATTCTCCAGCATCTGCAGTACCTTTTATCTCTAATTAAACACTTGTTTGAATTAAACAGACAAGCTCTATCTTTTTGTAAAGCAGGCTTCTCCAACAGATGAGATAAAAATGTGTAAAGGTGGACGAACACAGCAGGCCAGGCAGCATCAGAGGAGCAGGAAAGCTGATGTTTCAGGTCTGGACCCTTCTTCAGAAATGGGGGAGGGGAAGGGGACTCTGAAATAAATAGAGAGACAGGGGGAGGCAGATGGAAGGTGGATAAAGGAGCAGATAGGTGGAGAGGAGACGGACAGGTCAAGAAGGCAGGGATGGAGCCAGTAAAGGTGAGTGTAGGTGGGGAGTTAGGATGGGGGTTGGTCAGTCAAGGGAAGGCGGACAGGTCAAGGGGGCGGGGATGAGGCTGGTAGGTAGGAGGTGGGGTGGGGGGGGGGGGTTGGT
>JAHRHZ010000031.1:3194434-3208575 GCA_024137785.1 Ginglymostoma cirratum
AGGAGGTGGGGTGGGGGGGGGGGGTTGGTCAGTGAGGTGAGAGGAGCGGATAGGTGGAAGAAAAGATGGACAGGTCAAGGAGGCGGGATGAGCTGGGCTGGTTTTGGAATGAGGTCGGGGTGGGGAGATCTTGAAGCTTATGAAGTCCACATTGAGACCATTGGGCTGCAGGGTTCCCAAGCGAAATATGAGGTGCTATTCCTGCAACCTTCGGGTGGCATCGTTGTGGCTCTGGAGGCGGCCCAGGTGGTCGTGTCATCCAAGGAGTTGGGGGGGAGAGTTGAAGTGGTTCGCGACTGGGAGGTGCAGTCGTTTGTCACGAACTGAGCGTAGATGTTCCACAAAGCGGTCTCCAAGCCTCCGCTTGGTTTCCCCGACGTAGAGGAGGCCACGTCGGGAACAGCGGATACAATATACACATTAGCAGAAGTGCAGGTGAACATCTGTTTAATGTGGAAGGTTTTCTTGGGGCCTGGGATGGGGATGAGGTGTAGCACTTGCTGCGGTTGCAGGGAAAAGTGCCAGGGGTGGTGGGGCTAGTGGGGAGTGTGGAGTGGACAAGGGAGTCACGGAGAGAGCAGTCCCTCCAGAAGGCAGATACGGGTGGGGAAGGAAAAATGTCCTTGGTAGTGTGGTCAGATTGCAGGTGGCGGAAGATGATGCATTGAATCTACAAGTTGGTGGGGTGGTACATGAGGACGAGGGGGATTCTGTCTTTGTTGTTATTGTGGCGAGGGGGTGTGAGGGGTGAGTTACAGAAAACGCAGGAGATGCGGTCGAGGGTGTTTTCGACCACTGTGGAGGGGAAGTTGCAGTCCTTGAAAAACGAGGACATCTGGAAGTGGAATGCCTCATCTCGGGAGCAGATGCGGCAGAGGCAAAGGAATTGGGAATAGGGGATGGCATTCTTGCAGGAAGGTGGGTGGGAGGAGGTGTATTCTAAGTAGCTGTGGGAGTCAGTGGGCTTGAAATGGATATTGGTTTCTAGGTGGTTGCCGGAGATGGAGACAGAGAGGTCCAGGAAGGAGACAGAGGTATCGGAGGTGGCCCAGGTGAACTTAAGGTTGGGGTGGAAGGTGTTAGTTAAGTGGATGAACTAGAACATATGGTCTGTTTGCACTGCTTTACTTGTGAACTAGCAGCAGTAAATGCTGGAGTGAACTGGCATTTGACCAGAAGAGCAATAAACTGTGCAACCACGAGGAACTTCATTCAACCTGAGCATCGGGAGCCGTGATGATTCTGCTGGGGTGGGCAGAAGAAAGATTACAAGTGACAGGATGCCTGCCGGACAGGTATACAGAAAGCGTCTCCAAGTTGTAAGGCAGGTATAGGGAAAAAGAGCTTTCAAATTGCCAAATAAGTGCAGGAGAAAGCTTTAGTTCACTGGGAAGGTGCAAGGAAAAGAGGATCTAGCTTGTTGGAAAGGCTCCAATTCAGGGAATCAGTGAGGGCAGGGCAAGGCTCCCTATTTCTCGCGCAGGCACCCACAATTTAAACTGAAGAGTGGACTTCCTAACCCATGGTACTATCAATGAGTGGGTGTGTGGGAGTGAGAGGAAGAGTGGAAGGGACAGAGCGTGGCTAAGGGAGTACGTGACAGAGTGTGAGGGAGGGAGAGGCTGTCTAAGGGAGGGCATGTACGAGGGAGGGCATGTACGAGGGAGAGACAGTTTGTGTCAGAGGGAGGAATTTTTGAGTGAGCTAGTGAGTGTGATGTGGGAGTTGAAGAGGAGTGTGAGAGTTCAACAAGGAAGCAGCAAATAGTGAGTGAAGTGTGATTGAGAGGGAGTGAATGTGAAGGAGAGAGTGTAAAGATGGGAAGGCAGTAGGGTGCGGGAGGGAGGAGCAGAAAATGAGGGACAGACAGAGATTAGGGAGGGTGGAAATCCAAAGATGTGCATTTTAGGTGGGTTAGGCATGGTAAATGTGAGGCTACGGGAATAGGGCAGGGAGCTGGTCGGTGGGATGCTGTTTAAAAGGATCGGTGCAGACTCAATGTGCCAAATGGCTTCTTTCTGCACTGTCATGAATTTATTCTTGTTCTAGCATTTATTGGAAATCTAGTGGCAAAATAATACCTCATGCATTTCTTATATTTGAATGCCGAATTTTTCAGCAAAGTACAGCTTATGGAGGTACAGGACAAATTGGACAGAAACTTCCCACTTGTATGTTTAACTGAGAGGATGCTGAAGTTGCTTTTCAATTTGCTCTTTAATGGCAGGCACATTGATTATTTAAACTGTAAAATCCAGGTGAAATTCCTCCTTTGATTTAAAACCTGGATATGTCATCTCTAATCACTTTCAGAGTCATAGAGTTGTACAGCATGGAAACAGACTCTTTGGTCAAATCAGTCCATGATGAACATAATTCCAAACTAAACTTAGACCCACCTGCCTGCTCCTGGCCCATATCCCTCCAAACCTTTCATGGACTTATCCAAGTGTCTTTTAAACCTGAATGTGCTCTTTTGTGAGGATATTGTGTCTGGTGCTCTGGACAGCAGAGCCCGTCTACCTTTCTTTTTCCCCTCTTGATTTCTTGTTATCCTTTTCTGCCATACCCTGCACGCAATCATGGCATCCATCATTTCAATGAAAAGTCTTCAAAGTATTTATCAAGTCATCATTACTGCTTTTATACAGTTTCCAACATCCCACAGTCCTCTCATTAACCTTCTAAGACATCCTGTCTGCAAAAGGGCTAACTTTACCAACCATATTCCTGCTGCAGCCAACCCTCCTGCCACTGCCACTCTGGATTCTACCAACAAATCAACCATCATTACCCTTCTCAATTTTGTCTAGAATTCTGTTTACTCAAGAACTCTTGCCATGGTAATCTTACAGCGATCTTACTGTGGATGTTTGCATTGAAATTCTACCTTGCAAACATTATTGCAATGATACCTTAAAAGTATGGACTGTAAAATGCTGAGGTAATGCCAGGCATTACATCAATAAATGCAAGTTTTTTTTTTGTGCTTTACCTTATATATATTGTCCCCAATTCCCACGTAGCCTTTTAGTACTCAACTTTCTGATCTTCCTTCATCTTTCCAGGCTTGAATGTTTATTGTCCGTCTCTCCCTAACATTCTCAAAAAGTAAATATTATCTACAAGTTATTCTAAATGATCAATAATTTAACTGTCCTCTTCGTTTCTCTTATCAGCATCCCCCACCTAGTATAACAAATGAAAATAACTTTGAACTCTGCATTCAAACTAGCTGTCAGTATAAGAAGGAAACATGTTCAGGGTGAGGGCAAAAACAGTTGCATTCATATTTTTAAATTGTATTGGTGATTTCCTTGCACATGCTGGATGTGAAGATGGGGATAGGACTGAAATGTCTAACAGGGTTGTTACTGGAATTCATTCTCTCTTTAAAAGCATACTCTAAGCCCACCCTGTTTCTCCAAAATATCTTTCCTCACCCATACTGACTTGTGAGCAAATCCAATGTTTTACATTTCCATCACGCATGGCCTGTCCAATTACGAAAACTACTTCTACATACAGACTTCCTCACTCCTACATTTCCTTTGTAATACATTTACTCCTGTGTTCAGAAGGAGGAGAAGGAGGAGGACAGAATCCCTTCCAAGCCACTTCCTAACACCCTAGTTGGCAGATTTCATTTACTTATACTTCTGCATCCAATCTGCTCAAGTTATTTGGATACCTTCATCCCAAAAAAGCTCTATGCCTTTTACTTCTGGTCACTTCTGTGGCATGACCTAAAGCTTAATTCAAGTCTAAGTGGGATAGGCTTGACTTAATCAAGTGCACAACTACTTTAGCCATTCAGCAGCAGGGCAGGATGGGTGACTTCAAGTATTATATGACAGCAAAACTGATCACTATTCCAGGATCACCAGTCCAAATATATCCAGTTAATTTTTGTCCACGAATGATCTCCAGTAACACCTCACTCCTATCCTCACGCAACATCTGTTAAGAAAATCAGTTCACCTCCCCACACTTTCACCCTGAATCTGCTTACCTCCCATGTCTTGCCACATTGACTGCAAACCCATTCTGATTATATGACCCACCTTCCATTCTCCTGACTTCATTCACTCCAAATGTCCTCACACACAACATGCACTGCTGACCAGTTAGTTGGAATTGTAAATCGTTCCTTTGCCAGAGATACTGTACCTCTTTCCTTTCAAAACCATAGTTGTTACCTTCCACAAATGTCTGCACCCCATTCCACTTTTATCTACCTCCTCAATCTCTTGCCCACTTTAATGACAATTTCACATTATTTGGTCCATGTTTCTGCCGCTACAAAAGTACCAGAGCATCCTCTCACAAATCACAACCGATTATTCCCCCTTATCGTTCTCTTGGAAGATACTTGTTCGATGTCCAATTCCGTCCTCGTTCAGCTGATCCGCCTCGCACGTGTCTTTGTTGCCACTAACATTGCACTTCACACCGGCTGACCTCCCATAATGTACCCTCCTTTATAATCTTGACATCAATGGTGGGGGTACAAGAGAGAGAAAGGAAAATCAAATGGCCACACGTCCAAAAGTTACTAGATACGTAATTTAATACACAACTCCCACACGTCAATAAAGGTGAAGGCGGCGACGAGACGGGGGGGGGGGGGGTATTTAAGTTGTTGTTCCCACTCAAATGGTCCCGTCACTGAGGCAAAAGCCCCAGCCCGTGATCGCAGCCAAGTGGCCTTAGCCAAAAGGCCAAGAACAACACTTGGTCTGAGCCGGATAGGTTAAGAAGGAAACGGCGAGCATTAATTAAAATGGTGTATGGAGGAATGGAAAATGGCGGACCGGGGTTGGAACAATGAAGGAAATGAACCCAATTTAGCCCCACATGGACAAAACAAACAAATATAATCACAAAAACCAGTGAATGCCTCGGCCAAGTGTTCAACCGTCCGACCATATTATCCCCTCACTAATGATATTGCGGAGCTCTTTCACACATGAACATCTCAGCCTGCCGTCCCCTCCGTAGACAGACAACCCGATCAGTGGGCGCTACAAAGGGGAGGTGGGTGGGGTGGAGGGGCGACCGGGCATCTTCTCACTCACAACCCAGGGATTTGACTCAGACAAATGTCGGCCGCATGAATGCTTTTGCATTTATTACGCCGGCCACAGCACGCACCAAGAAGAAAAATGGGGAGTAAAATAAAATCCAGGGCGGTGTGTTAAAACCCTCACTCGATCTCGGCGCCAAGGGAGGGGAGGGCAAGGCCCGAGGTGAGCGGCCTGCGCCGAGGGACGATGTTAAATGTCTGCGGGCTTTTGCTGCTCTCCCGTCTCTGGCCTGACCGCACTTGCTTCTTCCGCATTTTCCTAGGGGTTAGGCTCTGACGTTACGTATTACGACGGCGGCGGGAGCGAGGAGCAGAGTCGAGTCGAGTCAGCCCCTCCTCCTCCTCCCCGCAGCCATCAAACAACAAAGCCTGATTGGCAGGGCTAGGCCCGACCCGACCCTCCAGCACTCGGCCCAGCCAGGAAAGGCTGAGCCTGCCAGCCCAGCGAAGGAGGCGAATCGTCCCGAAATCGGGCCGCCGGCGGCCGGTTTGACTCACCAGGTAAGGGCAGGGTAGTCAAGTCTCCGGAGCTGGGGCCGCTTCGCCGGCGGGAGGCGGCCTGCGGGCGCTCGCGCTGCAGCTCGAGAACGGCCGTTAGGAGCATTGGCGGTTGGTAGGCCGCGAGGAGGCCGCACTTAGGCCACGAGGGTTTCTCCCAACCCCCTCACACCCCCCCCAACATACTCAATCGGGTTGAGCTTTAAGGCCTTGCTGGAGAATGGGACACTAATTTTGTTTTCCCTGGAAAAAGAAATCATTTAGAAAAGAAAACGAGACTGAAGTGAAGGGTGGCGACCAGCCCATCGTTCCCTTTATTTTCGATGAAAATGTCGCCGAGAAGGAGCTGCAGCAAAGGCGCGTGGTGCGGCCGATGGCAGAGACAAAATGTCGGCTGGGGGCAGGGTTGGAGGAAGGCGTCCGGCGCCATCTTGGTGGTGAATGGTTTTCTTTTTCCCCTCACTGAGGGGCAGCATGGAGTCTGTCCCAACCCCCCACCTCCTCCAACTGGCTCCTGAGTCACCTTTGTTTTCCCTCCCCCACACCAGCCCCCTTCTGCGAGAGGAGCGGAACGTGCGGCCGGGTCATTCCGAAGGAACGTAGTTTTTCTTTTTTGTTCTTTTCTAAAACAAAAAAATTCCCGCGCCTTCGTTGCGATGTAATTTTAAATTCTGCAGACGCATTTTCCGATGCTCTTGTTTCTCCCCCCACCCCCGGCGGTTCTTGAGAAGCGGCGGTGAGCGGGTTTCTGCACTGCCCGCCGTTTCCATGATGATTATCGTCACCACCAGATGGGCACTGCGGCAGTTTAGCTTCTTTCCCGCTCAATCGTCACTGCACCGCTTTATTAACCCCGGCAAACTCTCAGCGTCTCTCTCTCTCTCTCTTTCCCCCCCTTGTCTAAAACCTCTGTTATCTCACAATGCCGTACACTGAAAGCTTTCAAGCAATAATTTCACCCACTTTAAAAACATTTCAGCATACTTTTGTGGCAATTCCGGATAAATAAATGCAGCTTAGTGCTCTGAACATTATCCACATGTGAAACATTCAGGCAAACTTGGTTTTCAGGCTTTGGGAGGGTAGGCACATTTATTATTTTTAATGGTCGATGCATTTGGTGCTAATGCACGCTTTTCGTGTTTCAAGTACAGTTTCTGGCGTGATGGGAGAACTAGCTTGTCCGTCTGTTAATATACTCTCAACGACTCAACGAAAAATTAACCCTTGCCTAATTTTTTTTTAAGCAGAATGCTCCTTGAGTTTTTTTTAAAGAATCCCAAGCTACAGATTGAAGCCCATCAGGACTAAAGGAACTGATGGTCGGCAGCTCCAACAATCTGTACGGTACCACGTCCCTGACGATCCTAATTTTCTTGTTCCTCACTCTCTTCCATTTCGTGGTTTAGAGCAATTTCTAGGGTGTCACTAAATATTCTGTATAGGGGAGGCTGATGCAAAGTGCCTGTTCATGTTTCATCTCCGTATTTTCCATTATGAATTCCCCAGACTTACTTTCTATAGGACCATTGCTCATTTTGTTAACTCATTTCTTTTTAGATATCTCGAGACACTTGCTATTTGTTTTTATATTTCTAGCTAACTTTTTCTTGTACTTCAGTTTTACCTGATTATAATCTTCGAGTCAGTTTTTGCTTGTTTTTAAATATTCTTTTCAATCTTTTAACCTGCCAATCACGTTTGCTCAATGATATTCATTTTCTTTTAAATTGCTTTTTTTAAGCAATTGTGTCCGCCTTGGTTTTTTTCCCCAACTCGAAATGTGTCTATCCTGTAATACCCCTTTAAAATCTGTGACAAGAAAAATATAATTACCTTTTTACAGTAAAACCCTTAATACATTAGCCTTGTGCTTCTGCTCCAGTGAGACTTGTGTTCAAACTATTTGTGTTTATTACACAGAAAAATTCCTGAGCTTGTTCCAGGGTGGCGTGTGGTCAGTGATCACAGGTTGGAAGGAATAAGGCTGTTTATTACAGACAGTCCTCAGTTTATGAATATCCAACTTACAAATGCTCATACTAACAAATGAGATCCCATATTTATACTTTTAAAATCCAACTTGCAAAGAGCTATTTTGGAATTGCTGTGGATTGTCACATGTCCCCTGCTTTTTTACATCTTTCTTTCCACATAGACATCAGGACAAAGGTTCATTATTCTTCGCAGTGCCCTTCCTAACACCAACAGATAGACACTAGAAATCTCTCAAACATAATTTCTCTTTACTATCCAACTGGTGAATAAAGACATAATTTGCTTCTCCTTATTGATTCTGTACCTTCGAATTCTAGAAATCTTCTATTTAACCTGTTCAGAAATGAACCTTAGGAGTAAGTGGGACTTGAACCTTGCTTCCTGTCTTGGAGGGATACAGCATCACAAGAGCCCATTATGGTAGTATTCTAACCCACAGCCATGAATGTCAAAAGCCAAGTTAGCTAGTACTTTGGCATCTATCATTTGGGCGATAATATCACTTGCCAACATGAGTAGTTCTCTCAGTCATTTCCTGACTTATGCTTTACATACTAAATGCAAAATTATCCATGGAGGGTCTGCTGTAGTTCTCCTTGTTCATTTTTGTAAAATGTTTGGTAGGTGTGTTCAATATGCATTAAACTTATTCTTAACAGAGGGGTTAAATGGATAACTAAGAGTTTCAATAGATGGGTTGAAGTTCTTCTTGTATATAAAACTCTGTTGCTTTTGCATGAGGAGGGAGCCTTTGTTGCTATAATTAGTTAACTTTGGTACTCCCAATTTTCTTAAAAAGTTGAAGTTACAGAATAAACTGACTGTCTTTGGAAGTTGGCCTCAACTTTTTTTGATACAACCCTGGAACATCTTTCAATGTTTAAACAATTTATGTTTAAAAAGTTATTTTCGGTGGCTGTGAGTGCATTCATAACTTATGATATCAAACAGGAACTGTATTCGTTTCCGATTACTTCTATGAATGGTGTAGTTTGCTGAAAATTAACTGAGGGATGTTAAGTTAGATGGGAGGCATGGTTCAAATTTCCTTTATTGTTACTTGCTCTTTTGGGTTATGGTGCAACTGATGGAGCCATTGGACTGTAAATTAGCATTTACTGATAATGTGTATCACCTTTTGGAAAAAGCTAGAAGTAAAAATGTACAAAGTGCAATCTATGAATGCACAATCTATACTGTATTTACTTTTCAACTGTTCACCTCTTCCATCCCCACCCGGCATAGCTGTTAGCATTTTATGAAACTGCTGCACTCTCATTGAGTTGGAGAAATGAGACTGTGTCAATCTGCTAGTGAGGTTGTCCAAAATAAGATTTTCACCTGTTCTGAAAGCATTGATACTGCTAATGGAATAAAAGCAGAAATACACTGGAAATACTCAGGCCTGGCCAAAACGTTAATATTTCATCAGAATTGGGGGAAAATTGGAGGTGTTCCATCAAGTACAGAGGCAGAGAACAAAATAGAAGGCTAGTGATAGGAAGACAAGTAACTAAATTACAAAAATGCTGATGCAAATTTCATTTCTTACTAGCAAAATTACCCACTACCTTTCCCATCTTGCTTGTCCTTTCGTGGAGTCATGTACCCCTGAATATTTATTTCCCAGATTTGATCTCCTTGTAAATATCTCCATAATGGCTACCTCATACTCACTATTTTTGCCCTTAAATTTGCTTATTTTGTTTCAAACACCTTGTGCATTTAAGCAGAGAACCATTAAATTTGCCTTGTTACCCATGGAAGTCAAGTATAGTATTAAATTGAAGAAAAAAATGCAATGTGTCAAAAATTAATGAGCCAGAGAATTGGAAAATTTCATAAACTTTAAAAGGGTTTTTTCAAAAAAAAGTAAAATAAATTGAGGGTAAACTAACAATTAATATAAAAATGGGCATTAAAAGGTTTCTTTAAGTATATAGAAAGATTGAGTGGCTAAAGTGAACATAGGCCAACTGGAGAATTAAGCTAGGGAAACCATAGTGGGGAACCAAGAAATGTGGAGGAGTCGAATATATATTTTGCATCAGACTTCAAGTAGGAAGGTAGTGACACCTTAAAATAACCAGGGCAAAGGGTTGAAGGGGTGGAATAAATACAATTCCCACTAATGTTGGGGTGCCACTGGTGGCAGTTTTTGTCCTTGTTGACACTCTAGGCACTGCCCCATCAATATAGCTATATCAATCAAACCTGGCCACCGGACATAGCTTCTTGCTAGCATTTTCTCCTTGGAAACCCCTGGTGGAGTTCTACCAGTATCTGATGGCAACCTTTACACCAGACAATCACCCTTGTTCCCCATAGCAATATACTGCCCTCTACAGTGATCTGGTCTCGCCAGATCCAGAAAGGTTATAATCTTGGTTGTTATGACCATTTTTTGCTCCATTACCACTAGCCACATTAGTTTCACGAGGACACCTTTTTGTGACCACAGTCAAATATTATCAGTGGTGACTGGAAGGGTGTCCAGGAACTTTAAAACCAAAACAGGCTCTTCCAGACGAGGCACCACTGGTGGATTATCTGCAAGTTTGAGGCAGCTCAGGGCATCTCCATTTGCTTCTTAGCTTCGTGGACCGTGTTCTAACTTATACACACTGAGAATGAGGTCCAACGTGGAATTCTACTGGAAACTATGGGCGGCACCACCTTGTCTTCTTTCAGTACCCCTAGCGGGGATTTGTGGTCTGTTACAATTAAAAATTCTCATCCATAAAAGGGTACTGGTGGAGCTTCCTTACACCGAAGATGACCACCACACCTTCCTTGTCTATCTGGGCATATTTGCATTTGGTGTCAGCCAAAGTCCAGGAAGCATATGCTATTGAGTGTTCCTCTCCATTGGGCCACTGGTGAGTGAACACTACCCTGATACCATACGGGGAGGCATCACATGTCAGCATTACCTGTCATTTCAGACCATAGTGGGCCAACACATTGGATGACAATAGCTGCTTTTTCACTTCCTTAAAGGCTACTTGGCTCCGTGACCATTTTCCAAGGCTGTCCCTTTTTCGATAGCAGGTGTAAAGGTGCTAAGGTGGAAGCCAGGTTACGTATGAATTTTCTGTAATCATTCACTAACCTAAGGAAAGAGCTAAGCTCCATTACAGATGTAGGAGCCGGGGCACCTTTGATCGCTCTCGCTTTCTCTTCCAATGGGTGTAATCTGTTTTTGTTGATTCTGTAAACAAAGTAAGTCACTTGGGATGCCTGGAATACACATGGTTTCCCTTCTAAAAGCATATGCCTGCCAGGGAGAAATATTTCACAACTATATCCAAGTTCTCCAAATGTTTTTTATTGGTCTTCCCTGTTATTAGTACATCATCCAGATAAATGGCAACCTGGGGTAATCCTTGTAAAATGTTCTCCATGGTCCATTGGAAAGGGATGCAGGCTGATGATATCCCAAATGGCAGTCTTGTATATGGGTATTAACCCTTATGGGTATAAATTGTTGCAAACTTCTGGGTCTCCTCATCCTGTTGCAATTGTAGTAGGTTTGGCTCTTGTCCAGCTTTGTAAAGAACAGCAACCCCCCCCCCGCCCCCCCAACTTTATGTATAAGTCCTCTATGTAAGGGATCGGGTATATATCCAGCTATGAGCAGTGGTTTACCATTTGCTTAAGATCCCCACAAAGGTGAACTGAGCCATCAGGCTTCACAATCGGTACAACTGGTGCTGCCCATTCTGCAAACTGGACTGGTTTGATGATTCCTTTGCTCTCCACCCTCCTGATTTCTGCCCTTACTTCTGCCGGCAAGGCAAATGACACTGGGCAGGCCTTGTAAAATCTTGGAATTGCTGCTTGGTCAACATGTAAAGTGGCTTTAGCCCCTTTGATAGTCCCAAGCCCTTCCTGAAATACTCCTGGGTATTTCTCTAGGATTTCACTGAAGCAGCCATTTTCTAATGGAACACTGTTGAGCCAATCTAGGCGAATCTTTCTCAACCAATTCCGCCCCAATAGGCTTGGGCCCGAGCCTTTTACTACCGTCAGTGGTAACTGCATCAACTGCTCCTCGTAGGCAACTGGAACCAAATTGATACCTTTAATCTGCGACGGTTTCCCAGTGTATGCTCTCGGTCTGGCGCAAACTTAAAGGTTGGAGTCCCAAGTGAATCATATCGAAGACAGATTCCGCAACTAAATCACAGCTGCGCTGGTATTTACCGCCATAGGATCTGGGTGACCATTTAACTAAACATTAATTATCATCAATTGCGATTTGGATGTCGCTAAGCAAATCAATTATTCCAACCTACATGTAGAGAGATTTTCCAGGGTGTGCACTGTCCTGGGTACTGGCCTATGGGTTTTCTTACTCAAGTCAAGCTTTTTTACGGCTTCTGAATAGTCTCAAGTCTGCATACCAGCAGTAAGTATAATGGCTTGCCAGCCCAGATCCTGAAGAACATTTTAGTCACTTGGCCGAGGCTCAGCTTTGTTGTGGGGTTCTGCTGTGGGCTGGCCTAGAGTCACCCTACTCAAGATATGCCCTGTGTGAGGCTCTGCATTTGCCTACACTCAAGTGGTGTTCCCTAAGTTCAGTTGGACAGTCCACTTCCATTGGGATGCCCTGTAGCTCCCATGCTCCACTTGCCGCATTTTCTAATGATAAAGCCAGTTGTCATGCCTGGTTGAAGTCCAGTTGGGCTTCAGCTAGTAGGCGCTTCTGTGTGGTTACGTCATTAATCCCACATACCAGACGGTGTCTCAACATCTTATTCAGCGTTAACCCAAAATCACATGCCTCTGCCAGTCATCTTAAACACATCAAAAATCCCAATGTGGACTCCCCCAGTTCTCTAACAGCTGAATAAAACCAATAGCATCTCAGAATTAGAGGAGGTTTGGGGTCATAGTATTCCTTAACCAATTCTGTCAACTCTTGCAAAGTTTTAGTGTCTGGTGCTTCTGGGAAAGTTAAGCCCCTTATAACGGAAAATGCTGCAGGTGTGCAAGCAGTCAGAAAGATTACTTGTTGCTTTTCATCTGTCCCAATGTCATTTCCCCAGTTTAAAAAAGAATCACATTCTTTCCACATACTGGGCCCAGTCTTCAAGAGCAGGATCAAATGAATCAAGCTTCCCAAATAAAGACATGATGCTAGAAATACTTACCCCAGCTCCAAGATGACTCCTGTAAGCGAATGTTCTTCAGACACATTCTTTTTTTTTCCTGTCACCAAGTTTTTATTTACTTGTGCACAGGACAGTGGCTGTGGCCAAACAGCTCAGAGTCAGTCTGCTGCACTGAAGAGATTCTAAATCTTCTGGTTATGTTGGTCAGCCAGGAGTTTCCTGGTTAGCCCGGGTTAACAACCCCAATCAAGGGCCTCATAGTCAACAAGATCTAGCTGGTTCCAATTACTACAGAAACAATGGGAGGCAAGTACTAAGGTACAGAGCTGGATGAACACAGCAGGCCAATCAGCATCATAGCAGGATAGCTTGACGTTTCGGGCCCAGACCCTTCTTCAGAAATGGGGGAGGGGAAGGGGGTTCTGAAATAAATAGGGAGAGATGGGGAGGGGGATAGAAGATGGATAAAGGAGAAGATAGGTGGAGAGGAGACAGACCGGTCAAAGAGGCGGGGATGGAGACGGTAAAGGTGAGTGTAGATGGGGAGGTAGGGAGGAGATACGTCAGTCCAGGGAGGATGGACAGGTCAAGGGGGCGGGAAGAGGTTGGTAGGTAGAGATGGGGATGGGGCTTGAGGTCGGAGGAGGGGATAGGTGGGAGGAAGGAACGGTTAGGGAGGCGGGGACGAGCTAGGCTGGTTGTGGGATGCGGTAGGGGGGAGGGGAGATTTTGAAGCTTGTGAAGTCCACATTGATACCACTGGGCTGCAGGGTTCCCAAGCGGAATATGAGTTGCTGTTCCTGCAACCTTCGGGTAGCATCGTTGTGGCACTGCAGGAGGCCCAGGATGGACATGTCTTCTGCGGAATGGGAGGGGGAGTTGAAATGGTTTGCAACTGGGAGGTGCAGTTGTTTAGTGCAAACTGAGCGTAGATGTTCTGCAAAGCAGTCCCCAAGCCTCCGCTTGGTTTCCCCGATGTAGAGGAGGCCACAACGGGAACAGCGGATGCAGTATACCACATTAGCAGATGTGCAGGTGAACATCTGCTTGATGTGGAAAGTCTTCTTAGGGCCTGGGATGTGGGTGAGGGGGGAGGTGTAGGGGCAGGTGTAGCACTTCCTGCAGTTGCAGGGAAAAGTGCCGGGTGTGATGGGGCTGGAGGGGAGTGTGGAGCGGACAAGGGAGTCACGGAGAGAGTGGTCCTTCCGGAATGCAGATAATTGTGGGGAGGGATAAATGCCTTTGGTGGTGGGGTCGGATTGCAGATGGCGGAAGTGTCGGAGGATGATGTGTTGGATCCGGAGGTTGGTGGGGTGGTAAGTGAGGACGAGGGGGATTCTGTTCTGGTTTTTATTGCGGGGAGGGGGTGTGAGGGATGAGTTGCGGGAAATGCGAGAGACACGGTCGAGGGCATTCTCGACCACTGAGTGGGGGAAGTTGCG
>JAHRHZ010000031.1:3208675-3233644 GCA_024137785.1 Ginglymostoma cirratum
AAAAACGAGGACATCTGAGAAGTACGGGAGTGGAATAGCTCATCCTGGGAGCAGATGCGGCGGAGGTGAAGGAATTGGGAATAGGGGATGCCATCCTGCAAAAAATGCCATCCCTTATTCCCAATTCCTTCGCCTCCGCCACATCTGCTCCCAGGATGAGGCATACCACTCCCGTACTTCTCAGATGTCCTCGTTTTTCAAGGACCGCAACTGCCCCCCACCAGTGGTCGAGAACGCCCTCGACCGTGTCTCCCGCATTTCCCGCAACTCATCCCTCACACCCCCTCCCCGCAATAACAACCAAAACAGAATCCCCCTCGTCCTCACGTACCACCCCACCAACCTCTGGATCCAACGCATCATCCTCCGACACTTCCGCCACCTGCAATCCGACCCCACCACCAAAGGCATTTTTCCCTCCCCACCCTTGTCTGCTTTCCGGAGGGACCACTCTGTCCGTGACTCCCTTGTCCGCTCCACACTCCCCTCCAGCCCCATCACACCCGGCACTTTTCCCTGCAACTGCAGGAAGTGCTACACCTGCCCCTACACCTTACCCCCATCCCAGGCCCCAAGAAGACTTTCCACATCAAGCAAATGTTCACCTGCACATCTGCTAATGTGGTATACTGCATCCGCCGTTCCCATTGTGGCCTCCTCTACATCGGGGAAACCAAGCGGAGGCGTGGGGACTGCTTTGCAGAACATCTACGCTCAGTTTGCACTATACAACTGCACCTCCCAGTTGCAAACCATTTCAACTCCCCCTCCCATTCCGCAGAAGACATGTCCATCCTGGGCCTCCTGCAGTGCCCACAATGATGCTACCCGAAGGTTGCAGGAACAGCAACTCATATTCCGCTTGGGACCCCTGCAGCCCAATGGCATCAATGTGGACTTCACAAGCTTCAAAATCTCCTCTCCCCACTACCGCATCCCAAAACCAGCCTAGCTCGTCCCCGCCTCCCTAACCAGTCCTTCCTCCCACCTATCCCCTCCTCCGACCTCAAGCCCCACCCCCATCTCCTACCTACCAACCTCTTCCCGCCCCCTTGACCTGTCCGTCCTCCCTGGACTGACCTATCTCCTCCCTACCTCCCCACCTACACTCACCTTTACCGTCTTCATCCCCGCCTCTTTGACCGGTCTGTCTCCTCTCCACCTATCTTCTCCTTTATCCATCTTCTGTCTGCCTCCCCGTCTCTCCCTATTTATTTCAGAACCCCCTTCCCCTCCCCCATTTCTGACGAAGGGTCTAGGCCTGAAACGTCAAGCTTTCCTGCTTGGCCTGCTGTGTTCATCCAGCTCTACACCGTGTTACCTCAGATTCTCCAGCATCTGCAGTTCCTACTATCTCGGAGGCAAGTACTACATCTTTTCAGTTCCATTGTATTTTCAGGAGTAAAGCGGTTGCTATCTGATCAAGATTCATGTCAAGATGTTACTCTCTAATGTTGTGAAGAATGTCCACTTCAGCCTTTCATTGCCCTCAGACGAAACATCTATTACATAGGAACACCAAATACGTAGATTTTGAAGGATGGAAGTATATGGCAAAATTGAATTGGACTTTATTTCCTTTTAACAGGTGACTCCTTCATTTAGATGTGCCTGGATTAAGTGCCACAGCCTGTGATCTACTTCTATACACACTGAGAAAATGTTTTTAATGGTAGGTAATTCAAGTATCCAGGGGATGTACATCTAAACAAATCACTTGAAACTGAAATCTCAAGATTGCTTGCAGTTCTAAGATAATCCAGTGTGAATTTCAGGTTGAAGATGTTTGGTTTGAATGGTTAGTTCAGGCTAATGCTAAACCTTTACGTATTGCCTCAATAACATTTTGTTTTTCCTCTGTTTGAAAAAGTGACTCGTCATTGCTTGTTCTCTTCTAAAAATAGAGTTGACTTTGGGGATTTGACTGCAGAAATTTTTCGAAGTGAACATCAAGTTTTATCCGATTTAAGGCTTTTATTTCTTTTGTCTCTGATATTATCGTGAAAAATTATTGGGATCCATGGAATTACAAGGTCAACAGAAATTTTGCTAAGTGTATAGCTAATATAGATTGGTATGTAGTCATCGAAATAGCATAGGCAAAAAAAAATGCATTGCATCAGTTTTTTGAATCTGCCAAATTCGGATGCAGTGGAGCCTGAATAAATCTGTTCTGTCAATAGGTTTTAATATTCTATGGTCAGCAATAGTTAATTATTTGGTAAAGATGGTAAGAAATGCGTATATATAGTTTCTGTTTAATCGCCTACAGGCAAGTCCGTAGCATTAAATTAGCATTAACATTATCACTGCTTTGTATGACATGGTTCAAAGTATGAATAAAGCCCAGTGGGTAATTAAAGGCATAGTTGTCAAATATGTCCTAACTTTGGGGTTGTTCTTCAATGATTGTAAACTTCTATCTGTGGAAGGATGTTGTAAGAAACTAGTCATAATTGTATGCAAGTCACAACTGACTCCTTAAAGATTTTTTGTTCTTTTAACAGTTTTAGCACCGATTAATGAAATTTGTAGACCATGGATGAAGATGTAGGAAGGCTTGAACTGCAGCAACAGGAGCCCAAGGTGATTTTTGATAACACAGGTAATCCAAACACTAATTTGTTTTATGAATGGTATAATTTGCATTTTCTGTGACAAGATTATCTTCGCCATGGAGACATAGATAACTGCTGCGCTTCTCTCATAAATGCATAAATCTTGAAAATAATTCTGTCCATGTCCAGGTATGCATTTTTCACATCAAGTGACAGTTCCTTTTGTTATTTGCAGTTATAATTGCGACTTGTTCTCGATCATTTTTGGTATGAATTATCACATTGCTTCATCTTCGGTCAAAGTATATACCTTAAGAGTTTGCATTTCAGAATGTCACAACCTGAAAATTGACACCTTGTTCATTTCCTCTTCACCAATTGTCCTGCATTCCTATTAAAGGATATGCAGAACCAAATTTTTAATAGGAAACTGAGGACTACTCCTGATCAGTTCAGTTGCATGTGCTAAAAGTGACAGCAACAATGCTAACCATAATGTAAAATCACAGGAATAAGAAAAATAACCTTTTCGTAGAGGAAAAATGGTTTATTGTGTTGGAATTCTTATTTAAGTTTGTTTGTCCAGACGTGGTGAAGATCTTTGTTTTCTTTAAGGTTCAGTTCTTTGACATTAGTTTCAATTTTCAAAACCTTTGTTCACCTGCTCATTTTTTAAAAAATGAGACAAGGGCCAAACTAGCTCTCTTCCCTTTTCAAAAGCAAAAAGAAGAAATCAGGCAATCTACACAGGAAAAGTTAGCTGTTTCTTTAATTGATTTCCTACATCATAGGCAATTCGTTGAATGTCTATGCTTGGAATGAGATTTCAATCACAGTGTGCTAATTTTTGTCACCAGAAATCTATCTGTAATTTCAACTTTTGTCAGGCTTCATTTGTCATTTTATACAAACTTTACATTGCATGCCAAGAAAATTGAAGACCGTTGACAAGTGAGTGCTTGTCATTTTTGTAGAGCTGAAATCCATGATAAGTATAGAAACAGTTGAGTTGACATGGTATCAAAATCGTCAAGAGTGCAAAATGAGGGCATTCACCCCATTGTGTCTGCACTTGCCCTCTGAATAAACATTATGATTTAGTGCCAATCGTGCCTTTTCTTGTAATCCTGCATATTGTTTCAGTTAAAATAATAATTTAATGGCTTCTTTCATGCCTTGATTGAACTTGCCTCCACCAAACCTCCAGGTAGTACATTCCAGATTCTCGCATTGCATTTTCTTTTTTCATTAATCTCTTTAAACCTGTGTTTCTCTTTCTCTATTCCATTCTAAGTGGAAACAGTTTCTCCCAATCTACTCTGTCCAGACCCCTCATAATTTTGAACACTTTTATCAAATTTCATTTAATCTTCTCCTATCTGAGGAAGATAGATTGAAGAGTTTGGGACTATCTTCAGAGTTCATCCCTGAAATCATTCACTTACACCTTCTGCACTCAGCCCAGTACATTTATATCTTTACTGAAGTGTGGTGCTCTGAACTGTACTCGGTACTCCAGCTGAGGTTTAACTAGTGTTTTATACAAGATCAGGCTGGCCTCCTTGCTGTTGTACTCTCTGCCCTTACAAACACAGCCTAGAATACTGGATGCTTAGTTACCTGCTCTCCACCAGTCTTACCACCTTTTAAGAACATAAGAAATAGGAGCAGGAATAGGCTATTTGGCCCCTCAAGTCAGTCTGTCATTCATCGAGACCATGGCTGATCTCCAGGCTCCAACTCCTCTGCCATTCCATCATAGCCCATAATTCCTGATAATTCAAAGATCTATCAACCTCATCTTCTTAAATACTTGAGGTAATCTCACCTCCACAATTCTGAGGTAGAGAATTCCAGATATTTATCCTCAGAATCTTGTATCTTTTTCTAAGGTCATCCCTCGTTTTTTTAAACTTAGCCACTTCATCCCAGAAATCTACCAATGAATTTCTTTTGAACTGCAAACCTGTTTTCTGTCCAATTCAATTTCTTCCCACTTGCACCTTGATTATTTGTTATCTTTGGGATGTTTATCGTGTCCTTCACTATGAAGAGTGATGCAAAACATTTAAATTGTTTGAATGTTCAAATTATCTGCTATCTCCCTGTTATCTGTAACTAATTTCCCCGTTGCATCCTCCAAGGGTCCCACATTCACTTTAGCTACTTTTGTTTTATATATACTTAGAAGCTTTTGCTGTGTTTTGATATTTGTTGTCAATTTCCTTTCATCATTGGTTTTTTTCCCCCTTTATCGACTGTTCAGTCATCTGCTGCTGGTTCTTTTTGAAAACAAATTCCCAATTGTTTGGTCTACCACTAGAGTTCGCTAAATAAAACCAAAAGAACTGTGGATGCTGTAAATCAGGAACAAAAATAAAGTTGCTGTTCTGTGGAAGGGTCACTGGACCTGAAACATTTTTTTTTTCTTCACAGGTACTGCCAGACCTGCTGAGCTTTTCCAGTAACTTTGTTTTTGTTACTAGAGTGCTGTTTTGTTTGCTTCAATTTTGATTGGCTGCTCTACTTGATTGCTACTATTAATCACGGGTTGTCCATCCTTCTTATTGAGTTCTTTTTGGCTGGAATGAATTTTTGCTGAGTATAATGAAATACACGCTTAAATGTCTTACACTGCTCATCCACTGACCCTTTCACTCTGCTTTAGACAATACTATCATCATGGCATTGGAATTGTTCATGTATAATTTGAGGACACTGGTTTGAGACTCAAGTTGCTCCTCCTCAGACTGAATTTGAAATTCTACCATGTTGTGATCATTCTCTCCTACAGGATTCTTAAACAAGAGATCTGGTAGTCATCATACCTCATTGTACATTACTACATCTGTAACTGCCTGTTAATGACTTTTGTGTGTATACACCCAGGTCTGTTTGCTCCTACACACCTTGCAGTGTAGTATTTATTTTATACTGTTTCTCATGCTCACAATGTTACCAAATTTTATATGCTTTGCAAATTTTGAAGTTGTGCCCTATACACCAAGGTCTTTATCATTAATGTATGTCATGAAAAGCAAGGTC
This sequence comes from Ginglymostoma cirratum, assembly GCA_024137785.1. Taxonomy (NCBI): domain Eukaryota; kingdom Metazoa; phylum Chordata; class Chondrichthyes; order Orectolobiformes; family Ginglymostomatidae; genus Ginglymostoma; species Ginglymostoma cirratum. The sequence continues at coordinate 3,214,279 of JAHRHZ010000031.1, forward strand.
CCAGTACCAACTCTTTGTGAACGTCACTACAATCCTTCCTCCAGCCCAAAAAAACCCAAACTATTACTGTCTGTTTTCTATCACTCAGCTAATTTTTGTGTTTATGTTGCCACTGCTTTTATTCCATGAGTTGTAAATTTTTTCACAAGTCTGTTGTGCGGTATGATATCAAACAGCTTTTGGAAATCCATGTATGCTACATCAACAACTTTGTCCCATTAATCATCTCTCCCATATTTTAAAAATTTCCAGCAAGTTAGTAAAGAATGATTGATTTTCCCTGAAGAGACCCATGCTGGGCTTTCTTAATTTACCCGAACTTAATTCTGTGACTCTTTATTTATCCCAAATTACTGTTTCTGGAAGGTTCCGCTCCACAGAAGTTAAATTGATTGATCTGTCACTTCTGGAGTTATCTCTAAATCCTTTTTAAACAAGGACATAATGTTTGTAATTCTCCAGTCTTCTGACATCACTCCTGAATTTAAGGAAGACTTGAGGATAACCAATGCCTCCACAGTTTCCACTTAACAGCAGACAGTCTATCTAAGACCAACTTTAGTGAATGAATTTCTTCCTCTGTTCCCAGCATCTGGGTAGCATCTGTTTTTCTTGGTAAAGTAGGGTGCAATGTATTTGTTGAATACCTCAGCTATGCCCCGATTCCATGTGTAAATCCCTTTTTCTGGATTCCTAATCAGTCTGTCGTCCTAATCAGTCTGTCGTCCTTACTATCATTTTATCACTTTTATGTGCCTTAGGAACATAGAAACATAGAACATTACAGCGCATTGGGCCCTCGATGTTGCGCCGACCTGTGAAACCAATCTGAAGCCCATCTAACCTACACTATTCCATTACCATCCATATGTTTATCCAATGACCATTTAAATGCCCTTAAAGTTGGCGAGTCTACAACTGCTGCAGGCAAGGCATTCCATGCCCTTACTACTCTCTGAGTAAAGAATCTACCTCTGACATCTGTCCTATATCTTATCACCCCTCAATTTAAAGCTATGTCCCCTCGTGCTAGCCATCACCATCCGAGGAAAAAGGCTCTCACAGTCCACCCTATCCAATCCTCTGATCATCTTGTATGTCTCTATTAAGTCACCTCTTAACCTTCTTCTCTCTAACAAAAACAGCCTCCAGTCCCTCAGCCTTTCCTCATAAGACCTTCCCTCCATACCAGGCAACATCCTGGTAAATCTCCTGTGCACCCTTTCCGATGCTTCCACATCCTTCCTATAATGCGGCGACCAGAACTGTACGCAATACTCCAAGTGCGGCCGCACTAGAGTTTTGTACAGCTGCAACATGACCTCACGGCTCTGAAACTCAATCCATCTACCAATAAAACCTAACACACCGTACGCCTTCTTAACAACCCTATCAACCTGGGTGGCAACTTTCAGGGATCTATGCACATGGACACCGAGATCTCTCTGCTCGTCCACACTACCAAGAATCTTACCATTAACCCAGTACTCTGTATTCCTGTTACTCCTTCCAAAATGAATCACCTCACACTTTTCTGCATTAAACTCCATTTGCCACCTCTCAGCCCAGCTCTGCAGCTTATCTATGTCCCTCTGTAACCTGCAACATCCTTCCGCACTATCCACAACTCCACCGACTTTAGTGTCATCCGCAAATTTACTAACCCATCCTTCTACGCCCTCATCCACGTCATTTATAAAAATGACAAACAGCAGTGGCCCCAAGACAGATCCTTGCAGTACACCACCAGTAACTGAACTCCAGGATGAACATTTCCCATCAACCACCGCCCTCTGTCTTCTTACAGCTAGCCAATTTCTGATCCAAACCGCTAAATCACCCTCAATGTCATGCCTCCGCATTTTCTGCAATAGCCTACCGTGGGGAACCTTATCAAACGCTTTACTGAAATCCATATACACCACATCAACCGCTTTACCCTCATCCACCTGTTTGGTCACCTTCTCAAAGAACTCAATAAGGTTTGTGAGGCACGACCTACCCTTCACAAAACCGTGTTGACTATCCCTAATCAAATTATTCCTTTCTAGATGATTTATAAATCCTCTCTCTTATAATCCTTTCCAACACTTTACCCACAACCGAAGTAAGGCTCACTGGTCTGTAATTACCAGGGTTGTGTCTACTCCCCTTCTTGAACAAGGGGACAACATTTGCTATCCTCCAGTTTTCTGGCACTATTCCTGTAGACAATGACAACATAAAGATCAATGCCAAAGGCTCTGCAATCTTCTCCCTAGCTTCCCAGAGAATCCTAGGATATATCCCATCCGGCCCAGGGGACTTATCTATTCTCTCACTTTCCAGGATTGCTAACACCTCCTCCTTATGAACCTCAATCCCGTCTAGTCTAATAACCTGTATCTCAGTATTCTCCTCGACAACATTGTCTTTTTCATGTGTGAATACTGATGAAAAATACTCATTTAGCGCCTCTCCTATCTCTTCGGACTCGACGCACAACTTCCCACTACTGTCCTTGATTGGCCCTAATCTTACTCTCGTCATTCTTTTATTCCTGACATACCTATAGAAAGCTGTAGGGTTTTCCTTGATCCTACCTGCCAAAGACTTCTCATGGCCCCTCCTGGCTCCTCTTAGCTCCCTCTTTCGGTCCTTCCTGGCTAACTTGTAAGTTAGCACTAGCTAGCACACACTAACTTGTCCTGCCTTTGGAGCACTTTGGGATTACCTTGAATATAGCTGTCAATCTCTTTCCATAGCTCCACTTTTCTTTTAGTTGGTGTTTCAGCTATCTTCTGAACCTTCTGAAGCCTGGTTCTTAGGTGTCAGGTAGAAAATACAATTATCAGAAGGACAGTTTTTTTTTTCTTCATCTTAATTTATTTTTTTTCCCAATCAAGCAACCTTGGGATCTATTAGAGAGAATGTACCCTGACTGATGCTCCATTTTTCAGCTACTGTTTTTTTTTTTCTCACGAATCCATAGCTCCCTTCTGTCTGGCCCAGCTCTATTCTTGCCACATTAAACACAGCATATTTTTTTTCCACTGTATCAGGAAATATTTCTTTTCTTGTGGAGTAATTAAATTGGAGCAAAAGAGTGCTACCTTGGAATAATATTGTCACTTGGCATTGAGTGATTATTTATGAGAACTGTTTCCCAGTTGTGAACCTCTGTATGTCACCAATTTGAGAAACTGTGGACAAACAATACAGTAGTTGGTTTCTTCATAACTGAAATAATGCCGTAGAGGCCGGCATCCCGTTACCAAGTCATCCTTTATTTACACGTGTTCAGTGCGTGAACTCTGACCAGCTAGCTCAGAGCCAATCCCTAAGACTCCTCTTTATATCTGTCAGCCAGGACTCCCTGAATAGCCCAGGTTAACAGCCTCATTCAGGGAACTCATATTCAGTGGGATCCACCTGGCCAACCTCACTCCCATCACCATATCCAGGGATGTAGGCCTGTTATTTTCCTCGTAGCTTTTCCTGGGATGTTTTCGCCCGAAGTTCGGTTCCTCCAACTCTGAGTCGAATTTGGGTGGCACATACCAGACTGTGGCCCTGTCTCTTGTGAATAGAGTATCATGGAAGAAATTCCTCCTCCTTCAGGCGGTAACGGTATCAAGGTTGTGACATCAGCTGCGTCCATCTCAGACTCTGAGGTCCCTTTGTTAGACGAAGGGGGAAGAGCCGAAGGTTTCGGACTATCTTTCTGGCTGATCTGAGGAGCTGATTATGTTTTGCTCCTGTTCTGTTTGCAAGGTAGCAGCTTTCATGTGATCAATGTGTTTGTCCAAGGCTGCCTCACCTACCCCAAATTTGTATGTGATAGGACCTAACCTCGTGTTAACCTTGCCTCATACCCATGCAGGGCCATTTCCATGGTTTCTACACCAAACTTTGTCCCTGGAAGTAAACTACCTCCCTTGCTTAGAGGAAGCATGTGGCTGGTCTTGGCGTTCCAAATGCCGTCCAATCCCACAGCCACCCAGACTTATCGCGCATGTGCGTGCACGCGCGCACACACACACACACACACACACACACACCACCATAGGGAAAAGACCTTGACTATTCACCATATCCATACCCTTCATGATTTTATAAAGTTCTATAAGGTCCCCTTCAGCCTCCAATGCTCCAGGGAAAATAGCCCCAACCTATTCATCCTGTCCCTACAGCTCCAATTCTGGCAACATCCTTAAAAATCTTGTCTGAATCCTTTCAAGTTTCACAACATCTTTTCTATGGCAGGGATTCCAGAGTTGAACACGCTATTCCAATAGCAGCCTAACTAATGTCCTGTACAGCCGCAACTTGACCTCCCAACTCCTATACTCAATGCACTGACCAATAAAGGCAAGTGTACCAAGTTCTGATGAAGGGTTTAGGCCCGAAACGTCAAGTTTTCCTGCTCCTATGATGCTGCTTGACCTGCTGTGTTCATCCAGCCCCATGCTTGTTATCTCGGATTCTCCAGCATCTGCAGTACCTTTTATCTCCCACTTCACTACCCTGTCTACTTGTGACTCCACTTTCAAGGAACTATGAACCTGCACTCCAAGGTTTCTTTATTCGGCAACCCTCCCCAGGACCTTACCATTTAAGCGTACAAGTCGTACCCTGATTTTGCTCTGCCCAAATGTTGTGTCTCACATTTATCTAGATTAATCTTTCCTTCACCCATTTGTCCATTGAATCAAGGTCCTGTTGTACTCTGAGGTAACCTTCTTTGCTGTCCGTTACACCACCAATTCTGATATTATCTGCAAACTTACTAAGCATATCTCCTATATTTACATCCAAATCATTTATATAAATAACAAAAAGCAATGGATCTAGCACCTATCCTTGCGGCAGACTGCTGGTCACAGGCCTCCAGTCCATCTTCATTTTGCAAACCCTTGGATACCACTGGAAGAGTTCAGCCAGTACTTGACAGCAACCTTTACTTGGGGCAATCACTCTTAGTCCCAATAATAATATGCTGTCCTCTACTGTGATCTGGTCCTGCCAGGTCCATAAAGGTTTCAATTCTGGTTGTGATGGCCTTTTTTTGTTTTCCCTGTCACCAGGAAGGGATCTTTTTGTGTCCACAATTGGATATTATCAGTGGTGACTGGAAGGGTGTGCAGACAGTTTAAAACCAGAACGGACTCTTCCAGGGTAGGCATCACCAGTAGTGTGTAAGTCAGCGGGAGGCAGCCCAGGACATCCACATTTGTCATTTGGCCTCCCGGATGGTGTTCCAACTTGTAATTGTATGCATAGAGAATAAGGGCCCACCACTGAATTCGACCAGAACCTATAGACAGCATGGCCTTGACTTCTTTAAGTATCCCTAGCAGGAATTTGTGGTCTGTTACTATTACAAAGTTATGCTTGTAAAGGTATTGGTGGAACTTGGTCATGTCAAAGACGACTGAAAAACATTCCTTCTCTATTTGCATATTTGTGTTCTGCATCAGCTGTGGTCGAGGAAGCATACACAGTCGAGGCCACCGGTGACCCAACTTTATATCAATACCGTATAGGGAGGGGTCGCATATCAGCACAACATCTCTATTGGAATCTTAGTGGGCCAACACCTTAGATGGTGATACGTGCTTTTCCTCTTCTCCTAAAGCCTACTTCTTTGCTACGTGACCATTTCTTTAGGCTGACCCTTTTTCAATAGCAGGTGTAAGGGGGCCAGGTTAAGTATGGATTTTCTGTAATAATTTACCAACCCAAGGACAGACCAAAGCTCCAGTATGACATGGGAACCAGGGCACCTTTAATTGCCATCGCTTTATGTTCCAATGGGTGTAATCCAGTCTTGTTAACTCCGTAGCCTAAGTAGGTCACTTGGGATGCCTGGAACACACATTTTTCCCTTCTAAGGCATGTGCCCACCTGGAAGGAATGTCCAACAACTATGCCAAGTTCTCCAAGTGCTCTTTATTGGTTTTCCTGGTTATTAGCAAGTCATCCAGATAAATGGCAACCTGGTTCTCCATCATCCGCCAGGAAAGTTCGCACACTGATGATACCCCAAATGGCAGTGTTGTACGTTGGTACAAACCCATTTGGGTATTAATTGTGGCATATGTCTGGGACTCCATGTAGTCGCAATTGTAGGTGTGTATGACTCGTGTCCAGCTTCATGAAGGACGGTTTACCGTTTGCTTAAAATTTCCACAAAGGCAAACCGACCCGTCAGGCTTCACAATCAGTGCAACCTTTCCTGCCCGTTCTGCAGACTGTACCAGTTTGATTCCTTCACCTTTCAACCTCCTGATTGCTGTCTGTACTTTTGCATGCAAGGCAAATGGCACTGGATGGGCCTTGTAATATCATGAAATTGCTTCCTGGTCCGCATGTAAGGTGGCCTTGGCTCCTTCGATAGTCCTAGACTTTCCTGAAAAACCTCTGGGTAATTAATTAGGACTTCACTAAGGCAGCCATTTACTAATCAAGGTGTATTTTCCACCACCAATTCTGCCCCATCAAGCTTGGGCCTGAGCCCTTTACTACAATCAGTGATAACTGCAGCAAATGCTTTTCATCAGAGATTGGAACTGAAGTTATACCTTTTAATCTGTGACCATTCCCCATTATATGTTCTCAGTCTGGCCGAGGTCTTGAGCACAAACTTAAGATTTGGAGTCCAGAGCGAATCTTGGTAAAGACTGGTTTACCGGCTGTGCATGTATTGACCACCACTGGAACTGGGCGATTGTTTAACCATGCATTTATTTTGATTGCTTAGCAACATCCAAATCAGAACCAATTTAATTGCTCCAAACCACATGTAGGTGGACTTTGCGTTCTCCTAGGTACCAGCCTATGAGTTTTCTTACTCAAGTCAGGTCTCGTAGGATTCCTTTGCTGTCTCGAGTTTGCATATCGGCAGCAACTACAATGGCTTGCTGCTCTGGATCCTGAAGAATATTTTAGATGTTTGGCCGAGGCTTGGCTTTGTTTTGGGGTTTTGCTGTGGGCTGACCTGGGGTCCCTGTGCTGACGGATGAGGATATGCCCTACTTGAGGCTATGCATTTGCCTACGCTCAAGTGTTCCCCAAGCTAAGTTGGACAGGTGAAGGAGTCCACTTCCATTGGGATGCCCTATGCTCCCATGCTCCACTTGCTGCATTTTCTAATGACAGAGCTAGTTGTAGTCCCAGTTTGAAGTCCAGTTGGGCTTCAGATAGTAGACAGTTTTGTATGGTTAAGTCGTTAATCCCACATACCATGCAGTTTCTCAGCATCTCATTCAGGTTTAACCCAAAATCACATTCCTCTGCCAGTCCTCTAAACCTCATCAAAAATCCTGATATGGATTCCTCTGGTTCTTGGACTGATGGCTTAATGTTCCAGGGTATAGATGCTATAGGAAGGATTGAAGGGGGTGTGGGGAAACAAGAGAGGAGGGGTGTGGCATTTTTGATCAAGGAGAACATTATGGCTGTATTTAGGGAGGATATTCCTGGGAATACGTCCATGGAAGTTCTTTGGGTGGCACTGAGAAATAAGAAAGGGATGATCACCTCATTGGGATTATACTGTGGATCCCTCAATAGTCAACGGTAAATTGAGAAACAAATTTTGTAAGGAGATCTCAGTTATCTGTAAAAATAATAGGGTGGTTATGGTAGGGAATTTTAACTTTCCAAACATAGACTGGGACTGCCATAGTGTTAAGGGCTTGGATGAAGAGGAATTTAAGTCCGTACAAGAAAATTTTCTGATTCATTAGGTGGAGTTTTGAACCTACTAGTACTCTTGGGAAATAAGGCAGGGCAGGTGACTAAGGTGTCTGTGGGGGAGCACTTTGGGGCCAGTGACCATAATTCTATTAGTTTTAAAATAATGACGGAAAAGGATAGACTGGATCTAAAAGTGAAAGTTCTAAATTGGAGGAAGGCCAATTTAGACGGTATTAGGCAAGAACTTCCAAAAATTGATTGGGAGCAGATGTTTGCAGGTAAAGGGACAGCAAAAAATGGGAAGCCTTCAAAAATGAGATAACAAGAGTCCAGAGACAGTGTGTTCCTGTTAATGTGAAAAGCAAGGCAGGTAGTTGTCGGGAATGCTGGATGACGAGAGAACTTGAGGTTTTGGTCAAGCATATGAAGGAAGCATATGTCAGGTATAGACCGCAGAAATTGAGTGATTCCCTAGAAGAGTATAAAGGCAGGAGAAGTATACTTAAGAGGAAAATCAGGAGGACAAAAAGAGGACATGGGATAGCTTTGGCAAATAGAGTTATGAGAATCCACAGAGATTCTACAAATACATTAAGGACTAAAGGGTAACTAGGGAGAGAATAGGGCCCCTTAGGTGGCCTTGCTGACATTTATGTGTGGAACCGCAGAAGATGGGGGAGATACTAAATGAATATTTTGCATCATCGTTTGCTGCGACAAGAATATGGAAGATAGAGAATGTGTGGAAATAAATAGTGACTTCTTAAAATGTCCATATTACACAGGAGGTGGTGCTGGATGTCTTAAAATGCATAAAGGTGGGTAAATCCCTGGGACCTGATCAAGCTTAGAACTCTTCGGGAAGCTCGGAAAGTGATTGTTGAGCCTGTTGCTGAGATATTTCTATCACTGATAGCCACAGGCGAGGTGCTGGAAGACTGAAGCTTGGCTAATATGATGCTACTACTTAAGAAAGGTGGTAAGGGACAGGATTTTTATGTATTTGGAAAGGCAGGTACTGATTTATGGATAGTCAAAATGGCTTTGAGCGCGGGAAATAGTGTCTCACAGACTTGATTGAGTCTTTTGAAGAAGTAACAAAGAGGATTGATGAGAACAGAGCAGTGCCTCGTGATTTATATAGACTTCAGTAAGGCATTCAAAGACTGGTTAGCAAGATTAGACCACATCGCATAGAGGGAGAACTAGCTATTTGGATACAGAACTGGCTCGAAGGTAGAAGACAAAGTGTGGTGGTGGAGAGTTGCTTTTCAGACTGGAGACCTGTGACCAGCAGTTGGCCACAAGGATCGGTGCTGGGTCCACTGCTTTTCGTTATTTATACAAACAATTTGGATGTGAACAAAAGAGGTATGGTGAGTACATGACATCAAAATTGGAGGTGTGGTAGACAGCGAAGAAGATTACCTCAGAGTTCAACAGGATCTTGATCAGATGGGCCAATGGGCCTAAGAGCGGCAGATGGAGTTTAATTTAGGTAAATGTGAGGTGCTGCATTTTGGAAAGGCAAATGAGGGCAGGACTTGTACACATAATGGTAAGGTCCTGGGGAGGGTTGCTAAACAAAGAGACCTTGGAGTGCAGATTCATAGTTCCTTGAAAGTGGAGTCACAAATAGATAAGTTAATGAAGATGACATTTGGTATGCTTGCCTTTAATGGTCGGTGCATTGAGTATTGGAGTTGGGAGGTCACGTGGCTGTGTAGGACGTTGGTTACACCACTATTGGAATACTGCATGCAGTTCTGGTCTCCCTGCCATAGGAAAGATGATGTGAAACTTGAAAGGGTTCAAAAAAGATTTACAAGGATGTTGCCAGGGTTGCCAAGTTTGAGCTATAGGGAGAGGATGAATATGCTGGGGCTATTTTCCCTCGAGTGTCGGAGGCTGAGGGGTGACCTCAGAGATTTATAAAATCATGAGGGACATGGACAGGGTAAAAAGGCAAGGACGTTTCCCTGGGGTGGGGGAGTCCGAAGCTAGAGGGCACAGGTTGAAGGTGAGAGGGGACAAGTTTAAAAGGGATCTAAGGGGCATCTTTTTCAAGCAGAGAGTGGTGCATGTATGGAACGAGCTGCCAGATGAAGTGGTGGAGGCTGGTACAATTACAACATTTTAAAAGGCATCTGGATGGGTATAGAAGTAGGAAGGGTTTAGATGGATATGGGCCAAATGCTGGAAAATAGGAGTAGATTTATGGATGAGTTGGACCAAAGGGTCTGTTTCTGTTCTGTGTATCTCTATGATTTAACTACTTGGATAATAACACTGCACCTCCAAGCTGGAAATCCCCATTAAGGAATTGTACAATCAATTGCATGGCCACAGATCATGAGCTCTCAGCAGGATTTTCTTTGAGGTTAGCAGTAAGCACCTTTGCATCCCTGCTGACCACAAAATTCATATTAATGTCTCCTATGAGTTGCACACAGAGTACACTGAAAACCAGAAAGTATCAATCTGTTAACATGCTACACGGGTGTGGAAAATAATTAAGATTTAGCGCATTGAAATAAATAGGCTGTGCACAATGGAAACAATGTAAAGGTAGCATTTAGTTCGAAGGGTACACTTCGCATTCTTCTGATCAGTTTCCACCCAATTGTCTAGTATTCAGAACATTGGGGACTGCGAAAAGACCTATCCTATTAAAAATAAGTTAGTGATGAACTATGTAACTTCTTTATAATTATGCTAATTTTACAAAGTAAGTTGATCAGAGACCTTGCTTAAGAGGAAATATTGGTTTCGTCTTTGGAGATACTTTGAAGTATTACGTTGTTAACTTATCACACCAATCATTGTTGATTTCAGAATTACTTTATCGGAGACCTAAGCTTAAAAAAATGTAAAGTTGATCATTTTTTGTATTTGTATTGTGTTCCAGGTGGGAAGGTAATTACTCTTATGTTAGGTCAATAAAAATATACTTTTATATTTTAAAGATCCTAATGTGTCAGTTTTTGTTTACAGCCCATTTTGATTGTTTATTAGTTTTAAATGATCCAATCAGTAAAAAGTTGCAGAAATTTCCTTGTATCTCCAAATCTAAACCTTTGTTTTGCTTTGGTTGACTTAAATAATCTTGTAATAGAATAGAAGTGGGAATATGTAGTAGATGTCCTACAAAATTTCAGATGTTGACAAGATAGTTTTTTTTTTGTCTTTTTATTACGACTGAATCACTTGCACATTTAGAGTATTCTTGTGTATTAATATGTTTGTCAACATTAATGTGCGAATATCTACTATCCAACTTCAAGTCACCCTGGTGTGTTTCAGTGTTGTATTCAAATGCAAATTTTAGGATTTTTGATATGAGAAATTAAGGTAAATATATTATGGATTTTTTTCATTGTTTTGAAAGTTGTAGAAATTAAGAAAATATACTTGCAGGTTTTGGATGCAGAAACTGCATCAGTAGTATTCTATTTAATTTTGTATTTAGGTTTAAGATCAAAATACTTACATTTCATAGGACATATACTTATAGGGCGTTTTATTAATGAAAAAAATGACAGCGACAGTTTAGCAGTATCTTTGAGCACCTTTACCAAGATGGCATTTGCTGTATGAATTACTGAGATCTAACTGTGTCCCAGAGGTTCTATATTTCTGAATGCTAATCCTCAATGACCACTTCCTGAAACATTTTAATAATGTAAAAAGTACTGTAACATTAGTGCTGTCAAGGATACTGCAACAGATTATCATGAATTCTATGCCAGAGGGAAATAAATGTATTCCTAGTCTCAAACAATGCTGTGAAAATAAAAGATGATTATGAAAAATCTATGATAGCCAATAGTAATAGCAATTGATAACTTCTTTTAGCTGATAATTGTATTGGGTATAGAATAGTCTGTGAGTAAATGTTGAGAGGTCAACTGAACAAACTGAATTTTTTTATTGTACTTGTTTCCCGCGTCAATCAAATGTTGTGAGAGTAAATATTTACTTTTTTTTCTAGCTCAAGAAGTGACTTCGGAACACATTGATGGACATCATATTCTTGTAGAAGTTCAAGAGACTGTCTTTGTTGATTCTGCTATCAATTCTGGTTCCCACTTTGTCTCTGATGATACAGACTCTGTTGTAATACAGGATGTAATTGAAGATGTTGTCACTGAAGATATTGTTGCTGAAGACGTTCACTGCCCTGAAATAATTGAGGAGCCAGAAACCATCATTGTTCCTGAACAAGTACTGGACACAGATGTTGCCACAGAGGAGACCTTGAGTACAGTCCCTGAAGATGTTTTGGCTTCTGACATTAACTCAGAGACCATTTGTGTTTCAGAACATGTCCTGACAAGTGAAGATGTGTCTGACATGGCTACTGTTGAGGATGTTGCTGTCACAGAAGCTGAAATAGTCACGGACACCTTGTCACCTGACGTCGAAGAAGTTCTAGTGACAGACCCTGCTACAGAGACTGAGATAGACACACATAGTTTACATGTTCAGAATCAGGAGACCGTTCCAGTCACCATTGAGACTCCAGGAGGAAATAAAGATGCCAGTGAGGATTATTTAATGATTTCCTGTAAGTGACGAGAGAGGTAGGCCTTTGGCACATGAAAGATGAAATACTAACGGACTTTATCTTTTTATCCCTGAAAAGTAACTGAATGAATTGTTCAGTGTATTATTGTATATTGTATTGGAGACATAGAGGCTGAAACACTTGTAATTTGTGACTGAAATGCAGGGGGAATAAATTGAATTTATTACAGTGAGTTTTAGTTTATAATTATAGAAGTCCTGACTAAGCTACTGTGGCTTCTACCTCCAAAATCAAACTGTGTTGCAGGTGTGCAAATGTTGCTACAATTTTTTTTTTGTGTTGGTTCTTTGACCTACCGCTCTGTCCTAATGGTTTTTTGAAGAGCGCTTGTATTGCGTAAAACGGTTTCATTGTTTTACCTTCAATTTTTTTTTTTAAATCCTAAAAATCATTTCAATTGCCTCTTGATGTTAACAACGATTGGTGTATCCTTGGTTCAGTGTTCCCACTAAAGTATGGATGAGAAGATTGTGGGTTCAAATCCTGTAGTGGGGCTCGCCTATTTAAACAAACTTTATTGAGCTATGCTGGAGCTCCCTAAATGAGTCTTTTTATAGTTTTTGATTTCTTGACATTCTTTCAAAGGTAGTGACTTCTGCTGGGACATGATTTCAGAGGTACTGCTTGTACTTGACGGACTTAACTCTGACCTTTTTTTTAACATGGGAGGCTGGACATTGAGTGACAACCTGAATGAATGTCAGGAGGAGATCAAAGCTTAATTTTATAACAGATACCCCTAAGCTTGTTATAAAAATGAATAGTTTCATTTTAAATTGTCTAGTTCTGTATTAATTTTTATTCATTTACTTAAGGATTAGCATTCCTTATCAAGACATGTAAAGAGTGTGAGAAATCAGCTCTTGTTAAAAATGTTGCCTGATCTGTTCTTTCATTTTCTCAGACTCTTGCTGTCTCTTGTTTTCCTTCAAATCTTTACCTGTTGTTCCTTTGCAAGAATCATTCTGATACAGTAATGAAGCAGAAGAACACATACTTCTAGATTAGATTAGTCAACTATGTTTTTTTAAAATCGTGATGTAGATGTTAAGGCCCAAAATTCTTGAATAGGTACTTAAATATTGCTTAAATTTTGTGTATTTTTCATTATGTTTCAACTATTCTTGTTAATTTCCATAGCTATCACTTTTTATGTCCTTTTGTCTTAGCAGTTTAATCATGCGTGCATTTTCCAACTGAGTCATTCAGCCTGAAGATTTTTTTTTTAAAATCTATTCAGTATTCTGTACTTGCATCTTGAACAGGTTCATGTAAACCGGCTTAAAGAAAATCACGCAGGAGTACGTAATGTGTATGGTTGAGTTATTGGGAAAACATCTTCATAAATTCACTCTGTATCTGGTTATAGTTCATAGCACAGGCTAACAGTTGCCATATCATTTCTCAGCCCTTAGAGAAGTCTAGTTCTCAATTATCTTGGGTAGAGAAATGTTTTAATGTTTCGTGATTATTCTGTTTCAGTCTCCAAAACTTAAATCTTGCTGTGTATTTTCAACTTTGGTTTAACTGCAGCATTTAAGACTGTGTAGTAATTTCAGTTTTGCAATTAAATAGTAGTTTCATCTAGCAAAATTTAAATGGTAACAGAGAACTTCTACTTTATTCTTCCACATATTTTATAATTCTGTTCTGTATATAAATTTTTAGTAGAAAACTTTGCTAAGATAACTCAAAGGAGTCTAATAATTGAAAGGTATGTCTTTCTAGAAAACTAAATGGTTTGCAAGAAGCACGTCAAAGTATTTTTTTTGCTAGGTAATGTGATTAATAGTAAATTGTACACTTTTTTTAAAAGTGGATGATGATGGAGGAAAGATTGGACATGAAGGAAATAGTGAACTAAAAATTGAAAGTGGCCTGTCGGCACAGGGCGATCGTTTAAAAGCAGATGGTGCTTGTTCTGAAGTCATTAAAGTTTACATTTTCAAAGCAGATGATGGAGATGATGATTTGGGTGAGTAATTAGGTGTAATACTGCCATTTAAGCATTATCTTTTTCAATGGATTACTTAAAACCTAATAAACAATTGGGATGGAGAAAGAGTTATGACCATATTTTGTGGTTAAACTAGGTCACTTTTGGCAAAATTGTTGGCTGAACTAATTTCTTGGCTTTTGTGTAATGGTTTTGGTCTTGCCTTGTGTGAGGTAAGTAAGAAATATCAATTATTGAAAGAGAATCCAATATATGTGTTTTACGTGCTTTCTTACAATATTTTTGCATATAGTAGTAGTTTTATGGCGTCTGTGCAGAACTTGGATTGTTAGAGGCACCAAATCTACTACTACTGTTACTTCCTTTTGGAATGTTATACTCAAATTCAAGCTTGCTGTCAAGCAAATAGAAAAGTAAGGGATCCACAAGAATGTAAATTTCTTAAAATTTAGCTTTTCGCTTGCCCTACTTGCCCTTGTTTTTGTATGTTCACTTCTGTTGAGGGAGGCAGTGGCCTAGTGGTATTATCGCTGGACTGTTAATCCAGAAACCCAGATAATGTTTGGGGGACCTGGGTTCGAATCCTGCCTTGGCAGATGGTGGAATTTTGAATTCAATAAAATATCTGGAATCATGAATCCACTGTCAATTGTCGGAAAACCCCATCTGGTTCATTAATGTCCTTTAGGGAAGGAAACTGCTATCCTTACCTGGTCTGGCCTACATGTGACTCCAGACCCACAGCCATGTGGTTGACTCTTAACTGCCCTCTGGGCAATTAGGGATGGGTAATAAATGCTGCCTAGCCAGAGATGCCCTCATCCCCTGAATGAATAGAGTTGTTCCTTTGGAAGTTCCTTTGGAAGCATGTTCTCAGTAGGTGTCTTTTTGTCTACACAGCAGTATCTGCATTATCAGACTCCTAAAATCTGCAACCTTACATTGTGTTATGTAACACGACAGTCACTTTCTGTGAAATTCCACTTGCTTTGAGTCTGAGAAACATATTGCAGCAATAAGAAAATAATGAGCCTTTATAAGCTGAGAAAATGTGCTGAATGTGGGGAAAATTAGAATGGTAGGAATTGTTGGATTCGATGGATATTTTAATGTTGAAATGCTGTTAACTTTTTTGTTCTGCAATTTTAAGGTGGAACTGTGGATATTGGTGAAAGTGAACCTGATAATGATCATGCAGTTGGATTACTGGATCAGAGCACTGTAGGCAGAATATCACGAGAGAAGATGGTTTACATGACTGTTAATGACCCCAACCAGGAGGATGAGGACATAAGTAAGTAGCCAGTACAAATTACTAACATTATTCTTTGTATTGAGCTAAACTAAAATGTACGTTCTACAACAATTCTAAACTACAACACGTGAGTACTAAATACTCAGCTAAAGTTTTAAGTAATAACTTCACAAAGGCATTTTGATGATTCAAAAGAGAGTTACTTTTTTTCCCAGACCTCAATGGGAATTTTAATGTTAAATTGCAGGGAAATTGTGGTTTAAAACAAAACTTATTTCGGTGCTGTGTGGCAATCATTATATGAATTAGTACAAGTTTAATGTTGTCTTTGTCTTTGTAAAAACAAGAAGAATGCAACTAACTAGGTTAAACACCACAACAACGAACATGTTTAAAGAAAATACACTAGGGAAATAAGTATATGACTTTTCTTAAAATTTTCTCATACGACGTGGGAATTGCTTGCTGGTCCAGTATTTACTGTCCATCCACAAATTCCCTTGAAAATGTTTTTGTGAGCTACCATGTACAATGGGGATTGTATATTCACAGTACTATTAAGGAGGAAGTTCCAAGATTTTGACCAGTAACAGTGAGGGAATGGCAATGTAGTTCCAAGTCAGGATGATATGTGGCTTGGAATTTACATGCAGTGATGCTGCTAACCATTTGCTACCCATTAACCCTTCTAGCTGATAGAAGTTTGCAGATATGGTTGTAGAAGAAGCCTTTATTGAGTTACTAGAGTGCATCTTGTTTATGGTCACACAGTTGTTACTATGGCCGTGGTGAAGAAGGTGAATGCTGGCGATAGTGACTGGGATGCAAGTCACATGGGCTGCTCTTTCTTGGATAGCATCAAAGTTCTTGGATGTTGTTGGAACATCCAGAGAAACCCAGGAAATTGGAGAATTTTCCATCACACTTCTGACAGATACCTTGTAGATGCCTTTTGGAAGGTCAGGAACTGAGTTACTAGCCTAGCCTCTAATCTGTTCTTGTACCCACAGTATTTATATGGTTAATCCAGTTCAGATTTTGGTCAAGGGTAATCCCGAGATTTTAACAGTGGAAGATTCAGCAATGGTAATGTCATTGAATATGAAGGGGAGATGGTTAGATTCTCTCTTGTTGGAGATGGCCTTTGTCTAGCATTTGTTTGGTACCAAGCCTTGATGTTGTCCATCTCTTGCATATGAGCATGTGTTTGAAGACTGCAAATGGTGCTAAACATTGTACGGTCATCAGTAAACATTCTCACTTCTGACCTTATCATGGAAGGAACGTTATTGATGAGGCAGGTGAAGATGTTTGTGTCTAGGACACTATTCTGAAGAGGTCGTGTATTGATGCAGCGGCACTGAGATGATAGGGTTCCAACAAGCACCAACATCATCTTTTGTGCCAGTTATGACTCCAACCTGTGGAGTTTTCCCGCTGATTCTTATTGACTCCAGTTTTTCTAGGGCTTCTTGAGGTAATTCAAGATGTATTGAAATGGTTATGAAACTTTGTTGTTTCAGGAACCCCTTTTTATATAATTTTATTATCCCTGCTGTATCTGCTTAGTTTTGTCAGTATTTATTTTGTTTATTCCTGGGATGTGGCTCACCTAAGCAAACTCTCATAAATTAATCCTTCCTAGTTATCCTGAAAATATAGGTCACCTTCATGAGCGATTGATCTTACCAGGGAATGTCATTTTGGAACTAATCATGTTACGTTTTGTATTGGTAATCAGTTGCAGTAATTTTGCGAGCCAGAAATAGCAATTTTATTAATTTTTATAACTTGCCACAGTGAGATTTTAACACATTGGCTCCTGGATTGCTGTGTTTGTCCCATAATAATACACTGTATTGTTTGATTAAACTAGGGTAAGTTTTGTTGTTTTGAGTAATTTAAAAATTCACCCTTATGCATATATATCCTCAAGTCAAGTGATCAATAACTTACATTTACTTATGTCACAGTGAATACAACACAGCAAGAAGAGAACTGCTACCTTCAAACAAGTGAGTGCCTCTTTTATTGTACAGATCCTAAAATTGAAAGTTTTAGGTTTAAATAGCACTGGAATATTGATTAGGCAGTTTACTACCCAAATCATTGCTTCATTTTAAGCAGTAACTGTCTATGGAACTATTCTAAACTATATTCCCTGTGCATATTCATTAGAAGCACAGGACATGCATGTGGGTTGAAAAGGTTATAGGAGAGAGGTTTAAGACAATATCACAACATACTTGCACTGTATTTGTTTGATGTAATCAAGTAAATGATTTTAATGCCAGTTGATCCTTATGGTGGTGGTTACAGACAAAAATTTGAAGAAAAATTCGAATTGAATAGATACTGACCGTAATCATGGCCTAACAGGGGGAATCATCTCACGACCGAACACAATATTGTAAACTTTCAAACTAAATTTGTTTCAATTTAATTAAATTTTCAGTTATAACTTTTAAATGGTTGTGAATTGAACTTTAAGTATTCATACCAAGCTTCAATCCCTTTTTGAAATACAAAATATGGTATGATTTGAAGGAGAAATGAATTTGCTGTCTTCCTAAGGGATAAAAATCCAATCAGGTGAACGGCATCATCCTGATTGCTTTAAGCTTTCTAAGTGGTGGTGCTACCAACTGAATATTCATTCATGCCCCGACTTTGCTATTTTAGATGATTAAAAGGCTTTGAGGGCTCAGGAGGTGAGGAGTTTATAGCAAAATGTTCATCCACTGCCCTGTTCTTGTAGGCATGGTGCCAAAAAGATTGGTTTCATTCAAGTTCTAGTGTTGATAGTGAAGAAACTTGTTAATGGTAACATAGTTGAAGATTGTAGAGGGACACATCGACTTTCTCTTGTTCGGCGTGGTTGCTAAATTAAAACTGGTTCAAGACTATTCACTGAAGTAGTTTGTCATTTTGCCCCCAGTGTATTCAGATTTCAGCTCCTTGGTACCATATTCGGTTAATACTTCCTTGATGCTTCCAGCGTACCTACTTTTCTGTGGAATTTAGCTGTTGCATCCATGTTTGGATCAAAGCTGTTATGTTATCTGGTGGAACATGAACTGAGCTTTATTGAGAAGTCACAATTGGTGGTTCCTTTGGTTAACTTTAATAATCTGGAGTTGGCCGATTAATGCAGTAATCGGTCAGGTTAAATTAATCCTGCTTTTTGTGACTAAGACCCACCTGGGCAATTTTTTGAAAGAAGTCATCATCGTAGATATTAACGAAAACTTTTTTGAAGACCATGATGAATATTGATGTACAAATCTTAAGGTCAGCATTACGTGAATGATGCTGTCAGGGTTTCATAATAAGCAGGAACATGAGTAAGCCGTTCAGATCTTCAAGTTAGCCCACCATTTAATAATATTATGGCTAATCTCCTAATTTAACCCCACCTTTCTTCATTGTCCCCTATGCCTTATATCCTTTCACACCAAAAGGTTGATGATCTTTGTCTTGTATATACTTAATGACTGGGCACCCACAACTCTCTTGAGTATAGGAATCCAGAGATTCACAACCATTAAAGTGAATAAATTTCTCCTGATGTCTGAGCTATATGTTGACGACTTAATCTGATACTGTGATGTTAATAAGATCACCTCTCATTTTTCTAACTAGGAAAGATAGATCTAGCCTACTTTGTAGCCTTTTATGTATGAGATAGTAAAAACTGCTGGAGTCAGAGATAAGTGTGGAGCTCGAGGAACACAGCAGACCAGGCAGCATCAGAGGAGCAGGAAAGTTGACGTTTCGGGTCAGGACCCTTCTTCAGAAAAAGGGTCCCGACCCAAAACGTCAACTTTCCTGCTCCTCTGATGCTGCCTGGCCTACTGTGTTCCTCCAGCTCTACACTTCTTGTTAT
>JAHRHZ010000031.1:3234044-3307533 GCA_024137785.1 Ginglymostoma cirratum
ATAACAAGAAGTGTAGAGCTGGAGGAACACAGTAGGCCAGGCAGCATCAGAGGAGCAGGAAAGTTGACGTTTTGGGTCGGGACCCTTTTTCTGAAGAAGGGTCCTGACCCGAAACGTCAACTTTCCTGCTCCTCTGATGCTGCCTGGTCTGCTGTGTTCCTCGAGCTCCACACTTCTTGTTATCTTTGCCTTTTATGTACGTAGTCTGAAACTTGATAGTATGGATTGAAGAGATTGTTGCAAATTTGCACAACAAATCAAAGTGATTCGAATTGTTGCATTCATAATCATCTGATTTGAATGTAAAAGATGGATGAATGAATAAAGAATTGAAGGAAAAGAATCCGGCATCTAAAAGATGAAAGATGCTATTATTTCTGTTAGGCTGACGATTTAGTTTTCAAACTGGATATGTGAAAACCAACAGATACTTAATTAATGGTGCACTGTTCCCATTATACTTGAGTCAGTTTCATTTTAATAGTACTAAAGTTTTTACTTATCTATAATATGACCAAAATTGGTCTTTAATTACCTCAAACATCCACTGCCACTGCTTATGAAACTGAGTCACCATAGAGATAAGAAGGAAATTATCGATTTACATAAATTTAGGTGTTGAGAGAGGAAAAAGGAAAATCTAAATGTGAACAAAGTTGTTTCATCTCCACAACTTTGCAGTTCTAAGAGGATATTACTCTGAAAGTATTTTGCTTTTGTTATATATTGAGTTACTTCTAAGGAATTGAGAGAGATTCTCTGCCACTTCTGATGCCTGTTGATTGGTTTTCACAGGTTGTACTGATATTGCAGATGAAGTTTACATGGAAGTCATTGTAGGAGAAGATGATGCAACAGTAGGTCATGAGCAACAAATTGAAGACGCAGACATTAGCAAAACATTTGTGCCTGTGGCTTGGGCTACTGCATATGGTAAATATTTTTACATATTCTTTAGGTTTATTGTAGGGTTATTTTCAGTGTAATGATATATATTTGATTCTGATTAAAAGTCTATGAAATTTTCTTTTGCATTTTATGTTTATCACCGCAATGCATAAGACAGGGATAGAAATTCTCCTCCACCCCAACCCTAACAGTTCACTGATTACTACATGAAAACTCTTTTATCTACAGATAGACAGACAAGGAGACTTCTTTTGCCCTCTGGACTTTGCTTCAAGCTACTGAAATCAGTAGGCTTCATTTTATTCTGTTTTGAAGCTGCTAAAGCACCTACGTATTCATTCAAGACCCCAGAACGTTCTGGGCCAGTGGGTCATTAAGCTATTTGAAGAAATTGTTAATGCTGTTCCTTAGCAAGCCACTAGGGGTGAAATGTGTTCAATTTCACTTCAGCTTTCTGCACTTAGTGGGTGAGATTGTACAAGTTAACAGAGGAGCATGGCCCACAGTAAATTAGAATGGTGTTTATGACATGTTATAATTTGAAATTAGAAAAGAAAAAGTAATGCGTATTTTCATTATCTGTACTAAACCCAACCAAAAATGTAAGATCCCAAAAGCCTAATATGTAAAAAAGGACAATGTCATGAGTTTGGGTTCTAAGGAAGGTCAATTGATCGAAATATTAACTTTGCTTCTCTCTCCACAGATGTTCCCAAAGTTGCAGACTATTTCTAGCAATGCCTGCTTTAATTTCAAACCTTTGGGCAGAATAATTGTGCAATTTTATAATAGGAAGGCAAAATTGGGAGCAAAGGCCATATTTGGCTATGAAAATTAAGTCAAAGATTTTAGGCAGTGCTTACAAAGCCATAAGTTGTTTAATTGCTGCAGCATATTTTACCATTTAAAGATCTAAGTTAATTGACATACAAGTCAATTGTAGTTTCTGACATCTGTTGATTATTTGATTTTTTTTTTGTTTGTAAAGTTTGGCCACTAGAATATGCACAAGAAGCACAGGTATTTTTTATTGTTAGGCTCTGCAGACAAATTCCCTGGATTAAATTAATAATTCTAACACAGTATGTGTATATCTCTGAACAAAAATGAATATTTTTTCTTTACTCCAGGTTTAGAACACATAAATGGCTATTAGTATTGCCCACTGACCTTGCATAAGCCTATAATACATTATAAAGTTATTGAACCATTGACAGTATCACAGGCGTCATCATGGCTTAGTGGTGTCAGAAGTTTATTCTTGAACGTGCAATCTTTGCCGATATGTATTGATCAACTGGCGTCACTAAAATAGGTTATCTGGTCATGATTGCATGGCACTTTGCAGCATGCGGCACTTTGTTGTGATAAGTTGGCTGCCAACATTTCCAGATCACAACAATCTGCATGTGACTATGCATCAGAAATACTGTAGTGTCTCTAAAGCTCATGGGCCGCCCTAAGGTCATGAAAGATGCAATGTAAATACATCTTCTTCCTTTATCACGACTCGGCTTAAATGTACTGTATTCAGCATTCAGTACACTTGCTAGTATCAATCACTGAATAGTGATTTGAAGTAGAATTTTTAAGACAGTATCTGTTAAGGCAACTTTCTGAAAGTCTACCGTGTTGAGATTTCAAAGATGAATGGCTCTATTTTAGTGGCCCTTCTGATTCAACTAATATTGTAGTACTGACAAAGTTAATATCCTGTATACTGGTTCTGGCACAGCAGCAATGACATGTTCAGTGCTATCTTTTATATTTGAACACTCTGTACTAATGTAAAACTTATCAGTGGAATTATTTACCTGTACAATACGGAGGAAATAATTACATTCAGACTTTACAATTTGTGACAATGTGTCCTGTAATGAATGCAGATCATTTGTATTTTTATTGGGTTAAATAAAATATACTAAGACACTGTGAATGGCAATTAATACCAACTTTTGAACTGCAAGGGTCCATTTTAAAATTTTAGTAATATTGTAACCATGCTTTTATAGCTTTTCCCAACTTATTGGAAGTAAGTAGTTTGTTTGTGACCAAACTCTCTCTTTCGGAGAGATTACCTAATGTACTCTGTAAAATTACAAACGTATTTGCAGCTGCTTTTTCTGTCTTTCCATCTCCTGCTTCCTTGTTACTATACTGTTTTTAAGGTAAAGATTAATTTGTTTTTATACAAATAGGGGAGTAGATTGTCTTTGGACCTGGTGTAAGAAATCAGTTAGTTATGTAAAGCAGTAGATCAGAATTGATTAGCTAACTCCCTCGTGGTTTTGGATCTATATCGGTTGAATTTCTTACTGCTTAAACAAAGGACCAGGCACACACCTAGATAAGTGGCTAAATGTACAAATGAAAGGTATTCTTTTCATTTATTCTATAAACATGAAAATATTTTTTATTCAAAAAAGTCAATTAAGGATTCCACATAAAATACGTAAATAGCAATAGAAATTGATTACCATGTTTTGCACTCTTTCAGGTAACAGTTCCGATACTGTGGAGAACAAGAATGGAACTGCCAGCCACGCTCTACAAGCAGATGGAACAGCTGAGCTTAACAGACTGGCAAAACCAAAGTCAAGGAAAAGGAGGAGACTTGAAAGTAGACAGTATCAGACAGGTACGGAATGTTTCTCATTGATGCACATTCTGTGTTGGCGACAGAAGAATGTTTTTATGGTACCATTTAATGACTGGTTAATTTAAACTTAGCAAAACTGACTACTTTCCTGTTCACATATCTTCAGGAAATATATCTTCACTACATCTATGGAGATTTCTTGTGATAGTTTCTTTATTATCTTTTTGACATTCAGTGCACCAAGAACTATCATTCACAGACAATATAACTGGGAAATTTGGTCATTCATTCATGCTCTTTTTGAAAAATTCTTCTCCTTTAATCCTGGTAAGGAATTGCTGATGTACACTTCGAACTCTGGCAGCGTGGCCAGTTGCTTATCATGAGGTAAAAGTTCTGCTTTGTGCTGCACTTGTGTTTCTGCAGAACTTTGCTGCAAACCTACTTAATATTTACGAAACTTATAACATTTGCTGTGAAGATGAAGTCAACCTAAATTAAATCTTCATATTCCAGAGTTAGTTAAAGCAGGTTTTGCACTGAGATTTTCATTTATCATTACAAATTTTGATTTCTGCATCTGCCACCACAACCATCTACTGACTTGTCAATACAATGGTCAGCTGCCACACTATTTTGAAAGCAACCATGCTCTTCTAATCATGGAAAGGCAACTGTCATATCTGTGTAATATATGCTATGATAACTGCCTGGTAATTTTAGGTGCAGTATGCATTTCTCATCAGCAGATGCTGCTCCATTGTATCTCCTTTTACTTTTTCATTATTTGCATGGGTCTGTTCACTGTGGAAAGTAGAGATTAAGAGCCATTCTCCTGTCTTGACCTGTTGTCTTGCATTGCTGCCATATTGCCATATGAATTAAAACAGCCAATTAAACAACGACAAACATTTACAAAAGCACAGACATCATAGTACTACTAATTATTGTGCTACAATGTCTTTATAAAGCCAGTGTGAAGATGTGTGCCATTACATATTACAAATTATAGCTGAAACGTGGGTATATGTATATGCACAATTAACAATTTAAAAAATATAATTGTGTGAGAACTTGGCATGGCTCACATTGCTTTATTAGGAAAAAATTGAGCAGTTTCCAACTATACTCTTTGGATTTGAGAAGAATGAGATCTTATTAAAACATGTAAAGATTTTCAGGGAGCATGATAGTATGCTTTTTGTCGTCGGGGAGTCTAGAACAAGTGGGACACGATTTTAAAATTAAGGGTCTCCTAATTAAGATGGGATGAGGATTTTCTTCTCAGAGCGTCATTAGTTTTTGGAATTTTCTTCGACAGCATTGAAAGAAGGGTGATTGAATATATTTGAGATTGAGTTAGACAGATTTTTGATTGATAAGGGAGAGTTATGGGGGTGGCAGGCAGAAAAGGAGAGTCGAGTCCACAATCAGATCAACCATGATATTATCGAATGGTGGAGAAGATGTAATGAATGAACTACTCCTATATCCTATGATCTCAATAACACTTCAGCAAGGATACACTAAGCAATTATCTGATAGATAGAACAGTTGCAAAGGATTACTTTGCCTGAGATCTTGCAGATGGTGTTATTAAGCCATACCACCAACACTGACTGCTATACAGTGTCCAGCTGATCTTTGAGAAGGATACTTTAGAATGGCAAACCTGATAACCCTCCTGCACCCATCATCTGCAAGTGCACATCCAGTACATCAGCCATCAAACAGCAAATTAATTGCCATGTTTGTTCCATCACTAGGCCACTGAATCTTCGGTTTTTTGGGCTAAGTCTGTGAGCTTGCGTTGCGTTTTTAGGAGTGATGTTTGCTACAAGATCTAACAAGCTTTCTCGCCATATCTTATTGAACTTGATTCACAAACTACCAAACCTACCCTTTTTGGCTCCTCATGGCCAATTCCAGCTCCACCTTACTGTGTGCTATTTCCAGAACAACCTGCCAATCAGTGGATATCCCAGAATCAACTGACATCCTTTGTTCTGTCACCATCTTTAAAAGGTGTTGTGCACTAGATAAACATTGTCAGCCTTGAGCTGCCCTGCAGTGTTCCTGACATTTACCCCGGATATGCAGAGAGGTGGAAATCAGCCATTGGCTGTGCAGTCACGTACCTGGATGTCCTGCTGGTTTGTGTGGCACAGGCAGGGCTTTTTCTTCCCTGAGAACCCAGGATTGGAGGCTATGATGTAAGACAATACCTACCCGGTGTGATGTTGTCTTCCAAATTAAAATCCCCTGAGTCATTGGATTAATACACAGTACTGTAGGTAGAAAGTCAGCGACCCTTGTATTGTAGCTGTCCTGGAACAGCTTGGTTACAGACATGACTAGTTTTGGAGCACAGGTCTTCGGTTACTATTGCAGGATGTTGTTAGGATCCATACCCTTTGAAGTATCCAGTGCCTTCACCTTTTTCTTGATATCATGTAGAATGAATCAAATCGGGATTGAAGACTGGTATTAGCAATGCAAGGGTGGGACACTGGTTAGCACTGCTGCCTCACAGCGCTGGGCTCGATTCCAGCCTTGAGTGACTGTGTGGAGTTTTCACGTTCTCCCCTTGTCTGTGTGGCTTTCCGCCAGGTGCACTGGTTTCCTCCCACAGTCCAAAGATATGTCGGTTAGGTGGATTGATCATGCTGAATTGCCCCATTGTGTCCTGAGATGTGCAGATTAGGTGGCCTAGCCGTGATAAATGCAGGGTTACAGGGATAGAGTAGAGGATTGGGTCTGGGTGGGATGCTGTTTGGAGATACTATGCAGAATCAGTAGGCCAAATCGCCTCTGTCTGCATCATCGAGATTCTGTGACCTCCAAGGTGCCTGAGATAAATCATCCACTTGGCACTTCAGACTGTAAATGGATGAAAATATATCAGCCTTATCTTTTGCACTGGCGTGCTGTGGCGTCCCCCAAGGTTGAGGATGTGAATATTTGTTGAGCCTCCAGTTCTGATAGTTGTTTACTTGTCCCCCACCATTCATAAATAGCAGGAGTACAAAGATTAAATCTGATCTTTTGATTGTAGGCTTGTTTAGCCCTGTCTATTAAGTGCTGTTTCCATTGTTTGGCATGCTACCATCTGAGTGTTGTAGTTTCAGGTAGACACATTTTTAGCTGTGCCTGGTGCTTCTGCTGGCATAACCTCCTGCAGTCTTCATTTAACAAGTTTCGGTCTCCTGCTTTGTAGTAATAGTGGAGCGGGAAATGTGCCAGTGCATGAGGTTACAAGTTGTGGTTGAATATAATTCTGCTGCTGATCGCCCATGACACTTTATTGATCCCCAGCTTTGAGTTCTGACCCATTTAGTATGATGTAGTGCCTCGTAACACAATGGAAGGATCTCCACAATGACGGTGTGGTGTTTACTCTTAATGATACATCCGACCATGACAGTATCTGTGACTGGCAGATTGGTGAGGATGAGGTTTGGTAGATTTTTCCCTCTTGTTGACTGCCTCACCATTTGCCAAGAACTAGTCTAGCAACTATGTTCTTTTGGACTCAGATGGCGTTGTCAGTAATTGTAGTCTTGCAGCTTAGGACTTGGCGAGCTTAGTCAGTACTAGTGCTGTGGATCTATTCTTGATGTTGGACTTTGAAGTCCCCCACCCATTCTTCAGCATTTCCTCCATGTGACTTCATCATGGTTTAATATTGATGCAGCAATTAGGTATGTTTGCAGGGGGTGGTTGTGGAAGGTGGTCAGTATGCTGCAATAAACAGGAGGTTTCCTTGTTTATGTGATTTCATGTAATGAGATTTTATGGCTTCAGAACTCTATTTCTAGGTCAGTTCTCTCCAAACCATATATCACTGTGCTGCTACCTCTGGTGAGTTGGTGGGACCCGGCTTGCGGTGAGACATGACATGCCCTGGGATCTGATGGTAGTGTCTGGAACTTTATCTGTTGGGTCTGATTCCAAGAGTATGGCTATGGCTTGACTAGACTATGGGAGTTGTCCCACAGTCTTGGCCTAGATGTTGGGAAAGCAGACTCTTATGGTGTTGACAGGGATGTCTTTGCCGCTGTAGTTTTTGGTACTCAAGTCAGTGCCAGGTGGTCTTTCAAGATTCAGACCCTTTTTCAGACTAGCTAGCAGTTTGACACAACTGTGTAGCTTGTTAGGTCATTTCAGGGCAGTGGAGAGTCATTTGCATCACTGTGTGTCTGGAGTCACGTACAGGCCAAATCCACTGAGGAGGTCATAGCTCTTAGGCCTAAATTGTGTGTAAAGTACCTGGCTTTTTAAGTTTTTACATTAATATTTCCAAGTTGTCATGTGCTGTGTTTAAAACTATCATCCCTGTCCCACTCCCTCATCCCACCTGCCTTCTGATGTGCCACTTGCTTACACTGACGTGTGGATTCTTTTGCCTTGGCTGCTGTCTGGCTCATTCAAATGAACAATTTTTTTTTGTACTTTGTGCAGATTGACAGTTATTGTTGACAGGCTGATCAAAGTAATATGCATCACAATCTATTTAATCCTGTCCAGATCTATAATTTACTTTCCAACAGATCTCATGGATTATAGTCAGGGATGGGATCTGTCACTTTTTAATCTCTCTTAGCTAAAGGGTATTAATGACAAATGTAGCACCATTCATATATGTTTGGATTAGGTCAGGTAATACAAATTGCATCGATATGAATTGCAGAGCACTATGCTCCTTTAAAAGTTGAAACATGAGGGAGGGCTACCTGAGAGCATTTTTGAGTACAGCTGCTGCCTTTCAGCATTCCTGGGGCTAGTAGGAGAAGAGTGGAGATTTTATTTTGAGTAAGTGATTTAGTTTATTACAGGGGACGGATTTGGTTTGTAACCTTCTTGTTCTTGTTATCTTGAAGCTTCTGTAAAATGTAACATTTTAAGATTGTTGTTGAGATGAAAAATTTAATTACAGAAGGTTGTTCACTTTCTGTCTGTTGTGACAATAATGTAATGATAATGTCAGCATATGGTGACATTCGAATTCAGTAAAATCCTGGAATTAAAAATAAAAACTAGCCTAAGCAGTGAATTGTCATTTTTATAAAAATCTGATTCACTAATGTCCTTCAGGGAAGAAAATCTGATGTCCTTACCTGGTCTGGCCTACATGTAACTCCAGACCCAATATGGTTGATTTGTAACTACCCACTTACATGCTGGCCAAGCTAGCAATGCCCATATCCTGTGTATAAATAAAGTATAACCAGGACATCCCTGGAAACGATTTTTAAAACAAAACAGCTGTACTGGTTTGATGTTATTAGCAATTGTTTGGCACTGAAGACTGACATTTTATTCTTTATTCTTTTGCAGCAATCATCATAGGGCCTGATGGTCATCCCATAACTGTTTATCCATGTATGATCTGTGGAAAAAAATTCAAGTCCAGAGGTTTCCTGAAGCGACACATGAAAAATCATCCAGAGCAACTGACCAAGAAAAAGTACCAATGTACTGACTGTGATTACACTACTAACAAGAAAAACAGTTTACACAACCACCTGGAGAGTCACATGCTTATGAACAAAGTGGAGAAGACCTATGAGTGTGATGAATGTGGCAAAGAGTTTTCCCATCCAGGAGCACTGGTTTCCCACAAATTGGTTCACCGTGAAAAGGGAGCCACAAAGATGCACAAATGCAAATTTTGCGAGTATGAGACTGCAGAACAAGGGCTTCTGAATCGTCACCTCTTGGCTGTGCATAGCAAGAATTTCCCACACATATGTGTGGAGTGCGGCAAGGGATTTCGCCATCCTTCAGAGTTGAGGAAGCACATGCGAACCCACACTGGGGAGAAACCCTATCAGTGCCAGTACTGTGACTACAAATCAGCTGATGCCTCAAATCTGAAAACTCACATGAAGACAAAGCACAGCAAGGATCTACCATTCAAATGTGAGCATTGCTTGATGACATTCACAGATGCCAAAGAACTACAGAAACATGCCATCATGCATCAGGGACACAAGACCCACCAGTGTACACATTGTGATCATAGAAGTTCCAACTCTAGTGATTTGAAGCGCCATATTATTTCAGTCCACACCAAGGACTACCCTCATAAGTGTGAAGTATGTGATAAAGGCTTTCATCGACCCTCTGAGCTTAAGAAACATATGTCCACTCACAAGGGTAAAAAACTGCACCAGTGTAGGCACTGTGACTTTAAAATTGCAGACCCTTTTGTTCTTAGCCGTCATATTCTTTCAGTTCACACCAAGGATTTGCCATTCAGATGTAAACGTTGCAAAAAGGGCTTTCGACAACAGGTTGAACTTAAGAAGCATATGAAGACCCATAGTGGCAAAAAGGTTTATCAGTGTGAGTACTGTGAATATAGCACCACTGATGCCTCAGGCTTTAAACGGCATGTTATTTCAATTCACACAAAGGACTACCCACATCGTTGTGATTATTGCAAGAAAGGCTTCCGAAGACCTTCAGAAAAGAACCAGCATATCTCTCGACATCATAAGGATGCAGTTTTGGTCGAGGGGTTACCATGAACTATTTCCAAGTTAAGAAGCAGCTACTTCCAGTAAATCCATTGTATGGTAAAAAAAAATTGTGTACATTTGTCGTTAAAGACTTAGAAGTTAAGTTCACTTCAATAATTGAACTAACTTATCCCCTTTTCCAATTGTATTGTGTCTTAGATTGAAGATCGAGTCTAAAATGAAAAGTTACATGTCCACAGACATAGAAATCCATTTAAATGGACAGGTTTTGCGACGTGGGTGTCAGATCTTGAGAGATGAATGTAATAAATTAGTTGCAACCAATCAGCTACAGCTTTGGCTTCTGCCATTATATAATTACTGAATCCAAAATTAGCTATTATCTGAGAACAGTTTAGCTTCAGTTTAATTATTGATGGCAAATGTGGTCCTTTTATTAGTTTGTATCATTGCTCAGTTTTGTTGAAGTGCTACCGTTTATGAGCTTGCTTGCTTGCCTGCTTACTGGCTGAAAGCCATGTTATCAGCACATCCTCCTGTATTTTGAAATTTCATTTGGTGTTGGAATTGTAGTTATTTTTCCATCTGTGCTTCTGATGCTTCAGTGTATTATGGTAATGGTATGTTTTCAGCCCTCATCTGGATTTACATTTTTATTACAGTTTCATCTTTTAAAAAGAGGAAAAAAAACTTCACTTGATGTAACCTTGGGACTAAAGGCCTTTGCCTAACTACATTTTACTTCCAGATGTGCTTCATTCCTCTGTGTCAGGTGTGGTCTAGCAATGTATTGTTGTGGCAGAATTATCTCAACAAATTTACTTTTCCATATATGGTGTGTAAAAAAAAAACATTGCTCATGTTTTTACAAGTGTACACATTTTTCCAGAATTATATTTTGCCAATGTCTTTATCTTGTAAAAATAAAACAAATAGCGCTATATGTTTTTTAAAAAACGTTCTGTGCTTTCTGTAGAATACTGCAGCTTAATCTTAAAGCAGCAATTTAAAAGAAAATATGTATGTATTAGTATTTGTTCTGCATGAGCTGCAAAATCTATATTTTAAAACAAATAACTCCAAATGTAGGGAAATGCTTTACATGATGTACCTCAGTCTGAACATTATGTGGAGAGGTGTTTGGGGTAATGGGCAGGGGTGTTGTAGGGAACTGTGTGGTGAAAGAGAGACTTTCTTTGTCTAAATCTTTTATAACACACAAAGTAAAAAGGATGTATATTTGATAACCTCGAACAACCACTGTTGATAATCTTCTGATGTAACCTTAAATAGCTTATTCATCTGAGAAACTTGATAAAATTGGAAGGTTAAAATAACAAAATTGCAGTATAATTCAGGAATTTCAGGTTTGTACAACATTTGAGCTTCAAGATGATGTCCTACTTCAGATTTCTACAGCGTCCTGCAAGGTTTGAAATGCAGTAAGTTGGCTTCATTTGTACATCAGCAAAGTATGAATGGCACGTAAATGAAAGAAAACTTCAAAAGGAAGAATTGAAACATATCATTATGTAACTGGCAAAACTCTTAATTCCTCTACATGTTTTCAATGCGTATACATCTTTTGCTGAAAACTGAAGAACATACATTATTTAAAAGAAAGTATGATGGAAGATAACATTCAATTACTGTAAAGGATTTTTTTTAGAAGCACAGGGATTAACCATGATCAAAATTCTTTCGAAAACAGTTTGTTTGGAATCACTCCAGAATGCCTTAGCCTATGAGAAATATTAAAAACAAACTGCAGTTTTTAAAGGCTTTATTGTTTGAATTTAACCCTCCCCACCCTTTCCTTCCTTATCACAAAATAATGTAAACTTATTTACTTGAAATCTGCTTGAAAATGTAGATTTTGCAGTGCATTGAATTGGATACGACAAAGCAATTATACAAATATTCTACAGTTTCATTTGGCTAACTTCAACCACTCCCGTTCCTTGTTAAATTAATGTGAACTTCATATTGCAACAATCTCCATTCTCACTTTTGAACTTGTTTAAGGAAATTTGAAGTGCCATAATATCCACTGTATGCCAAATGAAACTTAGTTGGATTACTGTCTTGTCAGAAACATACGGCATTAAACTTGCTATTTTGATATTCAGAACTTTTTGAAACTTCCTTTAGAACTGTACATGACAACAGATGCTGTGCTGTTGGTTAAGCTTAAGCACTCTTCATTGTACTTGTAGTGCCAGAGGCTATGGTCCAGACCATCTTCGCAACTGCCTACGCTGCTCCAATGTAATACTACTTTCAGAGAATAATGGAAAAATGATGAAGGGGGAAATAAGAGAAAATGTACATGTTTACAATTTTATTTTAAAAATGAAATTACTGTATTAAAAATGTTAATAGTTGCTTATTGTGCAGACATAATTGCTCTATGAATGAGAACTTTAGGTGTTAAACAATTAAATTGTTTCATGGATTAAATCCGTTTTTGTGGCAGTTGAGGAAGACTTTTGAATGGATGCAGAATTTTTTTTTAACTGGGATAAAATATAGAGTGTTCAACAAAATGCCAGCTGATTTGAAAAGGAAGTTTTTTTTGTCCCTGTGCCTGTAAGCAAAACCATCCTTTGTGACATTATTGTATTTAGCAATGTACTTCATTTAATCTGTAAACAAATAAAATTTAGATTATTTTCCTTTGCATTATTTACTGAATTTCCCCACCATTTTATAAATACGTTAGTAGTAAATATACTGTTTGCTGTTGGTAATGAATACATTTCTGTACAGATTTTTAATAGCTAATAAATCTTTGGGATTATAAGTAGTAGCAAGTACAGTTTTTTTTTAAAACTATAAACATTTATGGGTTTCTTTGCAGGCTATTTTTAGAATGAATTTCAATGCTGCAGCCAAGGCAAAGACCTCCTGGGGACAGCTGGGGTCAGCAATTTCAAATAAACATTTACTGTAGAGAGAAAACCTTCCAGGACATGAAATTTGAACAAGAAAATCATACAAATATCCATCAGAGGAGATAGTGGACAGTGGCTCCACCAGCTAATGCAATGTATCATGGCTGAACAGCATAATGGTCTGTACCATAGTTCCTTACATGACTAACAGCTGTTATCAGTACAGTATGGGATTCCAAGCAAAATGTTGTATCCCTCACCTCAATTTCTGACAAAGTAGGTTATCTTAGCAGGGTGCCTAAGTTGCTTTGTATTTGGAACGGTGAAAAACAGAAGCCAAAAACAAAATAGCATGGGTGTAGTTCTTATACTAGCTTATTTGGATTATAGTGACAAAGCAAAAAAAAACAGAGGAGCAAGGCAGCTCTGAAATAAAGGCATGGTTAAAAAAATGAGTTGTCACTTTGGTATAAGTATGCAGGTGAGTAGAATCTGGAATGACAGTAATTTGACATTATTGAAATACCATGCTGAACAGAAAACACTCCAGTGGTAAATCTTGGAAAGGTGTATGAAATCACCTTTGTAGTAGGGTGATGACCTTGGTCGACATTCACCTTTATACACCATAAAGTGTGAAGTCAGAAACACAGGAGGTGGGTGGATGGATCATTAATCCTGTCTTTAACATATATAAATTAGCTAAGTTGGTTATTTGTCAGTAATTCTTCACTGTGTCATTGCTTAGCCTGAAGCATCTCAAAGTTGTATCACCTTGTTTTATGTTCAAGCTCCATATCCCTTGTTTGTGTCAATTTTAAGATTCTCATCTTCAGATATCACAGCATCAAGCTTCTTTATAACCTTAATATTTCATCCTCCCTTGTGTCTCCACATATACCTTTACTGCCTTAATAACTCTCCCTCACTGACCCTTCTACTCTAATATTGTTGGCACTTCACTTCTGCCCTCTGAACCTCCAAACCACAGTTTCTTTTATTTCTCTCCCTCCTTTTAAAAATGTCAGCAAAATGCATTTAGTTTACTACCTTGCCTATTCCTCTCCACTGTTCCCAACCCCAAGATTTATTTTATCCATGTTCTTGCATAGTATTTGAAGATGATACCCTTGTACCTAAATATTTTATTAGTTGTAAAAAAGAAAATTTTACTTAAAAACTTGTCACCCATACTCCATGGAGTATAGGTGACAATAAAGACTAATTCGTAAAAACAAAAAGTTTTGAACGTGTCCGCAAAATAACATCTTGTGATTGGAATATTTAAAGGCCAATACTGTGAAGCCTGAAACTTGGTGCTTATGAGAGAGCTGAAGACTTCCAATAATTCATAACCTTGATTTCCCAGATTTCATTAAATTTATAAAGTTCAGAAAGTTAGAACTGATAGCAAAAAGAGCTTTTTGCAGACATGCCAGAACTTTGTTTGCAGGACACTTTCTGTTCATTGATGGAACATTGTTGAGGTCAAAAATCCACAGGAAAACTATTTTAGCAGCAAAGTATGTAAAATGCACTGCCATTTTTTTTCCAAAACAAGATAAAGCATGAAATTTGCAACTATTTGTGGTGATTTTGCATGAAAGTCACGATGTTCTCAGGGTTACTTACCAAATTGAGTGTGTTACATATCAAAAGTTTGTACTCTGTATTTTGTACTTTGAAAGTTTGCATTGATTAACATCTGCATTAGCTTTGAAGCAACATTGCAGCTATTTTATCCACCAGAAATATAATTAATGGAAACTATGAAAAAATGATCTGAAATTGATCTATTGGTATCCCATCACCAAGTCATCCTTTATTTACACATGGAGAATCCTTTACAGTGTCTGACATTCCTATGTTTATCTGTCAGCCAGGTCTCCCTGATTGGGGCCGTTAATCTGGTCCAATGAGGACTCTCATTCCACAAGAACCACCTGGCTGACCTCATTACAATCATTACAAGCGCCCACCCCCCTGCCCCATCCAATCCAAGGCCATAGGTAGTTTTCTTTTGCAGCTCCTCCAACTCTGCGTCTGATATGCGCAGTGTGTAATGCACTCTCACTCGCCTCTTGCACCCAAAACATCTTGAAAGAAATTCATTCTCTTCAGGTGGTAAAGACAGTGACATAGGCCACATCCATCTCAAATTCTGAGGTATCTTTAACAGTTGGTGGAGAGGGAGAACCTACGGGTTTTAGAACAGTTAGGATGTCTTTAGAAGACTCGGTGCTCCTGCACCATTGGTGAGTTTGCAGTTTTCACATAGTCTACATGCTTGTTCAGAACTGTCATGCCTACCCAAACTTCATACGTCATTGGTCCTGACCTCACGTCAACAGTGCCTCCTGTCCATGCAAGGCCATTCTAATGGTTACTCACAAAACTTTGTCCATTGAAATAAACCATGTCTTTCGCTTAGTGGAGTTTTGTGTCTGATATTGGTGTTCCTGAGGCTGTTTCACACCACCCACCCACCCATCCATGCCTGGGAAGCTCAGGTTTAACCTAGTGCAGAATCTTTTCCGGGAAAGTTTAACTAATTCTTTAAGCCTGCCTTCAAAGTTTGAACTGCTGTTTCTGCCAGACCATTAGCTGACGGTTGATATAGCACTATCCTTGTATGTCGAATACCATTCTACTTTAGAAAATACTCAAATTCCCTGCTGGTAAACGATTGCCCGTTACCTGTGATCAACACTTCCAGGATTCCAGGTATTGTAAAAGATGCATACAGTTTTTCTATCATCCCCATGTTTGATGAATGAACTCCATGCACATGCAACCACTCTGAGTGGGTGTCCACAATGACTAAGAACATTGAGCCGATAAAAGGACCTGCATGGTCCATGGTTTAAACAGCCATTCCCATGAATGTAGGGAGCTGCTAGCAGTAATTTTTGTCCATGTTACACTCTTGGCATTTCCCCCACCAATGCAGCCATGTTTGCATCCAATCCTGGTCACCAGACATAATTGCTTGCCAACATCTTCATTTACAAAACCCCTGGATGACCCTGGTGGAGTTCAGCCAGTATTTAGCTGCGACCTTTGCTTGGGACAATCACGCTTGGTCTCCATAATAATATGCAGTCATGTACAGTGATCTGGTCCCTCCAGGTATAAAAAGGTTTCAATTCTGATTGTAACGGCCCATGACCATCAGCTGTTGCAGTTTTGCCAGGACTAGATCTCACTGCATCCAAAGCCTGATATTGTCAGCTATGACCGGAAGTGTGTCCAGAAAATTTAAAACCATTACGTACTCCTCCAGTGGCAGTATCACTGAATTTGGCCT
The DNA here is from genome assembly GCA_024137785.1 of Ginglymostoma cirratum. NCBI lineage: Eukaryota > Metazoa > Chordata > Chondrichthyes > Orectolobiformes > Ginglymostomatidae > Ginglymostoma > Ginglymostoma cirratum. The sequence goes on from JAHRHZ010000031.1 coordinate 3,250,239, forward strand.
GAAGCTATGGGTGGCTTGTCCTCTTCAAGTTAACCTAGCAGGGGTTTGTGGTCTTAGTATAAGTTAATGTTTGTAAGGTATTGGTGGAACTTCCTGACTCCAAATATGACTGCCAAGCATAGCTTCTCTATCTGGACGTATTTACGCTACACAATAGCCAAAGTCCTGGATGCAAATGCTATTGGACATTCCCCTCCTTTGGGCCACTTATGAGCTAAATACTATCCCAATGCTGTAAAACAGTCACACGGAATCATGTGTGCCAACACCTTAGAGGATGATAGTTGTTTCTCACTTCACCAAAAGCTATGACTTGGCTACACGACCATTTCCAAGGCTGATCGTTTTTTAACGGTTGATGCAAGTGTGCCAGGATGGATGCCAGGTTATGTATGAACTTTCCATAATAATTCACCAGCCCAAGGAAAGACCTAAGCTCCAGTACAAATGTGAGAGCCGGGGCACTAGGCCCGAAATGTCAGCTTTCCTGCTCCGCTGATGCTGCTTGGCCTGCTGTGTTCATCCAGCTCTACACCTTGTTACCTTTGATTGCCCCCACTTTGTCTTCCAACTGGTGTAACCCAGTCTTGTCGACTCTGTAGACCAAGTCGGTCACTTGGGGTATCTGGAACATGCATTTTTCCCTTCTTAGACGTACGCCTGCCTGGGAGAAATGTCTAAGGACTATGTCCAAGTTCTCTACATGGTCCTCGATAGTATTCCCTGTTATTAGCACGGCATCCAGATAAATGGTGACCTGGGATAGATCTTGTAAAATGTTCACCATTGTCTGCTTAAAAATGGCACAGGCTGATGATACCCAAAATGGCAGTCTTGTAGATTGGCACAAATGTTTATGGATGTTAATTGTAGTGTACTTCTGGGAATCCTCTTCTAGTCACAATTGCAATTACGTATTGCCCATGTCCAGCTTCAAAAAGGACCCACCCCCTGCCAGCTTTGTGTATAAATCCTTGATGTGAGGGATTGGATACTAATCCAGCTGCAAAAAGCAGTTTACCATTTGTTTAAAATTCCCACAAAGGTGAATTGACACATTGGCTCTCAATTGGTACAACCAGTGCTACCCATTCTGCCAAGGTTTAAAGATTCCTTCACTTTCCAGACTCCTGATTTCTGCCTCTACTTTTGCATGCAAGGTAAATGGCACTGGGCAGGCCTTGCAGAATTGTGGAATTGCTTCCTGGTCAACATGCAAGGTGACCTTGGTTCCTTCGATAGGCCCTAGACTTTCCTAGAAAAACTTCCAGGTCTTCATTCAAGCAGCTATATGCAAATTGAAACATGTTGACCTAATCAAGGCAAATCTTTCTCAACCAATTTTGCCCCATCAGGCTTTTACAACAATCAGTGGTAACTGAACCAGCTGCTTCTCATAAAAGAGACTGGAACCAAAGTTGCATTCCAGATCATAGCTACACTCAATATAAAATAGCTTTTCCTCATGTCATTATCGCTTCTTTTGCCAACCACTTCAACTTGGTGTCCTCTGCTTCTTGTTCTTCCACCAACGGAATAATCGTCAGCTAGAAGTGCCATTTGAATGATCCATCTTGGCCTTCACCAGAGGTCCCTAGCATCATAAATGCCAATCTTCAACCAATTTGATTCACTCCAAGTGCTATCAAGAAATGGCTGAAGACACAAGGTACTGCATGGTAACGTTCCATCTGAACTGCACAGTCACACAGCCACTGGAAGGCTCCATGATGCCAATCGTCGTGCTAGACATATTGGTTTCCACTTGCAGAACATGCTGCTGTGCACAGACCTTAGAGATCCATGCCACGAGAAAAAGTGTTACAGCCAATATTGCTACATCAACTTTGGGCCCTAGCAACAATATTTGGGCAAATGAACTGAAGGTTTATTCTTCAGAACTAGCCATGCCCCAGCCACGCTGTTCCAGGGCAGCTACAATACAGGGATCTATCTGCCAATGTGGAACATTGCCCAGGTATGTCCTGTCTACAAAAAAAAGATAAACTACATTTAGTCTTTTACCACCGAATCAGTAACTCTCAAAGAGATACTCATAAATGCTCTTAGTGATCAGTAAAGTGATGAATGGGATTATCAAGCAGTACATGCAGAGTAGTAACTTGCTCATTAATGCACAGTTTGTACTCTGCCTCAGCTACTCAGCTCTTAATCTCATTGCAGACTAGGTGCAAAAATAGACAAAAGGCTGAAATCTGAAGGTGAGGTGAGAATGACTGTCCTTGACATCAATGCTGCATTTGACTGAGAGTGGCAACAAGGAGCCTTAGTAAAACTAGAGTCAATATGAATCTGGGTGAAAATATACCACTGGTTAGAGCCATATCTGGCACAAGGGAAAATGGGTGTGGTATTGGTCAGTCATCTTAGTTCCAGAAGTTTCTCAGGGTAGTGTTCTAGGCCCAAACATCTTCAGCTGCTTCATCAATGACCTTCCCTCCATCATTAGATCAGAAGTGGTGATGGTCACTGATGACTGCACAATGTTCATTCTCATTTGCAACTCCTTAGATACTAAAGCAATCGACGTCCGAATGCAGCAAGTTCTGGACAATATACGGGATTGAGTTGACAAATAGCAAATAATATTTGCGCCACACAAATGCAAGGCATTAACCATCTCCAACAAAACAGAATCTAACCATCATACCTTGATATTTAACGGCATTACTACTACTGAGTATATTCCCAGTCTGTTCAATCTCTCCTCATAAGCCAACTCCAGAATCAACCTATGAACTTCCTCTGCACCACATTCAGTGCCAGTAAATCTTTTCTTAAGGAGACCACATGTGCACACAGTACGCCAGGTGTGGCATAGCCTCCCTGCTTTTAAACGCCATCCATGTAACAATGAAGAACAAAATTCCATTTGCCTTAATTACCTGCAAACTAACTTTTTGTGATTCATGCACAAGGACACCCAGGTTCCTCGGCACAGCAGTATGCTGCATTTTTTCCCTATTTAAATAATAGTCCATTTTGCTGTTATTCCTACCAAAATAGATGACCTCACATTTACCAACATTGTACTCCATCTGCTAGACCCTACCCATTCACTTAACCTATCTATATACTTCTGCAGACTTTCAGTGTCCTCTCCACACTTTGCTATCCCCCTCATCTTGGCGTTATCTGAAAACTTTGACACACTATACTTGGTTCCCAACGCCAAATCATCTATGTAAATTGTAAATAGTTGCCATCCCAACACTGATCCCTGAGGCACACCAATAGCCAATGATCGTCAACCAAAAAAGAACACCCATTTATCCCCACTCTTTGTTTTCTGTTACTTAACAATCCCCTATCCATGCTAATACATTACCTTAATGCCATGCAACTTTATCTTATACAGCAGCCTTTTGTGCATCGCCTTACTGAATGCCTTCTGGAAATCCAGATACGCCACATGCACCAGTCGCTGTTGTCCACCACGCTCATAATGTCCTCAGAGAGTTCCAGTGAATTAGTTAAACATGACCTACCTTTCATGCTGCATCTGCCCGATGACAATTGCTATGCAGATGTCTCGCTATTTCTTCCTTGATGATAGATCCAAGCATTTTCCCCAGTACAGAAGTTAAGCCAACGGGCTTAGAGTTCTGCCTTTTGTCTACCTCCTTTTTAAACAGTGGTGTCACATTTGTTCTTTTCCATTCTGCTGGAACTGCCCCAGCGAACTTTGGGAAATTACGACGAGCATACTTGCTATTTTGCCCCACTGTCTCTTTTAGCACCCTGGAATGCATTCTATCAGGGCCAGCAGACTTGTCTACCTTTAGCCCCATTAGCTTGCCCAACACTACCTCTTTAGTGATAATGGTCCTTTCTAGGTCCTCACCTGCCATAGCCTCCTTGTTATCAATTATTGCTATGTTATTTGTGTCTTTCACTGTGAAGACCGATACAAGATACCCATTCAATGCCTCGGCTATTTTCTCATTTCCCATTATTAAATCCCCCTTCTCATCCTCAAAAGGAGAAATGTTTACTTTAGCCACCCTTTTTTGTTTTATATATTTGTAGAAATTTTTGGTATCTGCTTTTATATTCTAACCTAGTTTACTTTCATAATCTATTTTACCTTTCTTTGTAACTTTTTGTGTGGATTTCTGTTGACCTTTAAAGATTTCCCAATCCTCTAGTTTCCCACTAATCTTAGCCACTTTGTATACATTAGTTTCCAATTTGATATCCTTCTATATCTCCTTAGCTATCCATGGCTGATTGTCCTCTTTCCTATAGTCCTTCCTTTTCCCTGGTATATACTTCTGCTGAGCACTGTGAAAAATTAAATTGAAAGTTCACTCCACTGTTCCTCAATTGTCTCATCACCCAAGAAGCTCGACAGTAGGTCAAAGCAGTCCACTTGATTGGCAGCACATCTACAAACATCCACTCCCTCCAGCACCAATGCTCAGTAGCAGCAGTGTGTACCATCTACAAAATACACGGCAGAAATTCACAAAAAACTCTTTAGACAGCACCTTCCAAACCCATAATCACTACCATCTAGAAGGACAAGGGCAGCAGACATGGGAACACCACCATCTGCACTTTCCCTTTCAAGCCACTCTAAATCCAGATTTGGAAATATATCACTGCTCCTCCACTGTTGCTGGGTTAAAATCCTAGAACTCCCTATCTAATGGCATTGTGGGTCTACCGACGCCAAATGGATTAATGGTTCAAGCTCACCTCCACTTTTTCAAATGCCACAGGTGGGCAATAAATGTTGGCCCAGCCAGTGCCTCCCCGATCTTGTGAATGAATAAAAGTCAAGAGAATCAGGTCAACACCTGAGAGTAAAATATGTGTAGGGCTATGGGTAAAAAAGGGTTTGGAGTGGAACTAGTTGAGTTGCTCCTGCAGGAAGTTGGCACAATCTTCTTGGTTTAAATGGTCTCTGTGCCATAATCATTCAATAATTTTACAATTCTATATGTAAAGCCCTTGATATCAGTAAAATCAGCCACAAACATTATTAAGAATAACGTTGTCAACCTGATGCAGTTCCTTCAATCCGCACACTTGAGGCTCTGAACAATGCAGCCTACACTTCACAGGCAGATCATCGACACTGCATGGCAGGCTTTCTCATTGTAAGAACTGCATAGCTTGTGCATCCTTAATACACAATACTAGAAGCAACAATGACCTTTCAAAGTGAACAAATTGCATTAAAAACCTATCATACATTATCTACTACATGTTATAGATTACTCTGCATTAACGTCTGCCCCAACACAACCAAAAAATCTCCTAGGTTCCCATTCTCAAGCTCAGGGTGTTTTCTAGCCTAGTGACTGATCTGAAGATTACATCTGATCTCAACTTCATGTAGTTAGCCACAGAATTACCACAGTTCGCAACCTCAGGCCTTGGAATTCTAGTCAGACCTCAGCCATGGCCCATTCTCTTTCTTTTCTAGATGAATCTCTGAAGTCCCTGTTCCTTTCTTTTTAACTGCAAAAAAAACTTTATTCATAAAAAAATCTTTATGTACATACACAGTTACTAAAGCAGATCAAGATAACAAGCATGGGGCTGGATGAACACAGCAGGTCAAGCAGCATCATAGGAGCAGGAAAACTTGACGTTTCGGGCCTAACCCCTTCATCAGAAATCTGCCGAGTTATCTCAGATTCTCCAGCATCTGCAGTACCTTTTATCTCTTGATACTAAAGCAGTTCAGTTCAGTATGGTCTCTGAATATGGAGAACAAACGTTGGAGTTTGATTTTGTCTAGAATTGCAACAAACCCAAAGGCAATTCTTACTTATACAAGATATTATTTACTGCATTTGATGCACCGGGAGGGTCCGATAACATAATGGACCCCCATCGTACATTGGCAGAAAGACTTTAAACGGTGGTCTTTCCCCATCTGGTCCAGTTTCCCTTTCTGCTTTAACTCAGACTGGGCGCTTGGTGCAGCTCCGCCGCCCCCTCACCTGATTGTGCTCCAGATCTCGACTCTGTGCTTTTTTGTCCAGTTCCCACCCCCGTGACCTCCGGAGATTTAGAAATGTGTTCGGCAAATAGATAACTGAATATTAATCTTCTGTCAGCAACTCGTGAGAAGTTAACAGGTTCAGAATTCATAGTTAAAGTTGCTTTTTGAGTTAGCTGTAACATTCTGGAGCCGAGCTGCTCATTGGCCAGTCCACTTGGGGCTCCTGCAGTTTTCCTGGGGTATGGTGGTGAGACCTTTTCGTCTTCAGCTGTTTAGGAGGGGTGGAGTTGAATTTCAGTTACTGTATACAAATGTTTGCTTGTAATCTCCAGTTTGCCTTAGAGCCTTTCGTACTGGATGTTTACCTTATAACCTGGTGAGTTATGAGTGTTCAGGTTGATTTCAGGGCGTTGATAACTTTTATGTTTACCTTGGGAAGAATGCGAACGTGTGCGAGTGAGAAAGCGTGAAGGTGTGTAGAGAGAAGGAGCAACTCCAACCAGCCTGGTTTGGACAGCGGCGCGGAGCCTCGCTTCTCAGTCTCGCTGCTGCCTGCTCACAGACAGTTTGTGTGTGTCTTGGAGAGATGTCTGACGGAGCAAACCAGAGCCTGGAATTTTACTGCGGCTCCAGCCCGCCCAGAGCCGCGGATATTTTAAAGAGTAAGTAAGCAAATCGATTTCTATCAAACCCTTGTTGGTCTAGTCCGTGGAGAGCGGGGTTTTGTCGATCAGCCCCTGGCCACAGGCTGCAGACCAGCAGAGAGCCGGGGAGACCCCCAGCTCCAGTCTCAGGGGGAGGCGGCTGGATGAAAGGGGCCAGAGCCCCGGTGTCTCCCCCGCCTCAGGAGGCACTCGGTCTGAGGAGCGGAGCTGCGCGTTCTCCCAGCCCCTGTCACCGCTAACTTTCCGGCCTCTTCCTCGAAATTACTGCTCTGCCCTCTCGAAGTGAGTTTTCATCCGTTCACGTCCCAATTCTTTCTATTCCCTCCTTTTCAGGTTTGTTAATAAGGGTAGATCCTTAATTTGCGGACCGTATTCTGTTAGTTTCTGGTGAACTTCTCTGCTGCCAGTATTGTAACTCTCAGTTATTTCAATGATATAACAAGCAAATAGTTTTAAGTGTCAAATGGTTTACTACGGCGCATTAACTGCAGTTCGTGTACATGCGGCCTTAATCAAGTGCCTGGATTTGATCCAAACATTGCAACCTGTAGCCACTCTGCAGTCATTTCAGCTTCTCTTGCTTAACTCGCGAGAGTGAAGGGTCTAGACCCGAAACGTCAAGCTTTCCTGCTGCTGTGATGCTGCTTGGCCTGCTGTGTTCATCCAGCTCTACACCTTGTTATCTCGGATTCTCCAGCATCTGCAGTACCTATTATCTCTGATTGGAGACCATACTGATGATGAAGTTATAGTTTGTGAACGGATCGTGAAATCAGAAGTGGGCAAGGAAAATTGTGGAGCTACTATCGATGGCTTCTGGTTGGCCAGCTCCTTTTATTCTGCACCTCTATCATTGATAACCACGGCTATCCTTAGATCTCTGACCTTCCCCCCCCCTCCCCATTCTTCCTTCACCCTGATCTTCTGACTTACATTGTTTAAACTGGCTTTCAAGTTCCTATTTTCTCTGAGCATCAATTCTCTGATTTGTAAATTGGGTTGCACTGGATGGCTTAGCACTGGGCTGCACTGCCAGCTGCCATTCATATGTCTCTTCCTCTGTCCAGCTGCTTCAATTTTGTAGAAAAAGACTTTGATCATCTTTTGTTATAGAGTGATCCAAGGATGATGTCAAATATGACCTTCTCTGTGATTGCCTAATTAGTGAGACCTCTTGAAGTAATAATAAAAGGGTGTGACTATGGATTGAGGAATTTACTCATGAAGAAAAATGACAAGAAAAGAGGGCAGAACCTCAGGAGAGGCGATATGATGAGTTGTGAAGTAAGTTGAAATCACTGAAAATGATAAGTAATTCAGTGCAGATACTGAGGGAGTAAAGAGAGAGGGTACTTTTTTATTATCTCACTCTCTCACTTGCTGACACACACACTATTGTCTCAAGTTCTCCAAGGGGCTATTCCTGGCTGCCTAGTTCTTATATACATATGATTCTTTTGTAAAATTGTTGGCATGTTCATAAAGACTCTTACAAATTTTTATGAATGCACCATAGATAGCATCCTATCTGGATACATAACAGAGTGGTGTGGTAACCGTTGTTCCCAAGACTGCAAGAAACTACAGAGTCATGAACACAGCCCAGCCCATCACGCAAACCAGCCTCCCATCCATTGACTTCATCAATACTTCCTGCCGCTTCGGGAAAGCAGCCAACATAATCGAAGACTTCTCTCACCCTGGTTATACTCTTTTCCACCCTCTTCTGTTAGGCAGAAGGCATAAAAGCCTGTATGCCTGTACAAACAGATTCAAGAACAGCTTCTTCCCCGCTGTTATCAGACTTTTGAATGGACCTGTTTAATGTTAAATTTGACCTCTCTGCAACTTGACAGCTTTGTATCCTGTATGCTTCTGTTACTCTGATGCACTTGTATGGTACGATTTGCCTGTAACTCATCCAAAACACTGTCAGTTTCCACACGTCTTTTAATGACACCCAGTTCTACCCTATCACAGCCTCTCTCAATCATTCAACTATCTTTCAATTAACTGACTGATTTTCTGCTATCAGATACTAGGCGAGCAGAAATTTCCTGCAATGAAATGCCAGTAAGACCAAAGCAGTGTTTGCTGATGATACAGAGCTAAGTGAGAATGTAAACTGTGAAGATGGCACAAAGTGGCTATAGATGAATGTAGTTGTGAGTGGTCAATAATGTGACAAATGGCTGTTACTATGAGGTTATTCACATTTTGGTAGGAAGAATTATGATTTGAATTGAAACAATTTGCAGGGGAAAAGGCAGGAGATTGGCACGAAGTTAAAAAGCTCGCAAATGCTCAGAAGTGGTACAGACGTGAATGGCCCAATGGTCTCTTTCTGCACTGTAACTGTCCTGTGATTCTGTGATTTTGTGAAGTACAATTTTTAAATGGTGAGAAAGGCTTTAATTTAATTTCAAGGAAAGCCGAGCAACATCTTACAAGCAAAACAGAAAATTAACATGAAAGTACAGCAATTAGGAAGTCAAATAGACTGTTGACTACCACAAGGAATCTGGAGTGAAAGAGTAAGGATGTTGTGTTCAAATTGTAGAGGGCTTTGGTGAGACTACACCTGTGCACGATATAAGATTTTGATCTCCTTAAGTAAAGAATGGTATACTTAACTTGATGTTAGTGCAGCAAATATTTGCTAGATGATTCTTGACTTTGAACGATTGACCCATGACGAAAGGTTTGGGAGTGTGTGCCTCGAGTCTGTATAGTTTAGAAGAATAAAGTATACCTTATCGAAGCACATAACATTCTGAAGGGATTTGACAGCATAGATGCTGAGAGGTTGCCTCCCTTGCCTCCCAGAGTCTAGAACCAGGGGCTATAGTCACAGAATAAGGAGTCGTCATTTAGACTAAGATCAGGAGGAATCTCTTCATTTTTCTTTATTCCAAAGGATTTTGGATGTTCATTCTTAAGCATATTCAAGGCTGGGATAAATAGATGTTTGGATGCTGGAGAATCAAAATACATGGGGATGGGATAAGAAAGTGGAATTGAGACAAAAAATCAGACATGATTACTTGAATGGCACAGGAGATTTGAGAGGCCATACATCTACTTGTGTTCCTCCTCCTCATGCTTTTACATTTATCACTTTTGGTCCCCCCACAAACTCTATTCTGTAGCCACTAACTGGCAGTGGTCTGAGGCTGATCTAGTCTGTTCTTAATGTTAGTGTCGCATCTAATTACAAGGAGCCCTCTGACCACTGCCCTGAGACTACCTATTTCCAACTGTACCATCACCCAATTCTACCTGTGTCTCAGCCCATCTACCGATGAAAACTCTATCTATGTTTTTATTGCATCTGGATTTCATTATTCAAATGCAGCCTTCTCTGATCTACCCTCTGTAAACTTGAAGTCATCCATACCTACGTTGTCCATGTTTTAACTTGCGCCAAGTCCTGTTAACCCACTACCACTGCTCTCATTGGCGTAAAATTAGCTCTTCATTAAACAACACTTTGGCTTTAAAATTTTCCGTCTTGATTTCAAAACCTGTCAGAACCCCAACTTGCCCCAGATTTTTATTCTATGTATTCTCTTTCCATTCAACTGGATAATTCTCATTTGGAGTGCCAGTGAACTGAATGTTTTCCTTCTGCACTGTAATGATCCTAAGTTAGCGGCACTTCTGCGTGTGCTTTTTTTAAAACGTGTTCTTTCCAGTGGTTCATCTGCCTTCTATTTGTGTTTTTAACTTTTTTACTTTTCTCAGATTCCCATCTTGCTGATAGTCTAGTTTAAGTCATCCTTAAAGCACCAGGAAATCTCCCTAAAAAGGAGTTAGGCCCAGTCCCTTTCAGGTGCAAGCTGTTCATCTTGTACAGGTCTTATCTACCCCAAAGTCAATTTTGACAGATGTAAACGTTTGTCTTTTTCATCTCGAATGCACATACAATGAAGCAGCTCTCATGTTGGTGAAGGAATCATGAAAATCAAGTCCATGTGGGATAAAGAAATTTCTGTTCGTATAAATCATAAATGATCAACTCCTCATCTCTCCCCTATAGTTCTTCTTCTCTGGCATTCTTTGGTTATTTGAGAGTTGCCAAACCATATGATGTGCTGTAGTTTTACTCCTGGGCAGGTCAAGGAGGTAGACCCTCACATCTACTCCAGTCAGAATGGGGAACAATTCCTTTGGTGGTGACACAATACAGCCACATGAGATCCAACCAGTCCACTAAGCTAAGCAGTACCCACCATGCTAAAAATTTTTTTTCAAAAAGCTGTCATAAAGTTGTCAAAGATGATTTCCCTTATGTAAAATCTCTCTTGCAGAGGAAGGCAGCACAGTCTCCTGCAGAAAACCATATCTTTTGCCCTGACCATGCTGCCTACTCCGCTATTAGTTTCCTTTTCAATGCCCCCGCTCTGAATAACTTTCTGCATCGTTGTGTAATGATAGGTTTGTCTAACCACCCTGCAGTCATTGCAGTAGGAAGTGCTGTCGGTCAAAGAAACAGATCCTTTGCTGCTTGTTGAATTCCCAAATCTGCTGAACTCTCAATCATTCCCCCCTGTCCCTGAACAGATCAGTGACTACTGAAGCTGCAGACACCTACCACAGAAATGATATGTTGGATTACAGTGCTGTCCCAAAGGCATCCTATGTTGCACAGGACAACTCTTGCCCTGCTAAGTTTGACTAATTTTATTTACTTAGTCACTTAATTAATTACTAATGTAGTAATAGAGTAGGAAACTGTAATTTTCTCCAGCTATAGTTACGAAATGCCAATTTACATAGAGGTCTTATATTTCAGACCCAAGTTAAAACTGCTAAATCAGTAAACTAAACGAACAGTAATCTAGGCAATTGCTTTTACTTGGCAAAAAAATCACCAAGGCTCCCAAGACAGCGCCTCTGAAACCCATGACTGCTCCCATCTAGAAGGACATGGGAAACAGATGTATGGAACACCACTGCTTGCAAGTCTACCTCCAAGGCATTCACCATGTAGACTTGGAAAAATATCACTATTCTTTAAGTGTCACAAGGCAAAAATCCCGGAACTCACTCCCTAATGGTATTATTTGTTGACCTACAATAAATGGAGTGCAGCTGTTTTAAAATGGCAGTTCACTACCTTCTTCAAGGGCAACTAGGGATGGATAATAAATGCTGGCCCAGTCAGCAATGCCCACATCCCACAAATGGAAAATAGAAAAGAGAATTGACAATTATCTGCTACTGATTGAGAGTTCTCTAAACTGGTGTGCCATTTGTGACAAAATCCATTTTCAATTGTAGAACTGGAGAAAACAACAATCTTAAATTGTATCATTCAGAGCGTACTCCAGGCCAAGAGTTGCTAGATGGTTACATTCAATTCTGCCTAGAAATAAGGATGGGGCTTTTAACAATGTTTTCAGTAGGTTACTGAAGACATTTTGAGAGATCACTGAAAAGCAGTCCAAATGTTACAGGCAGTTATGAAAGTCAGTTGAATTTGTTAGGCAGTGCTGCTTTTAACTGAAACAAAAATAGAAATTGCTGGAGAAACTCAGCAGGTCTGGCAGCATCCGTGTAGAGAGCCCAGAGTTTACGTTTTGTGTCCAGTGACGCTTCTTCAGAACTGCTTTTAACTGTACTGCTGGGAAGGCAGTTGAACTATATCGGTTCTGTGTAGGAGATTCTGAGAAGTCAGTTTGGGGTTTGCATGGTTCTGTGCTGTTAGAGTTCAGGAAGAAGTTTTTAAGGATTAGTCTGTAGCTGAGTGTTGGGCCAGGCCTCAGAAGTGGACCTAGGAGCTAGGTGGACTGATAAGAAGGAGCAGTTGTTGAGGCTGTCCGTGACAGAGCAGGTCTTGAGAGGAAGTTTCAAGGCCAGGTCAGCAGACGTTTACTCCCACATGAAGTTAAATGAAATTTGACGATCGTCGTATTTTATCATCTGGGGAGAATTGCTGAGAAATCCATTGGATCAAACTTGATCATATTTGCTGCTTGATTGAATACCTGAAGTGCAATCACAATCTTATTTGCCCCATGTTAATTCTGGGTGTTAGAATATGAGTTGCATATGTTTTGTAGATTGTATTACTGTTATAACACTTTATGGTAAAGCTTATATTATTTGTTCAAAGCCATAGAGTCATCTGACTGTATTCTCCACTGGATAAGTAGAGACCCCTGAATCTCCTACCTTGCCTACTTTTTGTTTTAAAAGAATAGTTACTGGTCCCTAGCCAAACAATAACATAAATTTTGGTAGTCTGGTCTGAAATGGTGACAAATTTATAATTTTGACGGTCCAAGTCAAACTTCAAGCATTGAATAAATAACATCTTCAGAAATACTTGCTTGTGTTCCCACCTGCAACAAATTCTGAACTTTAGCACAGTTCTGAACTACTCCATTTGTGACAACTTGTGCTCTACAATCATTAGCATAAACATTAAAACAATCAATTGAACATTGACCAAAGAAAATAATGCATATTTAATGCATTATCGATGCACTACACTGAGTCACATCATCCAAGTACTGTAATTTTCCCTCCTGAAAGTTTCATGTTTCTCATTGAAGAGGGGCTGCCAATATTCAAGCTCAAAGTATTCTTGGTGTCATCTGGATATCTCAATTTCTCACATAGCCAGTAAACTGTGATCACTTCCATCCTCCAGAGGGCAGCAGGGTAACTTACTAGTTAGCGGCGCTGCCTCACAGCGCCAGGGACTTGGGTTCAATTCCAGTCTTGAGTGACTGTCTGTGTGGAGTTTTCATGTTCTCCCCATGTTTGCATGGGTTTCCTCCCACAGCCCAAAGGCATGCAAATTGAGTGGATTGGCCATGCCAAATTGCCCCATGGTGTCCAGGGGTGTGCAGGCTAGGTGGATTAGCCGTGATTAATATAGATGGGGGGAGGGGAGGCTGGGTCTGGGTGGAATGTACTTTGGAGGGTCAGTGCAGACTTGATGGGCTGAATGGCCTCTTTCTGCACTGTAGAGATTCTATGATTCTGCTATAACATCTTAAATATTTCCCCTGACACGAATTTGCCTGCTCTGGAGGATACCGATTCAACAGTGCATTGTTTCATCACCTTTATTTTGTTAAAAACAACCATTCTGTATTGTGCCTGACATTCATATTCTGAGGAATAAAAAACTAATTCTTCCACTCACTGAACCTATTTTCCATCCTTGTTCACAGCTCTTTGAATCTACATTCATTTGAAGTGTCCACAACAGAGATATTTCTATATTTCACAACATCGAAAGAAATAAAAATGGAAGAAATAGAAACTAGATTTGGCCTTTTGAGTTTGTTTTGTCATTGAACAAGATCATGACTGATGTTCCACTTCTCTTTCTCACACTATTCCCAGTTCCATTAATTCACTCGGTGCCTTGAATGCATTTTTAAAAACGTATTCATTCACGAGATGAGGACATTGCTAGGTAGGCAGTATTTATTTCCAGTCCCTAATTGCCTAGAGGGCAGTTATGAGTTAAACTCATTGCTGTGGGTCTGGAGTCACATGTAGGCCAGACCAGATAAGGATGGCAGGTTTCTTCCCTAAGGAACATTAGTGAACTAGATGGGTTTTTCCTGACAATTTGCAATGGGTCATCATTAGATTCTTAATTCCAGATTTTTTAAAATTGAATTCAAATGCCACCATCTGCCATGGCGGGATTTGAACCCGGGTCCCCAGAACATTATCTGGGTCACTGGATTAACAGTTCAATGATAATACCGCTAGGTCATTGTCCTCCCGTAAACTTGTGTCTTGAGTTTAAACAATGAATGAGCATTCACAGCTTTCTGGGTCAGAGAATTCCAATGATTCACAATTGGCACACTACCTGAAGTCGAGAAATTTCTCATTTCAGTCCTAAGTAACTAACCCTTTTATTCTGAGTTTATGACCCTGAACTGTAGATTCCCCAGCCAGAGGAAACATTTTCTTAGATCCTACACTGTCACCGACTCTAAATAAAGAACAAAGAACAGTACAGCATAGAAACAGGCCCTTTGGCCCACCAAGTCTATGCTGACACATGCACCTTTCTAAACTAGAAACCTTTTTGCCTCTACACAGCCCATACTCGTCAATTCCCTGCCTATTCATGTATCTGTCTTCTAAACATTGCTATTGTATCTGCTTCAACCACCTCCTCTGACAGCACATTCCAGGCACTTAACACCCTCTGTTTTAAAAAAACCTGTCTTTCACATCTCCTTTAAACTTTCCCCCTTTTATTTTAAACCTAAGTCCCCGAGTAATTGCCATGCCTGCCCTGGGACAAAGACTCTGACTATTCTATCCGTGTTTCTTATAACTTTGTAAATTTTTATCCAGACATCCCTCATCTTTTGATGTTCACTTGAAAACAAACCAAGTTTGTCCAATCTGTCTTCATGGCTAATATCCTCCAAACCAGGCAACATCCTGGTAAATCTTTTCTGCACCCTCTCCAAAGCCTTCACATCCTTCTAGTAGTGTGGTAACCAGAACTGTACATCGTTTTCCGAATGTGGCCTAATCAGAAAAAGCCCCTCCTGAGTGACAGTGGCAAATCTCCCTGCCAAGACATTGGTATATCTTCAGTTTAGGTGCAACTGTCCTTCTACCGGCTCCACCTGCCTTTTTAATTTCATATCTCTCAATTTGATTACCTGTCATCTTTTAAATCCCAGGGAATGCCAAACCT
Organism: Ginglymostoma cirratum; assembly: GCA_024137785.1. Taxonomy (NCBI): domain Eukaryota; kingdom Metazoa; phylum Chordata; class Chondrichthyes; order Orectolobiformes; family Ginglymostomatidae; genus Ginglymostoma; species Ginglymostoma cirratum. The sequence continues at coordinate 3,265,576 of JAHRHZ010000031.1, forward strand.
GTACAGTGTCTTTTAGTAGGTTAATCTCCTCATTCGGAAACCAGCCTAATAAATCTTCTATCTAGAATGTGCTACCTTGGGTAAGAAAATTGAAGCTATGTGGTACTGGAGCAGTAGCCGCACCAGTGCCCTGTATGATTTTAATAAGATTTCTTTTCTCTTAACTTTTGTTACAAAGGAACTAGAGGATAACATACCGTTTGTGTTGCTACTTGACTGCTGGATCTGTTGTTGGCTTTCTGTGATTCACATATAAGGATACCCAAGGTCCTCTGAATGCAAACATTTTCTAGTCTCACATTCAAAAGTACAGGCTCTCTCTGTGTTGTAAACAGGCTCCATTCTGGAGTCAGTTTGCAAGTCTATTTGCATGCAAGTCAAAACACAATGCAAGACAATATAAAGGAGCTGTCCCCAAGTATTGGAATTGTTCATATCTTGGGTCACCTGTATAAGATTATGTTTATAAGTCATAAATCAAGGACTTCTCATATTCTGTTTTTGTATTTTCCCATTAAATTAGATAACTTCACACTTTGTCACCTAGTATTTCTCCACATTGCCCACTGTCCTTTCCCTCTGCTTTCTCATTGCTTACTTTCCTAGTTAAATTTGCATTTTCAGCAAAATTTAATACACTACTGTATGCCCTCATCCAACTCATTAAATATAGATCATAAATGACTAAAGTTCAAGTGTTAATTTTTTTGGCACTCCGCTGATTACAGCCTATCAACTCCAACATGTTTTATTTATTCTTACTTTGCTTTCTTTCTGATAACCAATCCCAAAGCATGCTAATATCTTACTCCCATTGCATTGTGAAATAATCTCTTGGGTAGCACTTCATTAAAGGCTTTCTTGAATATCTAAATGCACTCTGTCCACCGGTTCTCCCTTAGCCATGCTACTAATTACATCCTCAAAAAATTCTAACTAATTTGTCAAACTCAGTTTTCACTCTGCTTAATCATATTATGAATTTCTAAAAAGTACTGTTCTGACATATTGTTAATAGATTCTAGCATTTTGATTGTTGCTAGTGTCAGAGTAACTGACCTATAGTTTCCCACACTCCCTGTTCCTTCTTTCTTAAATATTAATGTTACATTTGTCACCTTTTTAAATCAATGGAACTACTTTGGAATCTAAAGAATTTCAGGTGATGAAATTCCATCCTTTATCTCTAAAGCTACCTGTTTTATATCCATAAAATGCTGATTATCAGGTACAGTGGATTTGTTGCTGATAATTCCATTCATTTTCTGTTGATATTTGTTTATTATTTTTTAAATTGTCATTTTCACTAGATGTTTAGTTCATCATTGTTTCTGAATTTTTTTGTGTCTTCTGTCAAGAAAACATGTATGAATTATTTGTTTAATATCTCTGCCATTTCCCATTTCCTTATCTCCACTATAATTTGCCTCTGCCTGTAATGAGGCCATACATTTCTACGAATTAGGAGCAGATATAGGCCATTTGGTGTGTTGAGCCTACTCAATTATTTGACAAGCTCATGGCTCATATGAATGTGGCTTTTACTTACTCATTTACAGCCTAGACTCATTAATTCCTCTTTAGTTAACAATCTATCTGCTCCAGCTTTTAAAATATTCAATGACCCTGCCTCCACCACTTTCTTGAGAAGAGAATTTCACAGACTGAAAATATTTTGACCAAAAAAGGTTTCTTTTAGTCTCTGTCTGAAATTGAAGATCTCTTTTTTTTTTAAACTGTGTCCCCTAATTCTATACGGTCCCTCCAAAGGGAAACATTACTTCAGCATCTACCTAGTCAAGATCCCTCAGAATCTTGTACGTTTCAATAAAATCACCACTCATTCTTCAAAACTACAAGGGATATGAGCTGAAAATATCCAACCTTTCATCACAAGATAAACCCCTTCATTCCAGGAATCCATCAAGTGCACATTGTCTGAACTGTTTCTACTGCAGACAAATAAGGAGATCAACATTGTAAACAGTACCTATGCTCTATTTTCAATTCTCTATCCATGCTACATCTCAAATGTGAGCTCTTATCTTACATAGTAACTTCTATCCTCCACCTTATTAAATATCATCTGAAAATCCAAATATACTAGATCTGCAGCTTCCCCTTTTATTATCTTTTCTTGCTTCTACCCTAAAGAACTTCATAAAAACCAATTCAAACACAATTGCCATTTCACAAACCATGTTGACTGTGCCTGACTGCACTGTGGTTTTCTAAGTGCCCTGCTATCACACCCTTAATAATAGATTCCAACATTTTGAATATGATAGGTCTTTGGCTAATCAATTTGTACCTTGCCTGCTTTCTGTCTCCCTCTTTTTCTACTTCAGTGGATTTGTGTTCTCTGATCTTTTTCCAGAAAATTGAAGAAATTTAAAACCAATGCATTGACTACCACAACAGCCACATCTTTTAAGATTCTAGGGCAACTGCATCAGGACCTGGAATTTTTTCTTCTATGGGATGTGAGTGCTCCTGGCCAAGCCAGTACGTGTAGCCCAGCCCTAATTTTCTTTGAACTGGGTATCGTGCTGTGTCTTTTAGAGGCTAGTTTAAGTATTAATCACATTGCTGTGGGTATAGAGTCAAATTTGGACCAGATTTCCTCCCAGAGAGGACGCTGGCAAACCATATTTTTTTTACAATGATCAGTAACAATTGCCATGGTAGTCATTACTGACACTAGCTTTATATTCCACATTTAACCAATTAAATTTCACCAGCTGTATTGGTAGGATTTGAACCTCTGGCCCTAGAGCCTGGACTTCTGGATTACTAATAGTGATAATACCATGATGCCACTATCTTCCCTGTCAGCCTTTGGTTCCAATAATTTTCTCACCACCTTTCCCCTGTTGATTTTAATTGTTTTAAGCTCTCCATCCCTTTCACCTCTTTATTTACAATTATTTCTGCTACATTGTTTTTGTCTTCTGCTCTGAAGACGCATGCAAAATATCTGTTCAGTACATCCACCATTTCTTTATTTTCCATTATTAATTTCCCAGGCTCTCGCCCTAGAGGACCAATTCTCATTATAGTTGCTCTTTTCCTGGCATTGTGGCTATAGCTCAGCCTCTAACTCAGTGACTCTGTGCTGAAGCTTCTTAATCCACAGACATTTACTTGAGAGATAATTGTCTTCAATCACACCAGCATCTAGAAGTTCATGCATTCTACAGCCATAACACATCATAACATTTACTTTCACTAATTTCTGCCCAACCGTTATTTATGGAAGCATTTGCAAATTATTTTATTTCTCTTGCTGGTCGACTGACTTTTTATCTCATCAAGTTCTTGATCATCCTTTGTTGAATTTGAAAATTGTCTTATCCCTCAAGCGTACTACTTTTTTGCTAAAATTATAAGTCTCTCTTCCTTTTGAGCTAATCCTATCAATCCTCCTGTTAGCAATGGTTGGACAACATTTATCTGTGGGACTTTTGCACCTTAAATGAATGTGTATTTGTTACAAATTGTGCATAAGTTCTTTAAATACTGACCATTACTTGTCTACCATCATAACTTTTAGTGCAGTTTCCCAATCTATCCTACCCAACACATTCCTCCTACCTATGTGATAACAAGGTGTGGAGCTGGATGAACACAGCAGGCCAAGCAGTATCAGAGGAGCAGGAAAGTTGACGTTTCGGGTCAAGACCCTTCTTCTCCATTCAAGATAATGGGATATATTAAATTGTGTCCAAACTCAATATAACATTTAATCATATTGTGGTATTCTTTGCTAAATGTTCTTCACCATTAATTTATCAATTATCCCTTTCTCACTGCACACCATTGGATTAACTACTTGATTCCTTGACATATTGATCTAGAAAACTGTATTGTATGAGTTCCATGAACTTATTCTCCATGCTACTACTGTAACTTTTAGTTTTTCTTTCAGTCTACATATAGTTTAAACTCCTTATTATTGTTGCTAGTTGCACCTCAAGTTTCCTGGTTAATTCTTTGCCCTACACTACAACTACTGCTAGAGAACCTATAAACAACTTCCAACAATGCTTTCTATCCCTTCCTTTTTATTTAGCTCCACTCAAAGTGGTTCCTCTTCCTGATTTTCTGAGTTAAGTCTTCTCTCTCTGCTCATTTCTCCATCGTTATTAAAAGGAGACCGCTCCTCCTTTTCCCTGTCCCTGAGGACCATATTTGGCAACCTGACACTAGTTGGTTGGGCTAGGCAAAGTCAGGACTTCCTGCATCAAGGCCTTCTAACATACAATGAGGACACTAATGTCTGCAACCTTCTCGATGGCATGCACCACATCAGAAACTGCTGGTGGTATAGCATAGCACAGGAAAACAGCATTAGGTCTTTTTTTTTTATTGTCACTGGAAGCGAATAACAGTACTATGGTGTTGAAATTCAGACCCAAACACATTGAGCAGCCCATTTTCGTAAAAGTGGAGAATATGAAATGGAGCTTGCTCGTTACATCAACATTAGTATTATAGATGTTGATATAACATATTAGGCTACATCCTTGCAGGAATTAGAATGCAGCAGAGAATCTTATCATTAAAAGTGATAAAATAATGGATTACAGAACTGCTAGGAGAGTGTTTCAGAGTGAGGAAGGTAAAAAGTACTCTTAATTGGATCTCGGTTAAGACTGAGCAGTGTTATGTAACAAAGTCACTAACTATGTTAAGTTGGCCACCTTAAGAAATTTAGATCTGTAAGAAAGTGGATGGAAGGAATTGGAAGTCAGCATGACTTAGCCTGGAGTTAAAAAAGTGTATCTGTGGCTAAAAGGATTTGAATTTAGTTTAGAATTGGGGGTGGGGTGGGATGTTCTCTTCATGGCACCTTAAGGTTTCAGTGAGTCAGAAACATAATCATTGGATATTGAGTCTCATTACAAACCTTAACAGTCCAGTTTACAAGGAATACACTTGATTACATTGTAGCTTTGTTTCTTTCCACTGCAGTATGTCCTTTTCGAAGTCTTTTTAAACTCCTTTTCTTCTCTCGGTGATCCTTCTTCAAGCAAAGGAATTTTACAAGCAATTCTGTTCTGTTTGTTTTTGATATACAAACAACTTTTCCTCCATCTTCCCATGGTGCACTTATTATTTATTACAAGTTTATCAAAACCATGCATGTCTGCTTTTAAAAACAAATACAGTTGGATTGGTTTTATTCCACGTGAAGGCTATTTTTAACATGTCAGTGATTTATCAACAATTTTCTCAGGAGGTAGAAGTGCATTTTTTATATTCTTACATGATGTGAGCATCTCTGGCTAGCCAGAATTTACTTCCTGTCTTTAATTACCCTTGAGAAGGTGATGCTGAGCTGCCTTCTTGAACCGCTACTCTCTCTCATTTGAATGTTCACTCAGTTTGCTGATGACCATTTCTAATCAGATGCCTTGGTCAGATTTGAACCCATGAACCCAAAGCTGTTCCTACCACATACTAAGATTCACACTCCATGCTATCTGCTGCCCCATGCAGAGTCTGGACTTCTCTTTCCATCAGCACCAGGTCACGCTACCTCAAATCCTTCCCAGTTCTCAGTTGTTCTTGTTTCAACCAACACTTTAACAAGAAACTGTTCCTCTTCCTCTCAGGTGTTAAGGTTCACAAGCTCCAAAAAGCATAGATAACAATGCCCCTCTGGATTCTTCCTTCTCTCCAACTCTGTTCCTTCCCCTAATCTCACCTCATACCACTGTATTCACTCGACCCTCTGAATGGTCTGAATACTCTGCTTCATCCTTGAACAGACCTTGCAGACTCTCCATCCATTGCCATCCTTCTCCTGGCTGAGCTTGTTCTCCTTTTCGATAACTTCTCCTTTAATTTGTCTCTCTTTTTCTAAGTCAAAGGTGCATCTATGTGTATCCGCAGGAGTGCCAGCTATGTCTATTTATTGGATATGTGGAATATTCCTTGTTCCAGTCCTATTCAGGGCTCCCACCCACAGCTCTTTCTCTGATACATTGATGATGTCATTGCTCTTGCCTGTAATTGGAAAAACAGTTTTGTTTCTGATTTCCATCTTTCTCTCACCTTCACCTCATCCATCTCTGACTCTTCCCTTCCTTTGACTTCTCTGTTTCCATTTCTAAAGGTAGGCTATCCACTGATCGCCGCCAGAACCTCCCACCTCTTAAATTTACTTCAAATACCCTGGTCCACTGCTCCATCATTCCTAATGCTTCTCACTCCTCCATGGTACCTTCCCATGCAATCACAGAAAGTGTAACACTTGCCCTTCTACCTCCTCCCTCCTCACTACCCCTTCCAGATGAAGCAACTTTTTACTTGTAGTTTTTATAATCTTGTTTGTGATTATTGTAATGAGGTCAGCCAACTGGACCTCATAGAATATAAATTCCCTGGTTGGGGCTGTTAATCTGGTACAATCAGGGAGACCTGGATGACAGATATAAATAGGAGTGCCAGAGATCCTGTTTACTCTGAGAGCTGGTTTTGAGGAAGCCGGACCAATGTCAAATACTACACATGTATAAATAAAGGGTGACTTGGTGATGGACTACTGGCCTCCATGAGTTATTTCATTATCTACTGTATTCACTGCTCACAATGTGGTTTTCTTTTGCATTGGCGAGACCAAATGTAGATTGGGTGACTGCTTTGCAGTACACATCTACTTCTGTCCATTGGACTTCCAATTCCTGGCCTTCCAATTACTTGCCATTTCAATAAACCATCTTGCGCTCATGGTAACATTTCTGTCTTGAGTCTGCTGCAGTGTTCCAACAAAATCATTGGAGGAACAACATTCCATTTTCTATTCAAGTGCTTTACAGCCTCCAGAACTCAACATTGAGTATGACCTCTATCCTTCATTTTGATGACAACCTACCAAGCCGTCATAGCTTGTTTGTGATTTGTTTGTTACTTGTTATCTTTTCTTCCTATAGAGCAAACTGGTTTTTCACCATTTTATACCATTTTATATTCTGAAAAAGAGTCATACTGGACTCAAAACATTAACTCTTTCTCCCTCCACTGATACTGCCAGACATTTCTCCAGCATTTTGATTTTATTCCCCTAGAGCAATGGCCTGTGCCTAAGGATTATAAGTCATACAATTGATGGGATAATTTGCAAGAAATGCCAAAGTAAAGGGAAAACATTTATACTGTTTGAGAGAAGAGGGCTGATTGGTTGGCAAGTGGACTGTCTTGAGTAGAAATGTTACGAAGGAGAACATACCAGTTAATGATGACTGTCAGTTAACTACCAAGCTCAGTGTAGCATGAGCCCTGTGTATTAACACATGTAGCTTCTAGCACGTGCAAGTGCACCATACTGTGAATCCTGAATTGGTTGTCAGTGTAATTCTTCACACTTTCAGAATTATTTAGCAAATGCTGTCCAACTAATATTGATTATTATACTATGAGATTTCCAAGAGTGGCTGATTGGGTGTAGTCAGTACCTTGCTTATTGTGTGTAGCCTAAGGGATGTGCTGTTTGATATAATTCGCCATTTGAATTTGTGTTGTTATGATGCTAGGTATACACGACATCAGTTCCATAGACTTGCGTAATGATCATAGATCATAATGTGTAGAATTTATAATATAAAACTTTAAAAACACCACTGTTAATTATTCACCTCCCGACCCACTACTGAGAATTTATTCAAATATATACACACGATATATACTACTAGTAATTAGAAAAATGTTGTCAAGGTGGTAATGAAAACAACTCATTTCAATAATGGTTATGTTTCTTTCCACAGATTTAAGTGTGCCTGCTATCATTCTGTACAGTGTTCTCACTCTCATGACTTTAATTGCAAATCTTGTGTATTTTGAGGAAGTTATCTACCTATTAAGGAACATCCCTGCCACAAACAGGAGAGCGACTATTATGTGGGTCAGCGGAGTTTCATCTGTGAGTACACTATAGAACATCTAACTGGAGAAATTCATACATTTCTTGTTTTTGAAGAGTGACTAATTTTAAAGAAAAGAAAATCTGATGATAGGTGTCATACCTGGCACATAGAAAGATGGTTGTTTGTCGGAGATCAGGATCAGCTTCAGGATATCTCTGCAAGATATTATCCTATGCCCAACCATCTTCAACTGCTTTATTAATGACCTTCCCTCCGTCATAAGGTCAGATATGGGGATGTTCACTGACAATTACATGATGTTCAACACCATTCATACCTCCTGAGATACAGAAGCAGTCCGTGTTCTTATGCAGCTAGACATGAACAACATCCAGGTTTGGGCTGATAGTATCAAGTATATTTGTGCCAGTCAATGATATCACTAACAAGAGAGAACCTAATCCTTGCCTGTTAATGTTCTATTGCATTAGAATCATAGAATCCATACAGTGTGGAAACAAGCCATTCAGCCCAACAAGTCCACACCGATTCACCCCCTATCTTGTAACCCTACATTTCCTATGGCTAATCCACCTAACCTACACATCTCTGAACACTATGGGCAATTTAGCATGGCCAATCCACCTAATCTGCACAACTTTGGACTGTGGGAGGAAACCGGAGCACCCAGCGGAAACCAACGCAGATACAGGGAGAATGCGCAAACTCCACAGACAGTCGCCTGAGGCTGGAATTGAACTTGGGTCCCTGGCTCTGTGAGGCAGCAGTGCTAACTACTGAGCCACCGTGCTGCCCTCAATCAATGAATTTTATTACCATCAATGAACCCCCGCTATCAACATCCTGGGGGTTACCATTGACTAGAAGTCATTAAAGATCCAGCAGCCTGATCGATTGGCACGACAAGCACAAATATTCAGTCACTCCACCATCAATGCTCATTGGAAGCAGGACGCACTATCTCCATCTACAAGATGGACTGCAGAAATTGACCAATGATTGTGAGACAGCACTTTCCAAATGCATACCCACTGCCGCTCAGAAGGACAAGGGCAGCAGCTACATGGAAACTCCAGCAACTTCAAGTTCCCCTCCAAGCCAATCACCGTCCTGACTTGGAAATATATTCCCTTTCCTATTTTTCTGTATTTCCCCCAAGGCAATTAAAATTGAAAAATCACTTGCTCACATAAATTGTGAGCAACTTGCCATAACTCGGAGATCAGTTTTGAAAATGGTGAACCAAAATTTCAGGAATACTAACATTGTCTGAAACTCCCCTCTCTTTCCTAACCTATTTTTATTAATGTATTAACACTTGTAGTAAGTAAGTAAAGAATAGAGAAATATATATCCTGTTGCAAGCTCTTGATGATTGATCAATTTAATATTTTAAATAATAATGCAAATGGAATTTGCTGACAAAGAATTTTAAAAACATCTGAGTAGTCACAAAATCCCTAAGTGTAAAATTAAGTATATGAGCTACTTATCTAGAATATGACCAAACAGTCAAAATCAATCCTCCTTACCCGTCCTCAACCATGTCCCACAAAAATGTATTTGGGAATATACTATACATTGAAAATTTGGAAACTGTGAAAATTCTGGGAATACTCAGCAGGTCTGGCTACATTTGTGGGCAGAAAAGCAAAGTTAATATTTCAGCTCTTGGATTAGAAGTGAGGGTAGAGTTCCACCTTCCTGCTGTGGCTTGTGTAATGGAGAAAAGTTGCGGAAATATGGTGAGAAAGGGAAGAAAGAAATCGGGAATCTCAAAGTTGAGGAAAGGTTTTCTGATTGTGTTTTTTTCTCCTTCAGCTTTAAATGATGAGTTTAGATTCTCACTCCTGAACGGCAACTGACCCATCTCCATGTATTAGCCTAACTCACCTTATTTATAAGCCACATCCTATTCTCCCTTCCTTCCCCAGGAAACTAGATGGCAAAGCTTCCCAACATTAAAAACAGAGTGAGAACGTGGCAACTGCAGCTATCCAGTTTTTTGTCTGGTCTTCATCCAACCCTGTCTTTACCACGATGACTATGGATGCTCAGTGGCCACCAGCATCCTCAACCCTTCATCCACAGGGGTCAGCAGAGGCGAACTATCAGTCTCGGCACATTGTGATGGATGCTCTTGGACTGCTTCACTCACCGCCTTCTGTCCTTCAGCACTTTAGTTTGGAGCTCATACAACTTGCATGCTTCTGTCAGGACCCTTCACATGCAGGGACAAACACACATCCCATGCAGCTACACAGGATGCACCTAATGACTCTTACGTTACTTTCTTGGTACTCCCTCACTCAGTTACATTGCTTTTTAGCACACAGGGTCTTCATTGTTGAGATCCCCACTGCCAACCTCTGTGTCTCGCATTGTTTTTTACATAGAGGCAAGGCAGCCATCTTAACGTGGTGGGGTGGTTGGAGGGTGGGGAGCACTGAACAGTCAAGGTGTGAACCTGTCACTGTATGACTATAGGATGCATCAATGTCATGCCCGCAGCCTGTGCCAGCAACTTATGCAGCAAGCACATTGCATGTGCTTCAACCAAAATGGTTATGTCTGAAAGTGAAAGGGGAGCAGTCTTTCGTGGGTACAAGAGCAACTACACACAATCAGTGTCAGTCATAGTTAGCCAAGAGGCTCATCACATTCTTGCCTCTTAACTCTATTTCTTTCACCACAGGTACTGCCTGACCTGCTGAGTATCTAGAAAATTTTCATTTGTTTTATTTCACATTTTCAGTATTCATTGTATCTTGCTTTTGTTCTTGAAATCTTTGTTTTACAACATCCAAGAATGTTAACTTTTGCACTAAAAAGAAGTAACAGTTGTTATTGGGAAAGTGTTAGACTATTATAAAGAATGCAATAGCAGATCATTTAGAAATATATAATATGATTAAGCAGAATCAGCATGGCTTCATTAAAGGGAAATCATGACTGACAAATTTACTAACATTCTTTTGAGGAGGTAACGAGCAGGATGGATAAAGGGAAAGCAGTGGATGTAATGCTTTGGAATTTTCAGAAAGCATATGACAAAGTACCATGCATTAGGCTACTAAATAAGACAAGAGCTCATTGTGTTTGAGGTCATATATTAGCGTAGATAGAGGTTGGCTAATGAATAGAAGACAAGGAATTGAAATAAAGGGGGCATGTTCGGGATTGCAACCTGTAACTCGTGGATGTCACAGAGATCAGTGCTGAAGTCACAATTATTTACAAGTTATAAGAATGACTTGGATTAGGCAATTCAATATATTACGTCAAATCCATGTTTTCCAGAGGGGATAGGGCCATGGACCTCACTCCGAAAACACAAATATGGATAGACCTATAATATAAATCCCCTGTCTACCATAAAGGATTGCATGATTCGTAAGGACCTGTCAGTTAGCGGGGGAAAAAGTTGAGTCTAGGGCTGACCCCATGAGTAGATGAATCATGTAACAAGGTGTGAATGTAATAGTCAAGTTTGTGGATGACACAAAAACAGGTTTGAAGGCAAGTGGTGAGGATGATACTGAGCCTGTAAAGGGGTATAGCCAGGTTAAGTGAGTGAGCAAAAAGCTTGGCAGATGGAACATGATGTGAGAAAATGTGAGATTGTGTACTTTGGCAGGAAGAATGGAGGAGCTGAATATTATTTAAATGGATAAAAACTATTCTGTAGAAAACTATAGAATAGAGGAGTTTGGCAGTCCTCATCCATGAATTGCAAAAAGCTAAATCCAAGTTCAGTGGCCAGTAGGGTAGTTGAATGAAATTCCTTGTTACAAAAGGAATGGAGTTTAAAAGTAAGGAGGTTTTGCTAAAACTATACAAGGCAGACCACAGCTGGAATACAGTGAAGGATTTGGGCCCTTTATCTAAGAAAAGATAGACAGGAATTGGAGGTAGTTCAGACTAAGTTCACTAGGCAGATACCTGGTATGGAGGGACTGTCTTGTGAAGAGAGGTTGAGTAGATTGGCCCTGTACTTGTTGGAATATGGAAGAATAAGAAGTTACCTTATTGAAACAAATTCCATTCTTAAGGGACTTGACAGGGTGGATGCGGAGGGGTCACTTTCTTTTGTGGGAGAGTCTAGGACCAGAGGGTATAATCTTATAAAATCATAAGGGAAATGGATAGGATGAAAAGTAAAGGTCTTTTCCCCAGGGTAGGACAGTCCAAACTTCGAGGGCATAGGTTTAAGGTGAGAGGGGAAAGATTTGAAAGGGAACTAAGGGCAACGTCTTCATGCAAATGGCAGTGTTTGTATGGAATGAGCTGCCACAGGAAGTGATGGAGGCTGGTACAGTTACAACATTTAAAGGCATCTGGATGGGTATATGATAGGAAGGGTTTAGAGGGATATGGGTCAAATGCTGGCAAATGGGACTGGATTAATTTAGGATATCTGGTCGGCTTGGACGAGTTAGACCAAAGGGTCTGTTTCCATGCGGTACATCTCTATGATTCTCTATGACTCAGAACAAGGAGTCACACATTTAAGTCAGAGATAAGGAGGAAATTTCTTCCCCAAGGGAATGAATCAGTGGAATTCTGTCCACAGAGTACAGTTAAGGCTTTGTCATTAAGTATATTCAAGCCTTAATCAGTTTGGGAATCAAGGATTATAGGAAAAGGACAGGAAAGTGGAATTGAAGGTTACCAGATCAGCTATGATCTCATTGAATGGGGAACAGACATGATGGGCTGAAAGGCCTACTTCTGTTCCTATGTCTTATGGTCTTTTGTATTTTTCTTTCAGGTGGTGGCAACTACATCTTGTGTTGGGATGTGGATTCCTCTAGCATCAATGATCACAGACTTGACAACAGTAGCGTATGTATTTCTGTTGAGGTTTCTATTATATCTAGCCTGCATTGCATTTTAATTGTCTTCATTAAATTCTGGGAAGTAAAAATGTCTTGAAATTGCCTACTGTCTAGAATGAAGAGCCCTTCAGTGAAACCTCTCTCTTTTTTTGTGCTAAAGTAAATTATTTACATGGTTTATGGAGTTGGAATGGGATAAACTGTGCTGCCTCTGATAAGAGTTTTAAAGTATAAAACAACAGAAATAGAAGATGGAACTCCCAAAAATGTGCAGCTCTCTCCCTTTACACTATCTAAACTGAAATATGAATGCAACTGCCTTTTCTGTAATTTCTTCACTGTGAGGTAAATGAGGACAATTGATTCATTTAGGAACAAGATTGGTAGAAAGTAGGTTTAAAGATATTTCTAATCTACAGTAGGTGAGTTCAGAATGTTAAGCTGGTTTTAATTTATGCCACAATAATGGAAATTTCACACAAACTATCTTTTGTCTAAGTGCAAGATGTTGTGATGAAAGAAAATCTGAATTGGAACTGAGATAAGCATGTTGCAGGCCTGATTCTTCTCTGCCATAGCAAGTGTGCGTATTCATTTGTAGGATCATAGTATTATCCCCAAGTGACAACATTGGAATTATTTTCTAGCATGCCCAGCAAAGCACTTATTTCAATCAATTTGTTCTCTCTTCTTGGTGTCTACCAAGTAAGCAAAGAACCAATTTCCAGACATGTGCTAAAATGTGTTAAAATCTATATCCTGTCACTTTGTAGCTATGTACCATGATGCCTACTTCATCCAATTTGTTTTTTTTTGGCAAGGTAGCTCTAATTTTTCTCGACTAGTGATCCCTGTACTCTAGGTTGAGTGCAACTAATTTTTACCTCCAATAACATTAGATCAATGATAGGTGAGAAACCTCACACAGTGTTCACAATCCAATATAACAATTTATCAGTGGAACAAACTTCACAGAGGATACTTTTCTTTTAAATTAGCAGTTACCAAGTTTCTTTCAACTGGAAAAATTTTCAGCATAGAACATAGCAGGAGACCAGCAGGAAACCCCTCGCAAAATAATGTCAATCCATGGTAATGGTAGCTGAAAAATATCTTAAAGCGTTCAGGATAAAGCAACACCTAGCAAGAACCCAAAAGTTCATATACATGAACTATATTTTATAGGATGAATTTCTTGAATAATTTTTATCACTGCTATAGGTATTTTGCAATTGCATTCTACAAGTTCCAGGAGATGATGATAGAAGAATTTGGTGGAGATGAGGCCTTCTTGATACATTTTGAAAATACACCGATGACGTTCAGTACAGGACCCTGCTGTTGTTGCTGTCCATGTTTGCCAACTGCAAGAACTTCAAGGTGGGCTAGATTAATTTGCAGAAATGTTAGTGGAGCTGTCACCTGTTATTTCTGTAATTGGCATGTATTATTTATTTGGAGTTGTAGGAGTTAGAATTAATAAGGGGTTGAGTTAAAATGTGTGATCGGTTTAATAAGGAATCTGGATGATAATCCATGGAGTTATAGAGTCATACAGCACTGAAACCAACCCTTCGGTCCAACTCATCCATGCCTACCAAGTTTCCCAAACTAAACTGGTCACATCTGCCTGCAATTGGCCCATATCTCTCCAGAGTTATTGAGTCATTGATAGGATAAGATTGTGCTCTCATTGTTAACTGAGAGTTCTCATCAAAGTAAGGTTACATGATGTCAATCCAGACCCTTATAGGCAAGAGAACCAAAATAATGATAAATTTCCATGTCTGGAATGGAACATGGAAATAGAAGTAAACCAATTAATCCATTTAGTTAGATCAGAGCTGATATGTATTACATGTCTATTTACAACTTCCCCATCCCACAACCCCTCGATTTTATTTCTTTTAACATGCTTATCTCACAAAAATCTATCAGTCCTAGTTATGAAATTTTTAATTGCCCTAACTTCACTGGAAAACTGTTCCAAATTACTTTTTTTTGTAAACAGGGGTTTAACACTGATACAGTGAAATATTATTGTATTATTAGGGATGAAGACATATTAGGGATTTGTAAATGGAATATCTACCATTCTTCTCAGCTGTAATATACGTGACGTTGAAATAATTTATGTTGACGTTTCAAAAATTGAAGAAGTGTTCCAGACCCCAACTTCAATTTTATTTCTCTTTTTTTTAGCTTTATTCTCAGATACATTTTTGAGAGCATATTTTTTCATTTTAATCTGGAGCTCTGAGTCATAGAGTCACAGAGTCATAGAGTTATACGGCATGGAAACAGACTATTAGGTCCAATTTGTACATGCTGATCAGATATCCTAACTGATCTAGTCCCATTTGCCAGCATTTGGACCATATCCCTCTAAACCTTTCCTGTTCAAGTATCCATCCAGATGCCCTTTAAATGCAATTGTAACTGCCTCTGCCTCGGGCAGCTCATTCCATACACAAAACACCCTCTGTGTGAAAAAGTTTCCCCTTAGGTCCCTTTTTAAATCTTTCCCCTCTCACTTTAAACTTATGCCCACTGGTTTTGGACTCCCCTACTGTGGTACAATGATCTTGGCTATTCACGCAATCCCCCATGCCCCTCATGATTTCTTAAACTTCTTTAAGGTCACCCTCCGACTTGAACGCTCTAGGGATAAAAGCCCCAACTTATTCATCCTCTCTCTATAGTTCAAACCCTCCAATTGCAGCAACATCCTTCAAAATCTTTTCTGAACCCTTTCAAGTTTAACAACATCTTCCCTATAGCAGGGTGACCAGAATTGAGTGCAGTATTCCAAAAGTTGCCTAACCAATGTCCTGTACAGCTGCAACATAACCTCCCAACTCTTATACTCAATGCACTGACCAATGAAGGCAAGCGTACCAAATGCCTTCTTCACTACCCTGTCTACCTGTGACTCCACTTCCAACAAACTAAGAACCTGTACCCCTAGGCCTCTTTGTTTGGCAACACTTCCCAGCACAAGTCCTGCCCTGATTTGCCTTTCTAAAATAGAGCACCTCATATTTATCTAAATTAAACTCCATCTGCCATTCCTCAGCTCATTAGCCCATCTGATCCAGATTCTCTTGTACTCTGAGGTAACCTTCACTGTCCATGAAAATCTTTGACATCTTACCAAAGTGATCATTTTTCATGTGTAATTTTAGATGGTGAGTTTTCACCAGAGGGAGGCATCACATAGATCCCAATCCTATCATGACCAGATAGTCACGTATAGTGGACTTTTCAGAAGAGATCACTGATTGATAATCAAGTCAAAATCTTCCCTACGTTATTCTTTCCCTGGCCCAGAGACGTTGAGTTAGTTCACCTCCTGGTTTGGCCAGGCTCCTCTCATACCGAAATAATGGCTGGAACTTTATTGGAATACAGTGGTTCACTGGCTGGACAGCTGAGAGCAGCCTCGCCACTGCAAGATATGGAAGCCCCAACTGTAATTTCCATTCAGCAGTTTGTTAATTGTCCACAGTCAGGGCTTATGCCCCTTTAAGGAGTGATCTCCCAGCCTTGAGTATTCCCAGCCAATCAGATAGGTGGCAGCAATACAAGCAGTGGCTTCTGCTGGAAGAGCAGCGAACCCAAGCCAAGCATCAGGAAGGAGTCCTATAAATCAAGTTGAGTCAGGTTCGGTTTGCCTATCTGGGGGCAGAGGGTCATTTTCAGCAGAAATGCCCTCTCTCACTGGGAAAGTTGGGCAATTCTTGTGGTGCCCAACTAGATGGGCCCCTAACACCTGTGCCCACAGGATACCGACCAGGTGATTTATTAATAATGTTGGGAAGTGACTTAACTGACTTCCCATCATTCTCCTGGAGCCTGCAAAATTTCATTTCGGGAATTCTCTGATGCACAAGAACGTAATGTGGCAAAGCTGCAAAGATGGGCTGTTCTGACTCAGTATTCTATACGGTAAACTCCTAACTTTTGTTAAGTGATGTTTGTGTTTGATTCCTAACGGAAAATAAACTGATTCTAATCTTGTACCGTTCATGGTGGCAACTTTAGATTGACTCTGTGAGATGTTCAAAGCAAGAATATTGCTAATGTAGCATAAGGAGCCATAGTCCACAAAAGGGCCATCGGCAGTTTTTTTCCTTAGAGAGGAAGAGACAGTTATTTATGTTGTGTGCTCAAAGGTAACACCTCCACAGGCGTGGACTAAAATAAGGAGATAGACCTCATGAACCACCAAAATCAGTGGAGACTGAACCCACGCTAATGGCCTTATTCTATGCCACACTCTAGTCATCTAGCCAACTATTATAACTGATCCTGATTGTGTATTAATTGCATTATGATACGAGTGAAGGGCATTATGTAATCAAATACCTAAAGCATTTGTAATAAGAAACTACAATTGATTTGATTTCAAAAGAGCCCAAAGAGAGACTAGGGTTTTGTGGCACAATGGTAGTATCCCTACACCTGGGCCAGAAGGTCCAGGTTTAAGTCCTATCAGCCCCCAAGAGGTGGCACAACATGCCCTAACAAGCTGGTTGAAATAAAGATAGGAAGAGACTTACTTCCATGGCCTGTGGGTACTGCTCGGGTCCTGCCCAATATTTGTTCCCCAGTCAACATCCATATAATAAAAAATTTCTGGTTGTTATTATTACATTCCCGTTTGTTGCAGTTTGATGTGCACAAACAGTTTGCAGCATTTCCTACATCCCAACTGTGACTACACTTTTTGTAAGTGCCTAATTGTCTATAAATACTTTGAGACATCCTAAGGTCATGAAAGATGCTGTATAAATTCAAGTCTTTATTTTTCTTCACGGAAACATTGCACAAGATGCTGCACAAAGTGGTTTGAGATAAGTTGTTTCTTGGATTACTATGTTAAAGGTAAATGGGAGGCATAAGCTAATGATAGACATTTCCATTTTAAACTGTTGTTTACATGCATTGATGTTTGTTTCTTTCCTTTCAGGCGCCTGATGTTCATACTGAAATTGGGAACATTTCAGTTTGCTTTCTTACAGCCAGTCCTAATGATCTTCACATTAATCCTTTGGGTTAATGGGACGTTCATCCCAGATGATGTATGTTCTTTTTCCGCTTTCATTTACATGCTAATAGTCGAAAAGGATGAATAAAAATGTTGGTGCTAAGTTGACAAATTTTATTTACAGATGGGAATTGACACATTTTGCCTTTTTCTAGCTGCTATATAAGAAGTACCTTTTATAAAGCTGGCAATTGAAACTAAGGTTGCAATTCCCTCTTTAAAAATGTGCACCATTATTCATTAATGTCTCTGCAGTGTAATGTTCAGTGAAAATGGTAGCGAATGTTCTGAAAAAGAAATTACGTTGAAGGAATACTTGGAACTCTAAACTGATATCCATTTCAATATGCCCCGCCATACGTTGTTATCTAAATATTAGCTGTATGTGTTCAAAGCTGTTACCAAATTTGACCAATTACCAGTTGCCACTGTAGCACCAAAATGGAAATATCAAGTGTAGCTCAGCCATTACTCTAACCATAGCAGGCTTGTCCTTTGAACTTGTCCTTTATAGATTTAATTTTTTTTCTTCACTTGCAGAATGTGGATGTTGCTGGCTGGCCAGCATTTATTGCCCATCCCTAGTTTCCCTTGAGAACATAGAACATAGAACTGTACAGCACAGGAACAGGCCCTTCAGCCCATGAAGTTATGCCGAACATGACACCAAATTGAACTAATCCCTTCTGCCTGCTGTTGGTCCATAGCCCTCCATTTGTTGCATATTCATGTGCTTATCTAAAAGTCTCCTAAATGTCCCTATCATATCTCCCTCCACCACCACCACCCCTAGCAGTGCGTTCCGCACACCTACCACTCTGTGTAAAACAAAAAAAACTTGCCACTTTCATCTTCCCCCAATCACCTTAAATGCATGCCCCTTAGTTTTAAACATTTCAACTCTGGGAAGAAGATTCTGACTGTCAACCCTGCCTATGCATCTCATAATTTTATAGACTTCAATCAAATCTCCCCTCAGCCTCCATCGGTCAAGAAAAGACAACACAAGATTTTCTAGCCTCTCCTTGTAGTTACTAACCCACCCATCTGTATTTTCTTCTAATCCATTTATATGTATCACAAGCAGCAGAGGTCCCAGTATTGATCTCAGCAGAACACCATGATTCATGGAACTCCAGCCTGAAAAACAACCTTCCACCACTATCTCTGCTTTCTATGGGCAAGCGAATTCTGAATCGATGCAGCCAAGTCACAGTGGATCCCATACTTAATCTTCTGGATGAGCCTACCATGAGGAACCTTTGCCAAAAGCCTAACTAAAATCTATGTAGACAACATCCGCTGCTCTACCTTCATCGATCACCTTTGTCACCTTCTTGAAAAATTCAATCAAGTTAGCGAAGATGGTGTTGAGCTGCCTTCTTGAACGGTTGCAGTCACTGGCTGTAGGTTGACTCACAATGCCCTGAAGGAGAGAATTCCAGGATTTTGACCCAGTGATACTGAAGGAACAGTGATATATTTCCAAGTCAGGATGGTGAGTGGCTTGGAGGGAAACTTGTTTGTGGTAGTGTTCCCATACATCTGCTTCCCTTTTCGTTTTAGATGGAAGTGGTTGTTGGTTTGGAAGGTGCTGTCTAAGGATCTTTGGTGAATTTCTGCAGTGCTTCTTGTAGATAGTCCATGTTGCTGTGACTGAGTGTCCATGGTCGAGGGAGTGGATAGGGTGTCAATCAAATGAGCTGCTTTGTCTTGGATGGTGTCAAGCTTCCTGAGTGTTGTTGAAACTGCACCTATCCAGGTAAGTGAGGAGTATTCCATCGCACTCCTGACCTGAGCATGTCGATAGTAGACAGGCTTTGTGGAGTCGGGAGTTGAGTTACTCACTGCAGTATCCCTAATCTCTGACCTGCACTCATAGTCATTGCCTTTTATGTGGCAAGTCCAGTTGAGTTTCTGGTTAAAGGTAACCCCCGGGATCTTGTTTATTGAGGGAATCAATGATGAGAACATCATTGAATGTCAAGGAACGTTGGTTAGATTGCCACTCATTGGAGGTAGTCATTGCCTGGCATTTTGTTTGGCACGAATGTTGCCACTTGTCAGCCCATTCTTCGATATTGTCCAGATCTTGTTGCATTTGAGCATGGACTGCTTCAGTGTCTGAGGAGTTGTAAATGGTGCTGAACATTGTTCAATCATCGGCGAACATCCCCACTTCTGACCTTATGATGGAGAGAAGGTCATTGATGAAGCAGTGAAGATGGTTGGGCCTAGGACACCACCCTGAGGAACTCCTGGAGCTGAGATGAATGACCTTCAGTAACCACAGCCATCTTCCTAAGTGCCAGGTATGACTCCAAACAGTGGAGAGTTCCCCCGATGCCAGCTTTGCTATGTTTCATTGATGCTACAATCCATTGAATGCAGCCTTGATGTCAAGGGCTGTCATTCTCACCTCACCTCTGGAATTCAGCTCTTTTGTCTATGTTTGAACCAAGGCTGTAATGAAGTCAAGAGCTGAGTGGCCTTGGCAGAATCTAAACTGGGCATCACTAAGCAGGTAAATATTGAGCAGATGCTGCCTGATAGCATTGTTGACGACACCTTCCATCACTTTACTGGTGATCAAGAATAGACTGATGGGGCGCTAATTGACTTGGTTGGATTTGTCCTGCTTTTTGTGTCCAGGACATGTGTGCGTAATTTTCCACATTGTTGAGTAGATGCTACTGTTGTAGCTATACTGGAAGAGCTAGGCTAAGGGAACAGCAAGTTCTGGTGCACAAGTCCTCAGTTCTTTAGCTGGAATATTGTCAGGGCCCATAGCTGTAGTATCTAGTGCCTTCAACTGTTTCTTGATATCACCTTGAGTGAATTAAATTGTTATAGACAGGTATCTTTAATGCTGGGGACCACTGGAGGAAGCCGATATAAATAATCCACTCTGCGCTTCCGGCTGTAGATTTCTGTGAATGCTTCAGCCTTATCTTTTGCACTGATGTGCTGGGCTCTTCCATCATTGAAGATGGGGATATTTGTGGAGCCTCCTCATCCAGTCGCTTGTTAATTGTCCACCATCATTATAACTGGATGTGGCAGAACTATTGAGCTTAGATCTGGTCCGTTGATTGTGGACCACTTTGCTGTCCCTATGACTTACTGCTTGTGCAGTTGGCTTGCAAATAGTCCTGTTTGGTAGCTTCATCAGGTTGATGCCTCATCTTCAGGTATGCCTAGTGCTGTTCCTGGCATGCCCTCCTGCACTCTACATTGAACCAAGGTTGATCCCGTGGCTTGATGATAATGGTTGGGTGGGGATATGCTGGGTCACAAGGTTGCAGATTGTGTTCGAGTACAGTTCTGCTGCTTTTGATGGCTCCTAGGTCTTGAGTAGCTAGATCTGTTTGAAATTTGACCTATTTTTATGGAGATAGTGCAACACAACACGATGGAGGGTATTCTCAATATGAAGGTGGGACTCCACAGGACCATGCGTTGGTCACACTTACTGATATTAAGATGGACAGATGCATCTGCAGCTGGCAGGTTGTTAAGGATGAGGTGAAGTATGTTTATTTTTCCTCCCAGTTGGTTCCCTCCCCATGTGCCAAAGACCCAATCCAGCAGCTATGTCCTTTAGGACCTAACCAGCTTGATCAATAGTGTTGCTGTTGAGCCATTCTTGATGGTGGACATTGAAATTCCCCACCCAGGGTACAATTTGCGCCATTGCCACCCTCAGCGCTTTTGCCAAATGTTGCTCACAGTAGAGGAGTACTGACTCGTTAGCTGAGGAAGGACAGTTCATGATAATGAGCAGGATGTTTCCTTGTACTTGCTTCCCTGAAACCATGAGACTTCATAGGGTCCAGAGTCAATGTTGAGGGGTTCCAGGGCAACTAAGTCCCGACTGTGTACCTCTGTGTCATCACGTCTGCTTGCTCTGTCCTGCCAGTGAGACAGTACATATCTCTGGATTGGTTATGGTGGTGTCTGGGATGTTGACTGTAAGCTATGATTCTGTGAGTATGACTATGTTGCTGACTAGTCTGTGTAATTAAATGCAACAAAAGTAAGACCAATAATTTATGGGATAGAGCTGAGAATGGTTAGAAGTATTTTCACTGAATGTGACAGTATACAATTTCTTATTTTGCAGTTTTCTCCTAGTGGACCTGCATTATGGATTAATATTTCCCTTGGTGTCTCCACACTGTTTGCACTGTGGCCACTTTCAATTGTATTTTACAAAGTCAAAGGTGAACTTAAAAATCAGAAGATAATGCCCAAGTTCCTCCTTTTTAAGGTAGGTTGAATTCTGCATCATGCTGCTACTTAATGTTTGTTTCTCATTTGAACAGGAAGAAATGTTAGGTATTAGATTAGTTTGAACCTCCCTTGACATAATGAATATTGTATAATTAGAGAAAAAAAACAAAATTATAGAATATTAACTTTTTAATTCATGTGCATAAAGCAATAAGTTTGCTACAATCATTCTATCAACCTATTTTTTGCAAATGTTCTGCCCACCTCTGTAGCCATCACACCCTGGGACTTGAACACAAACATTCTGGCCTATGGGTAGGGGCATTACCATTGCAATGCAAGGCCTTGCAAGCCCACTATCTTCAGCTGCATCAATGATCTTCTCTCTATCATAATGTCAGTTGTAGGGATGTTCACTGATGGGTGCACGATGTTCAGGATCATTCACAACTCCTCTGATACTGAAGCAGTTCGTTCATATGTGCAGCAAGACCTGGACAATAGTGGATAAATGGCATGAAATGACTCAACAGAGGCCAGTATCCCATTACCCTTTATTTACATGTGCACAGTACATGGGCTGTGACTAGCCAACTTAAAAGCCAGTCCCTTGACTGAGGAGATCTTCTGAATCTCCTGCTTCTTCCTGTCAGCCAGGGCTCCCTGATTGGTTCAGGTTAACAACCCAAATCAGGGATCTTATAGTGAACACGATGCACCTGGCCCTCATTCCAATCACTGCAGTAAGTAACACTTATGTCATGCAATGACCATCTCCAAGAAGAGAATCTAGAATTAGAATTAGCTTTATTGTTGCATACTCAAATGAGTATAGTGAAAAGTTTACAAGTTGCTACTTATGGTGCCATCTTCGATACAAAAGTACCTAGTTATGGATTCTTCTGTACAAATTCTTAGGGAAAAATAGAAAAATAAAGAAATAAAAAGACCAGTATTTCAGATCATAATAATTTAGAAAAAAAAAATTCAGAATAACAGTCCTTCCAATCAAGTCCACACTGGCACCGAGTCTTTCGTCTGCACTGCACCTTGACTCCAGCAAAAAGCTTCACCTCGCGGCCAGGAGACTGCTCTGGAATTATCTCAAGGCCTGAAAGCCATACCGGGCTGCTGAGAGACCACCATACCGAGCCGCTGAGAGACCGTCATGCCGGGCCCAGGAGACTGCCAAACCAGGCTGCCTAGAGACCACCATTCCAGGCCAGGAGACAGCTACACCGGGCTGAGAGACAGCCATGCTGGCCCAGGAGACAGCCACACCAGGCTGAGCAACCGCCACGCTGGGCCACTGGGATGCCAGGCTGCCACATGGGCTCTAAGAGACCACCATGTCAGGCTACTGAGAAACCACTAAAGAGAAAAAGGCAAGAAAAGAAACAGACCGTGCGGATGAGCCACTGCCATCTAACCATCATCCCTTCACAATGAGTGCCATTACCATTGCTAAAGAAGCAACTATCATTATCCTATATAAGCAACTATCATTATCCTATATAAGCTGTGGCTACAAGAGCAGGTCAGACACTAGGAATTCTACAGTAAGTAAGCTATTTCCTGTTGCCCCCAATGCCTGTTCACATCAATAAGGTATTAATCAGGAATAAGATGGAAAACTCTCCACTTGCCTGGATTGGTTCAGGTCTAACAACACTCGGGAAACCGAAAGAGAACATAGTGTGGAGCTGAGGAACACAGGCCAGGCAGCATCAGAGGAGCAGAAAGTTGACGTTTCTGGTTGCGTCCCTTCTTCGGCTGCCTGGCTTGCTGTGTTCCTCCAGCTCCACACTGTTATCTCTGACTCCAGCATCTGCAATTCTTCCTAACTCGGGCAACCTGCTTGATTGTCATCCCATCTACTGCCTTCAACATATGCTCCCTTCACAACTGGTGCACCATCTGTACCATCTTCAAGATGTACTGCAGTAACATACACTGGCTCCGTTGTCAGCACCTTTAAAACCTGTGACTTCAACTACCTAGGAAGAGAGAAGGGCAGCAAATGTCTCGGAAATCCACCAGTATAGAAAATAGAACACTTAAAACAAATATTTGAATTTATTCATGTGGTCATTAAAGTGATTCATGATTTCTTTATTTCTTCTATTGATTTATTTAAGCTATTCAAAAATAACCTTAAATTTCTTTTAACTGACTGTATTGTGAGATTTCATCTGGTAAAAGTACATGAAGCCATTTTGTTGCTTGACTTGGAAACAACTAAGTCCTACCAAGGGAATTGGTCATCCAAGATAAACAAAACCTCCTGGATTTTCAAAGACAGCCTGTATACATACAGCCAAAGATCTTCATAAACATATGTTCTTGTGATTCAAATTTTACACTATCAAACTTCCCAGGACTCCATCCAGTAAGAGTTGGCACACCCACCCTCTCTCTGGCAGCAACCACAGAAAACAAAATGAGCAAATCAGCTTCTAAAGGATCACATAGACAGGCAAGTTTAAAACCAAGCAAATGTGTGGTGTAAGCCCACAGCCCAGACCTGGATAATGAAACACAAGATGTCAGTTCCTGCATTTTTCAATGTAATCAATGAGGAAATGTAGTATGAAAATTCAGGTTTATTATGTAAGGAAAGAATTAGGAAAATCCCATTTCATTCAATCCGATGTTGTCATTTTTTATGTTCACATGTTGGATGTGAGGTAAAACAGCTTAACAGTTCCTAACTATTTGACTTACCAAATGTTTGTCTCCCATTTGAAAGAGTAGAGAAGCATGTGTGAGGGCAAACATTAAGTACATAATTCTCAATTTGATCACAAGACAATCTGATTGTATGATTCGATTTTGGGTGGTACAGGCACTCTATTCAATGCAAGTCTCTCTGTCTGTATTGATGAGAGAATTGACAAGAATGTTGCCTGGAGAATATTTAAACTAGACCTTAAAAGTCATGACAAGCAAGTTTTTATTTTTCTGAGCCAGTTTTAGAAATTAGTTAACAAAATTGGTTGGCTCTAGGCTTTAACAAATGCCAATTTCTGTCATACAGATTTGCTTAACATGGGCAAAAAACTGAAAGAACTGCGGATGCTGGAAATCTGAAACCAAAACAGAAATTGCTGGAAAATCTCAGCAGGTGTGGCAGCATTTAGAATCTTATCATCCCTACAGTGCGGAAATGGGCCATTTGGCCCATCAACTCCACACCGACCCTCTGAAGAGCATCCTACCCAGATCCACACCCTTACCCTATCCCTGCATTTCCTATAGCCAATCCACCTAATCTGCACATCTTTGGACTGTGGGAGGAAACCAGAGCACCTGGAGGAAGCCCCTGCAGACACCTGGAAAATGTACAAGCTCCACACTTATCAGTTACTTGAGGGTGAAATTGAACCTGGGTCCCTGCCACTGAGAGGAAGCTGTGCTAAATACTAAGCCACCATACTGCCCAGAACTGAAAAGAGGTCTGAAGGTTCTGAATAAGGGTCACTGGACTTGAAACATTAGGCCTGATTTCTCTCCGTAGATGCTGCTAGACCTGCTGAGATTTTCTGGCAATTTCTGTTATTGTTTGCTTAACATGGTTTATGTTATACTAGGTGATTTTTAATCTTCTGTTTTTTTTCCTACAGATTTCATTCATTCTTAATCAACTGCAAGCTTTAATTATCAATGCAACCGCATCAGCAGGTGGCATAGCCTGTGCACCTCCGTTTTCACCTGCAGCCAGAGGAGTGTGTATGTTATTTGTAAATGCAATTTTCTTTTAAAACTACAATGCCCTGTAAAGTTCTACTTGAGGAGAGAGCATGAAAATTTCTCACTATTTACAAGTGTTAATTTAAGTTAATTTTATTGACCTTGTTCTTAATTTCTACCACTTAGGAATATATAAAGGATGGTTAGAATGAATGCACATACTTTACAAACAGACAGAATAATGCTTGAAAGCCAATATGTAAAACAGTTTCTTGGAAACAAATCTTTTGTTACAGATGCAAGGTCTCAACAGCATTAATGTTAAATCAGAAATAGGCTAGAATACTGTAGCCTATTGTCCAACCTGTGTTTGCTGCTAGCTTTACTGAATGCTAATAGCACAGCCTCACAAAACTGCTCTTTTTTTTGTACTTTTGCACAAAAGATTTAGGTTATCTCTATTGTGATTAATCTTTTGCCTATTTAGTCATTCAATTAGCTAATTTCAGTTCAATCTTTTCCAGACATGAATCAGCAGCTTCTCATAATGGAAATGTTTCTTATCACTCTATTATCACAAATCTACTACAGGAGGAAATACAATGTACAAAAAACGGATGAAATGCAGCCTGCAGTAAAAGCACAAAATGGTCGAAACCACGTTAATGGTACCATAACAGAAGCTGAAAGCTCAAATGTGTAAGGCAACAATAAAACACCTTCCTCATGACAAGGATTCATGTTACACCATCAGTTATTTCTCAGCACTTGTTTAGGCCTTTTCCAATTACTACCCTGTCAACCTAATAGCTCCAATATATTTGTTTTGATGCTCAGCAATATTAACACTTAAAAGAACAAGGGGGATTAACTGAGAGTTTTGTGTCCACAAGTGACCTTTTAGAATCACTCTTGGCTGCTGTGTGGTGATACCAGTGAGCGTTGTGAACAGGAGAGGAGGGAAGGGAAATGACCTAGTGATCTGTATTTGTGGGAATGTTTTAGATTTAGTAGGGATTGGTGAAGGGATGTTTCACTGGGGTGATGGCAAGCCTTCTTTGATAATTGTGCTCCTTTGCTGCAGTTATCTGGGAGGTGAGAACATGCCAGATGATTCCAACAATGGATTGGACATGGTTCTCAAAGCTGTAGAAATAAGCATGTTAATTCCTCAACAGGTTCACTCACATAGTGCATGCAGATGAGTTATGGCTGATTCCCTGGTTAGGTGTTGCCAGCAAGATGCAGTGTTTGTGAATTGCATTGGACAGGAAATTAGAAGCCTGTAGCCTAGATTTTTGGGTTATTAATTCAAGTGGATGGAAGATCTGGGCCATGGGCCTGTATTTTCCTGATCAGCATTCCTTGTGAATACAATTTCTTCAATAGATCACTGCTTCAGGGGGTCCCTCCAACTCAAAGGTAAATGCAGGGCTAAATAACTCCCAGCTGGGCCAAAACTTAGGATGCTACTTGACTCTTATACAAGCTTCTAGCTTTGGAAAATGAATTGAGATCATTGTTTATCTTTACAGAGTATCGTACTGAAGACAAAACATACTTGGTGATTATTAATGTTCATTCACCCAATTCAGTGTGTGGAAAATGTCTCAACTTTGGTAACTAACTGTAGGAGTCCAAACTTAAAACATTCCAGAAGTTAAGAAAATATTTGTCAAACTGTAAATTTTTCCTCAAAAAGCACAAGATTCATTATATTTTTGTTCAAGGACCACACTTTTTTTCTGAGGTTCTCTTGTGGAATTTCTAAATCAGTAGTTCCCCCGGGGCTGGATAATACATTCTTCCACTGGCTTGTTTGAAAGCAGAGAAGCATGTAACATTTAGCAGGTATTGTACTCCTCACCCAAAAGCCTGCCCTTTCCCCTCCCGGAATCACATGGGAGACAGGGACCCATCAAGTGGTTCACCCACATTGCACCTTTGACACCCTTAAGAGTCCAATTAATGACCACTCAAGGCACCTAAACCCAGAGGGGAGAGGCTAATACCAGTCAGAAAACCTGGCCACTTTAGTTATGTGCGTTGGTGTTGCGCAGGGCAGGCCTGGGGTTAGGTGGTGGGGAGGAGTGTCTGCAGGCACCCTGTGCCAAACAAAGGCCTACCCATCCACCCCCCAAGTCACTCCTCACATCTCACTCGGCGTCTTGAATGTGGTCACTCATAGCTCCTCTGCCTTAATACTGTCCCCACTTAGCCAAGGTCCTGCCAACATGACCTGGCAATGCCTTGGACGTAACTATCAATCACGGCTCCTTGATGTGGTGGGCTTCATATAGTCCTGGTGGCACTGCTTGGAGGTTCTGCCATCTAATTGGCCAGTAACTGTCTAACATGTGACTTTCTCCTGAGACAGATAGATGAAAGTCCGCTTTCCAAACGCAATACTGTTCACACTGTAAGATGGATGGGCAACAACTGTTAGGGTTCTGGCAGAATGAAAGAAGACTCAGGACTTGGGTAACCTGTTAGAGGCTTACCGTGATCTGAATTTTAGTTTTTAAGAGATGGCACCAAAAGAAGCTTTTATAAATTAATTAGACAAATTCCTAAGGCCTGCAAAATAGCATGGAGGAAGAAGCAAATCTCATGAAAAGCTAGTTTACTTCATTACATGAAAATGCTATAATTGTCATTGAGCTACACATTGAAAGCACACAATGTGCAAATGACAGCATACAGTGAGAGACTGATAATTTGTATATTAAAATTAACTGTAAATTAGATCTTTTTGTACAAAGATTGAATGTTAATTTAAACCACTTCATAGTGCAGTATCTTGGCATGGGAACCAGCATTATCAGAAATTATTAAGTCTTTATCCCATCATCACAAGCGTCACAAGTTTTACAGAACTAATTGTTGAAGCCTGATGCAAAATAAATGTGCACTGTTTCACTATATTATGTCTTCACAGTTATATACTGTAATGATCCCCAGAAAAACAGAAATTGTATTTAAATTAATATGTTTGCAGAATTGTTTTGCAAATTTAAATGGAAAATACTGACTACGGCAGGATATGAAAAACAAGTGCAAACAGTATGTGAATGAAGTGTTAAGTGATCCACTGTCTGATACTTATTATTTCAACACATCTCTTATCCATGTGTCGTAAACTTATATGTACAACATTAATTTTGTGCCTTTTTAATAAACTAAAACCAATTGATTTTAATTTGTGTTGGTCTTTTGGTTAAAAGAACACATAACATTGATGGAGAAGGCGCATAAAAAGTCAAGGGCAAGAAGGCTGGCCTGATGTAGGCAGTACTGTCCATCCACTGGTTGAAGGCTTGAGTTATTGCTTCAGCAGGCAATGTAGTTTGGTGAAAGTTCCCTTTGATGAAGTGAATTTGAATGAAATCTTGTTCCGTGAAGATCTTCTGATGATGTGATTTCCTGCCAAGTGCCGCCCTCCACCTCCTTTTGAGCAGTTGTGCATGCTCTGAGGTCCCTCCTTTGCTGCTCTGCAAACCCATTAGCCCTGAAACCAATCCCACAAGACTGCCCTTTATTGCAGCCAAATTATTTCCGAGGCAGCCAACAACAGCAGTAACCTTGAAAAGAGAGTTTAATACATGAAAGAGAAAACAATTTCTTGGATTTGGAGAAACAGTGAGGGACTAGGACTAACTGGATTGCTCAAGCTGAACTAAAATGACTACTTCTGCCCCTTCAGAACAACTAGTAATTGAGAAGTAAGCTATCATGCAATAAATGTCGCATGCTTGAGTGGGAAAGATGGATTTCCAACCTATGGTTCCTGTGGGTCTTCATCCTGGTGTTTTCCTCCTGTTATCTCTGGATGTTTTGTGGATTAACTACAATAGTCAATTTAGTTATTAATCAAAAAATTCCATTATCATTGTACCCTTCAATTACCAGGATAATAGAAAATAAACTACCTGAACCTCATTCACTTTTGACTATATCCCAGTTGCTTGTCATTATTTAATGTGCACTAGTTGAGATGAGGAGTAGCTACGTGATCAAGTTTTAGAAAGCTGCTAGCACCCATAGATCAAAACATCTGCAGATATTGATCACATATTTGATTTTTAGCACCTGTACTTTCAGCACCATGAATGCCAATTGGGTTCAAAGTACTATCTGATGGAAGCTCCTTGTACTGAGCACCATTTTGGGTAACTAGTTAAGGCAGGCACAGGGGGCATGTGCCAAAGTATGTGGATCCTGTGTCATTCAATTGATTTGATGCCATGAATTATGTTTTTAACCTTAACACCCCAACTAATTACTGCATTTAACAGGACGATTAAAGGATTAGAAACCCACTGGAGTTGGTTGCTATTGATTCCTGTTAGCTGTTGCAATTTTGCTGAAAGTGTCTGATGGTTTGTACAGTTTCTGCAGTATCCTGTTTAATTCTACAGGAAGTAGTGCTGCATGTGGTCAGGTCCCTGGTTCTGTCCTCAAGGATTCTGCTCAGCCCACGTGTTTCAAGTGACTGGTGCTGTCACTTAACTTCTGCTTGGTCTGGAGCAGGAAGGGGACAATGAACAGAAATGGCATTGAGGAGGATAAGTTGCTTAATGAGGAAGAAAAGCTATCAGCAGGAAGCCATATCTGCCCAGGGACTACTTATACCTCAACCTCAGCAGTTTCAGTCTGTCCATTTCAGTAAGGTGGTAATAACTGAAATCTTCCAGCTCTGGCAACCACACTTGCAGCCTCGGAGCAGGACGAAAATGGCATTGGCACTGGTCGTGAAGGTGATAGTGGACTCTAAGTTCTTTGTGTTGAGCTCCTTTGAGGCTGGAATAGTTGGCATTGCCAACATGGGGCAATTCATTCTCAAGTGGGATGTAGGGAGGACACTGACACTATACACAATCCAAAGAGAGGCATATGGTTAAGGCACATGGCTTCACTCACATTGTACAGTTCACATAGTGTGCAGTAATATTGAGTGAACATGTATTGCTTTGCAGGCGTGTATGTAGGTTCAGAGATGGAGCATGACAGCCAAAAAGATTTCACTCCCTCAGTGTGTAGAACACAGGTCAGTGCCAGGTAACTTGCAACAATCATATTGCTTTTATTCTCCAAAGGTTCACTGTACAATTAGCATTTGAGTCACCAAGAGAAACAAGAGGCTGGTTTCTGAATGAGAATCCAGCTCATGACTCCAGTGCTTGACCCCTATGTGGGCCATATTTAAAGAACACATGTCTTATTGTTGATAAGACCGTTGGAGTCTTGGTCAGTGCTTCTGCTGCTTTGGAAGACCTCATCCCATTTATGGTCCCGGTAAACATAATCCTAATTCTTTATTCAAAAATAGTTCCAGTCCTTCCCTTTTGTAAGTAGCTGAGGCTACAACATTGGCATAAAAACCACTGCAAAAGTTTTAAATCAACTTTATCGATCAAACCATAAATATTCAATAAAAATCCAATTAATCAATCTTGCGTATTCTCTTAATGCCCTCCTTGTGTGTGACTTTGCCTGTCCCAATGTTATGACACAGTACTACCTCAGTGGCTAAGGCATGGCTGATGGACTGCTGCTGATCTTCAATGGCAGAGGCTGCAGATAGCCTTGCAGGACAACCATGCATAACTCTAGGCCTGGGGAGCATGGCTTTGGTCTGCAGAAACTCAGATTAAGCAGAAACAATCTGGGTTGGCTGGATGGCAGGAAGCAACAACAGCACAAGTGGGATGGC
This sequence comes from Ginglymostoma cirratum, assembly GCA_024137785.1. Lineage (NCBI taxonomy): Eukaryota > Metazoa > Chordata > Chondrichthyes > Orectolobiformes > Ginglymostomatidae > Ginglymostoma > Ginglymostoma cirratum. Next base: position 3,296,989 of record JAHRHZ010000031.1, read on the forward strand.
AGTTGTGGGAGGATAAATTGCTGCCATCCTGATCACATTACAAGTAGCCTAGTGCTCCTTGGAGCAAGTGCTACTCCCTTGGGTGGTGCCTTGTTATGGCATGTAACATGTTTACAGATTATGGGACTGCTGTAATTCACAGCAAACTCATTGTGCATTGGTATTGTCAGTCATGATGGCTTCAGCCAGACAATTCAACCCAAGCAGAAATTCCCCGATGAAAGTTGAAACATCATCTATCACGTGCTATGTAATGGCTATTCCAGTCAGTGTGGCCCTACGTTCATGCTGGAAACAATGAGCTCCAAGCGCTACGTAAAGCCATGTGCAAGGATGATAAGCTCCTCCACACTCCTTGAAAGTGAGTGCAGATTTTCTCGTAGCCCTGCAAATGCACAAAAGTTTTCAATCTGTTTGCACATCTGTATGCCACCATTTTGGTATCCTCAGTAATTCATGTCCAATTTTACCCATCAACAAATGCCCTATTCTTTCTCTTTGCTGTGACTCAGGGGCACATATGTCTCACCATGTGCAAATCTTCCACCTAAGCTCCTCTCTCGACTACTCTCAGTGTCAGTCTCTGAGCTAGCAGCAGTAAGGATGAGAATCATTATCAGTCTCTTCATCCTCTTCCACAACTTGCTCCTGCACCATTGTCCAGTCAGGTGGCAGTTCTTGGGTTTCCAATAGGATAAAGGCACAAAGGGGGAGTTGCAGTGAGGGAGACGGGAGAAAGCAAAAGGTGGATTCTTTCATCATCAGCATCTTGTAAATCAAAAAGGATTATGGTGGATGAGACTACATCTTTTATTGTTTTGACATAGAATGAAAATTAGAAATTGGACACTACTTTTAAAAAGAGGAGAAGAATTGTTTGCAACATGTCAATCAGCTTGCACAGGACCTCCTGGGGCAACCACATAGCTTAGAGGGAATGTTGCTCGTAATACTTATGTTTTGTCTTGTTTCTTTGTCTGTGGGTGTGAGAGAATTTTTAAATGTTTAAATAAATAGAAATCTTTTTTCAGTGTTCTTGTTAAAGTAAAAAAGTGTTACAATAAAGTTATTTTTACTTATTTTACTTAATTTATACTTAAGAAACTTATCGTGGTTTGCTTCTGTCCTGGGTAACAGTCAGAGAAAAATTGGGGTTTTTGTAGTATCATTAAATGTGTGTAATTTTGATGACTCTGGGAACAGTGGGGCTTGGTTTCCAGGACTCTACCCCAGCGAGTCATATCCATGGGATGAAGGAAATATTGGATGTGAGAAGGTGAATTAATTATGTAGGAACAGATCATTAACTTTGCTGTCAGCCCTATTGCTGGTCAGAGACTCAGTCGTGGCCACTCCAATAATGGTGAACACAAACTCATCTATTACAGTGAGGAGATGCAAACGTGCCTGTCCCCTATTGGTTATATGCTACTGCCTGAGGTTCTGCACAGCCTTCACCTGCAACAGACAGGGAAATGTGTCACTGAGTAGTACAAACTGTACAGTCAATGTGCCTGTCATGTTGAATGTCAGACAATGTGTCCAACATATGGGTATGAGGTTTGCAGCAGTGAGCATGGTGCAAGAGTGAAGATATCGCTGAGGGGTTTAAGTGTTGATTGGTAATGATTGTTAGAAATGGAGGTGTTGCATTGAGCAGTGTTTGAGACTTGTGCAGTTGCTGGAATGTTACATTTGAACATGATTTCTCTGACCCTGACCACTTATGTGAGGTTATTGAGCTTCTCACAGCACTACATTCAGGTTCTTGGGACTGGCATTGGCTCCAGTGTCTCCCTGCTCCCATTACCTTCATTGTATCTGAAGGCTCCCTGTAGATAGAGGATTTCTTTTGGTTTCAGTCTCCTGTAGTAATGCCTTCACTGTTGCAACAGAGAACCTTGTGGTCTGCTGTGTTGTGCTGTCCTTGGGGGTGACTCAGTGCTAATATGAATACAAACACTACAGCAGTTAAAATGCATCTCGTCTTTTCCAGAAATAAAAACAAAGTTTCTGGAGAGGGTCAGCAGGTCTGGCAGCACCTGTGATGGAAAAAACAGAGTTAACGTTTCGGGTCCGGTGACCCTGCCTCAGAACTGGGTCTGAGGAAGGGTCACTGGACCCGAAACGTTAACTCTGTTTTTTTCCTTCACAGATGCTACCACACCTGCTGAGCTTTTCCAGCAACATGTTTTTGTTCCTGATTTACAACATCTGCTGTTTTTTTGGCCCTCTTTACGAGGTGCAGGCTGGCTTTAAGCAGCGAAGCTAACTAAGATTCATGCTAGCCTGTCATAATTTTGTGCCCATGCACAAGCACACAACCACTTATTTAGTGGTAGTTGCACACTTCAATCAAGTAAACAAACAGATAGCACAATGTATGCATTTGACTGCATCAGAAGCAACAGGCATAGGTTAATTGTACATTGGAATCATGTTTTACAGTCATTAACTCTTTCAGTACAGAAGGATGATAGAGAATTAGTGTAAAACTTATAAAATAATCTATAAGACTCATTGCAATGCATAAATCGATCATTTGCAAGATGTTTCTTGCTATGCATTTGAACAAAATTTAACTATGTTTCCACTGGGGCATGTCACACTATGTTGTTATTCCTTCAAAACAAAAATCATTCAGCAAGTATATGACTAATGTACATGACTCAGGGCTCTCCTTTTCTTCCTTGAATGGACGCCTAAATAGTTTCTATCCGTTACCACCTACGCTGAATTTGTGGTTACATTAAAAACCTTACTCTTTTTACTCCACTTACTACTTCAATATCATTGATGTGACAATGGAACCTACATGAGTTTTAAGTATAACTGTGTATTGAAGGGTATTTGGAACATTCTACTCCCAGTCTTACTCAGGTCCCTTGCTTTTTTATTTCCAGTAATGGTGACTGTATCAGTGCCAATTCCTACTCCTGCCCTGAACTAGAAACTTTCACCAGTTTCAATTTCCACCTCTCACTCACTTTCATATGGTTCACTGCTGACTCTTGCCTTTCCTTACTTTGCTTCTCTAACTCCTTTTCTGGGGATAGACTCGAAGATGGAAGCCCATCAATTCACATAGCTACCTTGTTTAAACTTTCTTCCAACTTTACTTCCAGCAAGTTCATTCCATCCTCCAAATTTGTCTGTTTCAACTGTTCTTATAAGCCACATTTCATACCCATACTTCCACTATATCTTTCTTTCTGCTCAACTTAGGAGGTCTCTCCACTGTGGTTGACTTGGTCCTTGACCATGACCGTTCCCACCTCTTTGTTTCCTTCCAAAAACCACAGTAGGCTTTTTTGTAACCTTATCATAATTCCCAGCAGTCTCCAGATTGATTGGACCATCCTCTACTATTTCTGTTATCTCCAACGCGACACCACTATCACATAGAATTTCTCCCCTTTTTCAACATCCTAAAGGAATTGTTACATTTATGTAAACAAAGTCACCTTTGAATCATCCCCAAAACTCTTTCACCATTCCACAGTACCTTCCTGTGCAAGTACAGAAAATTCAATACGTACCTTTAGCCTTTCCCTTCCCACGATTCAAGCCCCAGAAACTCCTTCCAGTAGAGGGTAGCTTTTCAGACTGGAGGCCTGTGACCAGCGGGGTTCTGTTGTGATCGGTTCTGGGTTCTCATCTGTTTGTCATTTATATAAATAATTTGGATGAGGATATAGATCGCATGGTTAGTAAGTTTGCAGACAACACCAAAATTGGTGGCATAGTAGACAGTGAAGAAGGTTTTCTGAGATTACAAAGGGATCTTGATCAAATGGGTCAATGGGCTGAAAAATGGCTGATGGAGTTCAGTTTGGATAAATGTGAGATATTGTGTTTTGGTACAACAAACAAGGGTAGGGCTTATCCAATTAATGGTAGGGTCTTGGGCAGTATTGTAGAACAGAGGGACCTAGAGTTGCAGGTACATAATTCCTTGAAGCTTGCATCACATATGGACAGGGTGGTTAAAAAGGCATTTGGCATGATTGCCTTCACTGTTCAATCCTTTGATTATAGGAGTTTGGGAAATCATGTCAGCGTTATCTAGGACGTTGAATTCAACAATTTCTGCTCCTGACCAGTGTGTCCATTTATTTAGACAGCAGCTGATTCTCTACCTTCATGAACTCCTTCTGTAGACCTATCCTTTTATTTAACTTCTTTGTTTTGCATCAAATTTTCCTATGTAATCTCTCTTGCCTTGCACCCTATCACAGATCTCCCCTTTTGTACCTTTCTTTTTTCCACTCTTTCCCTGTCTTTATACATTTTAAAAACTTGCTGCAAACCCTCATGTTTTACACTTTGGTGGTTGAATTAGTACAATATAATTGACAATTACGATAATAAACATGATGAAGAAAACTTAAAATGGACTGGTTAGGTAACATGCGTAGACAGCAAATGAATTTTAATTACACAATTATTTCAGAGCTTGGAAGTGAATAAAAGTGAACCAGTGATCTGTCCATCATTGCCTGGTCATTTGTGTCCTAGCATGCCATAGAGTTTCAGGCTGCAGGAAAACATGCACTTTGGGGATTTCTATCTGAAACTCTGTCCCGGACCTGTCTGTGAAACTGATCTAGTTATCATCTCGGCCAGCATTTCAGGTTGATGACCTCATATTTTACAGTTTGAATAGAGGTCATCAACCTGAAATGCTGGCCGAGATAATAACTAGATCAGTTTTTTGTCTGACTAAACTATTACAACAATAATCCTGAACGAATTTCCACAGCTTTCTGTGGTTAAGAAATAAAGAGTTTGTATTAACACAGAGGCTGCAGTTATTCTGCTTTCAATGTAAACTCAACAAACTGAGAAAACATGTTGGTGGAGAAGATCTCAGATGTTAGGGCTCTTGATCTATTACTGATGTATAATCACAATTAAAGTACAACTAAAACCACTTTTACATTTGTTTTGGTTGGCAGGGGGTCTGACACATGTAAAGCAGGCTTAATAAAGGGAGTATTGTTGTGGAGTTCAGCAATTTATTACGAAACATTGTTTCCCAAAACAGTCAAAGAAATTGCATTGTCAACTCTGTTTCAGCAAACTAAATTGGAAAATTTGTCATCTACTTCCCTGCAAACCTTAATATTTTCAGCATTAATTTTTTTAACTGTTGTAATAATTTATTTAACTGATCAATATTGGTGATAGAAATAATTGTGTAATTAAAATTCATTTGCTGTATACATGTCTAACCTAACGAGCCCATTTTAAGTTTTCTTCATCTTGTTTATTATCGTAATTGTCAATTATATTGCATTAATTTAACCACCAAGCTGCTTGCGTTCAATCCTAGCATCTATTTCCCACAACATTACATTAATTGCTGAGAGTCAGGAGGCAGAACTGGTGCTGGCCCTGATGTAATTCGTAAGAACATTATAATGCAGAATGGAGTGAAGCAGCAGCCGAAGAATTCCACATTGTTCTAATCTTTCACGTGACATGGCAGCCACTGGCAGCAGGGTTTGTTGCACATCCCTAATTGCTCTTGACTTGCTAGGTCATTGCAGGGGGTAGTTAAGATTCAACAGCATTGCCCTGGGGTCTGGAGCCACAAGTAAGATTCAGTAAAGATGATCTATTTCTTCCCTAAAGAACGTTCATGATCAGAATTGTCAGGAGGGGGACTTGGAACAAAAAAGAAAATAGACACCTGTTCAGTCACTTTCAGAAGCATGCATAAACTTCATCATCAAATCAGAACATTTTCTTAAATGAACTGCTTGCTGCCCACTAACATCTTTCTCCATGGGAACTACCTCCAGCAACTGTACAAATCCATTAAAACTCTAGTGGGAACATCACAGTCCTGTACATATATGACACCAGGACATTTTAAAAACATTTGTTTACCAGGAATCGGGCATCATGGCAAGGCCAGCATTTATAGCCCATACCCAATAGCCCTTGACAGGGTGAGCAGCCTTTTCAAACTACTAGTCCATTCTGTTTTGTGGGGAGATGTAGCTGTGCTGTTAGGAAGGAAGTTCTAGGATTTTGACCCTGTGCCATTGAAGGAGGTGATATAGTTCCAAGTCAGGATGCACTAGATCAGGTCTCAGACATTTAACCCCCTTTATATTTTCTAAGATCTCCAGCACATCCTCTTCTGCCCATTAGTTACCAAATTAGATGAAGTCACTTCGGAGCTGGAGAAGGTTCAGAAAAGATTTACTAGGATGTTGCCGGGAATGGAAGGTTTGAGTTATAGGGAGAAGCTGGATAGGCTAGGTTTATTTTCACTGGAGAATCAGAGGTTGTGGGGTGACCTTCTAGAGGTTTTTTAAAAATCATGAGGAGTATAGACAAGGTGAATAGCAGATGTCTTTTCCCTAAGTTTGGGAATTGTTAGACTAGGGGGCATATTTTTAAGTTGAGAGGGAAAGGATTCAAAAAGGATGTGAGGGGTGACTTTTTTTATCCAGACAGTGGTTCGTGTATGGAATCAATTTCCAGAGAAAGTGGTGGATCCAGGTACAATTACAACATTTAAACAATATTTAAATAAGTACATGAATAAGAAATGTTTGGAGGGATATGGGCCAAGTGCTGTGAGGTGCGACTAGTTTGGGATTATGGGCTTTATGGCTCTATAGCAGTTGAGGCAGTCAGGGAGGCAGTTGCAACTGGCTGTGAGCACAAGGTGGCAGTAGCGACATTTGGGTCATTTAAGGTGAACATGTCAGATTCACTCAAGGATATGGAAGTGGTAGGAAAATGGCAGTTGGACACCGGGGAGCAGTTAAAGAAACTAATGGCATCTGGCAGAAAAAGAAAAAGGTGGCAGCATGATGTTGCATTCAGCACAACTTTATGAAAATAAAGTACAGGAATGCACAAGATGGGAAGGAAGCCACATAGGGGAGGTTGGGTAGCTGATGATGGTGGCAAGGGAAGTGAAAAGTTGGAGCAAAACATTGTCAGTGATTCTTGGTGCACGTCCAAGCTACCCCAGGAAGACCATTAAAATCCACATGTCACATCAGCTCCAACCAAAGGGACCACAGGAGTAGTCATAAATGGATTTCATGGGATCCCACACACTGAGTTGCAGACAATACCTACTATTTAGTCATTATTGGCCGATTTACAAGGTGGGTGGAATCCTATCCCATGTGAGATTGTTCAGCTACACTTGTTGCATGAGTAATATTAAAAGGGGTGATCCCTAGATGGGGAGTACCATTTCAGACTGATTTGGAGCAGGGAACACAGTTTTCAAAACATGTGATTCACAACATTTTTAAGTTGCTTGGAATCAAACAAGAATTTCACATCCCCTATCACCTGAAAAGCTCATGCATGATAGAGCTAATGAATAAGACAATAAAGAGAACACTAGGCAAGGCCATCCAGGAGACAGGACAGGAATGGGTTGGCTTGTTGTCTAATGGGTCCTAATGTATCCTACTGGGCCTCAGGGCAACACCTTCTAGAATGACTGGGTTAATTCCATATAAACTAATGACAGGAAGGCCAATGAGATTGCTGAAGATTTTGTCACTGGCAGTGAGCAAGAAGGATCCATGAGAGAGAGTTAAACCATTCATGAGAGAACTGTGCAAGCAGCTGAACAGACTGAGACAAGAAGTTATGGAGTAAAGGCAGGAGTCAAACAGACTGAGATATCCAGAGTCAGAGTTAGGATAATGGTATAGCTGCCACCCAGGTTTTGTCTGCAAGTGGACATGACTTTATGAGGTAATACTGAATACTGATAATTGTGCCTGTGTGGAAACGAAAGGAAAAGGGCACTGGAAACATTGGTCACAATTGAAACAAGTCATTTGTTAACTAATAGAGATAATAGGTACTGCAGGTGCTGGAGAATCCGAGATAACAAGGTGTGGAGCTGGATGAACACAACAGGCCAAGCGGCATCATAGGAGCAGGAAAACTTGACGTTTCTGGCCTAGACCCGAAACGTCAAGCTTTCCTGCTCCTATGATGCTGCTTGGCCTGCTATGTTCATCCAGCTCCACACCTTGTTATCTCATTTGTTAACTAATATATGTTTTCTAGAATATTAAGTCATGGGGGTAATTGAACCATGTTGACTGCAGTAGTGGCATGGACTGTTGGGATATGAAATGCCTACCCAACAATTCCTGAGCACCTATTAGTAAACAGATAGTTACAGCGCAATGGAACTGCTTACCACCTGGACTAGAGGCATCTTACCTTTATGCTGAGCCACTTATCGTGCATGACGTACAACTGTTTTCTTAATGCTGCATAAGTGGAAGGAGACTGAATGAGTAAAAAAGGCACTGTCCTATGCTTAAAGTTTACAACTCATACCATGGTAGCACTTGGACCTTCATCAGATAGACCAACAACTATAGAATTGACAAGTTATTGCGTGCAGTTTATCAGTACTGTCACCATACATGTCTATAACAGTGCAGAAGTATTTCATCACCAATTCTGTGGACGGCTGCATGAGAAAAGGGATAGTGACAGGGTCAACAAAACCAGACATGTTAACAGGAGAATGGTGAGTATACCCATTGAGTAACAAACCTACCACAGATGGTAGCAACAACATTTCCGTCCACCATCTACTGTGCAACAGTGGGAGACCCAGAGGCACAAGTACGTGACGCACCTCATCTGGTTCTAAGCCCAGAATGAGAAAACAGATAAGTGTTGGTGAAGGATGATAACAGGTTTTGTGATAATGTACACCATGAGCTGGTACCTGTGGTTCTAAACACCTCCAATACTGGTTTACCTATGTGGTGTTTGGTTCAGACCTAAGCATTGTATACAGATTTGGTAAAACAAATGACCACACAGGCAGTATGATCCCTCATTGGAGGACAGCCAATAGCAGCATCCAATTTCAGCAAAAGGACTGACTGAATCTGGTCAATCATGTAACCATGGCATTTAACAAAGGGACTTCAGTAGGCATTTCACTTGATTTCGCCACAGTGGACAACATATTTTGAACATTAAGTTGTCAGCTGTAGAAAATACTTGAGGGTTCCAGGAGCGACAGCTCAGTATGGACCAACACTTGACATGTGTAACTCAGAGCTTGGCAATTGTGGTAGAGAGTCATGCTTGGATGATTAACAGCTTCAGCACTGTGCACAAAATTCCCTCAAACAATACAGTCAGGAATGATATCTACAACACCTTGGATCATGGATACTTGAGCAGGCACAGGAAAACCTGAGACAAATTCTTGAGGGTGAGGCACCCCTATTGAATACAACTGCATACTTGTTTAACCTGCCACAGCACAAGAGCTAGCCTGACTGGCTACCAATTCAAGGGTTTAACACTTCTACTTATACCTTATATGGGATGTATTATAAAAAATTGCATGTTAACTGGCATTGTTATGACAATTCCAGTTATACCAGAGTCATCATTCACAAAGATATTCTATAGACTAGAGAACTTTGAGGTAATTGGTGGGATAATTATGTTCATACCATTTATTTATTTTGTAATGTATCAATATGCAGTAAAGATAGCAGGAACATTTGGAAGCACCAATGTAGATAGATTCAGTGTAGAAATCTTTTTGGTAGTGCGTCCAAATCTGACATGGGTCAGAAGAAGCAAGCTGAGGGTTTAATGCAGCAGCATACAATGGATGTTATATAGACATCCGTATCTTACACATGATGTCCCACACAATACCATCAGCAACTCTGGACCTATCCTGTCCCACCAGCAAAACAGGCCAAGCAGATGTGGTGGCACAGTAGTATACAGTGAGGGATTGCCCTGGGAGTCCTCAACATTGATTCCTGTTTCCAGGTAGTTTCATGGCATCAAGTCAAACATGGTAAAACACTGTTGATTACCACCTATCATGCTCCCCTTTCCCTGGATAATGAATCAATATTTTGCTATGTTCAATGTAATTTGAAGGAAGCATTGTGTGTGGAAAAGGCACAGAATGTATTTTGGGTGGAGAACTTCAATGGTAATCATCAAGAATGCCTTCCCACTAACACATCTGATCAAGACTGTGCTGTTCTAAAGGGCATAGCTGTTAGGTTCTGTTGCGACAGGTGGTGAGGGAACAGAGAAGAGGGAAAAACATATTTGATCTTATCCTTACCAATCTGTCAATGGCAGATGTTTCTGTCCAAGATAGTATCGGAAAGAATGACCACCTGCACAATCCTTGTGGAGACAAAATCCCACCCTCACATCGAGAACACCCTCCATCACATTCCGTGGCACTATCACTATACTGAATAGGATAGACTTTTAAAAGAACCAGCAACTCAAGACAGGAAATTTATGAGTCACTGTTGTCCATCAGCTGCAGCAGAATTGCATTCAAATGCAAACTACAATCTCGTGCCTTTGCATATCCATCACTTTACTATTACCATCAAGCTAGACGATCAACACCAGTTCAGTGAAGAGTGCAGGAGGTGATGCCAGAAGAGGCACAAGCTGTAACTTGAGGTGTCAACCGGTGAAGTTACAAAACAGGACTACCTGCATACTGACCAGCATGCGAGTAAGTTA
>JAHRHZ010000031.1:3307633-3350464 GCA_024137785.1 Ginglymostoma cirratum
TCCAGGGAGGACGGACAGGTCAAGGGGGCGGGATGATGTTAGTAGATCATCCCAAAACCAGCCCAGCTCATCTCCACCTCCCTAACCTGTTTTACCTCTCACCTATCCCCTCCTCCCACCTCAAGCCTCACCCCCATCTCCTATCTACTAACATCATCCCGCCCCCTTGACCTGTCCGTCCTCCCTGGACTGACCTATCTCCTCCCTAACCCCCTACCGACACTCACCTTTACTGGCTCCATCCCCGCCTCTTTGACTTGTCTGCCTCCTCTCCACCTATCTTCTCCTCTATCCATCCTCTATCCGCCTCCCCCTTTCTCCCTATTTATTTCAGAACCCTCTTCCCCTCCTCCATTTCTGATGAAGGGTCTAGGCCCGAAACGTCAAGTTTTCCTGCTCCTATGATGCTGCTTGACCTGCTGTGTTCATCCAGCCCCACGCTTGTTACCTCGGATTCTCCAGCATCTGCAGTACCTTTTATCTCTAGCACAAAAGAGAAGGCTGAAGCATTTGCAAAAATCTTCAGTCAGAAGTACCACGTGACTGATCTATCTCAGCCTCTTCTTGCTATCCCCAGCATTACAGATGCCAGTCATCAAACAATTTGGTTCACTCCACATTATGTCAATCAATAGCTGTCCACACTGGTTACTGCAAAGGCTATAGGCCCTGACAACATTCCAGCAATAGTACTGAAGACTTGTGCTCCAGAATTTGCCGTACTTCTACCCAACAGCTATAACACTGGCATCAAGGCTGCATTTTACCCAGTATTACATCAAGGAGCCCTACCAAGTTCAGATACTGCCATCCTAAGCAAGGAGAGCAAGATGTTACATAGCAAAGGCACTGGCACTTCCCTAGGGCAATAACGCAGCAGTATAGCCTGGCTGCTGTAACAACCTGAATGACCCACTGAACTGTGATGGCAGCTGTCTGAATTTACATGATACCAAGATGAACTTGCACAGAAATAAGCATGGATCTCTCAATCTCAACCTCCATGCTCAAACAATCAGTAGTTCCTGAATGCATTGCAATGCAAGTTGACACTTTACCCACCAGACATTGCTTCATGGCTGAGTTTTAATGCTCTAACAACCACCTCTTCCACGCTGGGAAAGAAATGGGCTCCAAGCTGAAAGCTAAACCCTGGACTTCTTTCTCCTTGCTGGTGGCAATGACCTCTGAGGCAGGCAGCCAATCTATCAGGTTTTTCAGTGTGTTTGCCGCCAACTTTCTGCTGAATGCTGCTCCTTCACAGTCCTCATGAGTCACCTGAAACAGAACTCATCTGTGAACTTCCATGAACATTATTCTTTTCACCTGACTGCAGTCCATCCTGGGCAGGAACTCCACTGTTTCATCTAGATACTACCCTATAAAGTAAAAGCAATTGCCAGTCGCTAAGCCGGTGCTTATGACTATCAGATCAAGTGGTAGTGTTTCTTTATCAGATGTCTGCCTTGGATTGTGTACTTCATGGTGATGTTGTACAGATATAAATGCAGACAGGGAGATTTGTAGTGAAGGAAGGGGGTTAGGATGGAAAGCAAGATGCCCCTGGACCAACAATTTGCAGCTTGTGCCTCAAGTCACCTAGCAGAAAAGGGTGAAGTAGATTTGAGAAGGGGTATAAGATCAGAACATACTGTCATTGTGCATGGTCTTGGTAACTCGAAACGGAGTGACCTCAGTGGCCACTAATCCCATAATACAGAACATTGTCTCCAACAATTTATCCAGGAGATGTAGCCACTAATTCACTGATATGTGTGATGTTGCCTTGCCAATAGATAGGAAAGAGTATTGCATTATGTTTAGGTGATGTGCCTGTTATAGCTGTAACTATATAGACTTTGCATGAACGTGGATGTGGAATTGCAACATTAGTACATGTATGAGAGCGAGATGGAGCATATAAAAGGTATGAATCTTGATTGCTAATTGCTAAGTTAGGGAGCTGTGAACAGAAGAGAGTTTGATGAGTAGGTGGTAGGAGGTGTCATGGGAAGACGTATTCACTGACCTGATAATTTCTGTGAGGCCTTTCTACCTTTTACTGCACCAGAACCAGGTTATTGAAGCTAGACTATTGGAATTCCTTTCCGGGCCAACTGTTCCCTTTGCCTTTGAAGTGTATTCCTGATGGTCTGCTGGCAACATGGAAGAAACATAACCTCTCTCCCATTTTCAACCTGCTGGACTAAAGCCTCCAGAACAGCATTAGATAACCTGGGAAGGAGAGCATTGTGTACTGGTAAAGGTACCGTTGGTTAGATCTGATCTTGTTGTGCTGAGTTCAAGTTCTCCAAACAATAGTAGTTTGCTTCTCTAATCTAAGAATCTCACAGCTGAAGCACGTAATTTAGAAAGCTGCAAATTTGTGTTTTATTTATTTCATAGCACAAGGTAACATCAAGCTTAAATATAATAGCTACATTTTATATATGAAAATGTTAACATTTGCAATGTGTCATGAACATGGCTGTTGTATATATTCTGCAGTAGTGATTCCACCACCTTCGTTAATTATGTGCAATTAACCTTTCATTTGAAATCAGATAAGAGTTTGCACAAAAACAATTTATGGTTGTAAGAGTCAAAATGGCATCTCTCACAAATGATTAACATGCTCTGGAATTACACATTGATAGAATTTAAATTACCAAAGTTCATACAATCACAACATTATTATAGTACAAGAGGCCATTCGGCTTATCAGGTCTTCCTGTGGGACCAATTTAACCAGTGCCACTGAACCCAACTTACCTAATGCCACTTAACCTTAATTCTCTTCCACCTTTTACCCCGTATTCCTGCACATTTTTTCCTTTTCAGATAGCAATCCAATTCTTCCTTCAGTTCCTTAATTGAACCTATATCCACAACATTCTCAAATAGTGCATTCAAATCCTAAACACATGCCAATATGAAAAAGCTTTTCCCTGTCGTCATTGCTTTGTTTGCCAATTAATTTAAATCTCCTTTTTCACCGTTACTCCAACGGGCCAGGACCTCTTATTTAGATGTAGGGTATTACTGCACCAAAAGAGCCCTAATTTCCATGGTTTTATACTGTATTAATAAAGCCTAGGATGCTGTATGCTTTATTAACTTCTTTCTCTACCTGGCCTGCTACCTTCAATGACGTAGATTTATATCCTTTATATTACCTCTCTGCAAAATAAATGACTTCACACTAGTTTATCACTATCCTCTTCACGATTCACAATACTTTCAAGTTTTGTTTCATTTTCACATTTTGAAGTTGTGCCAGGTACATTTACTCTGGGTTATTTATGTTTAGCAGGAAAAGTAGAGCTCTACCCCTGGGGAATTCCACCATATACCTTCCTCTGGTCCATAAAACAAGCTTATATAACCACAGAGATAACAAGGTGTAGAGAAGGGTCTAGGCCCGAAACGTCAGCCTTCCTGCTCCTCTGATGCTGCTTGGCCTGCTGTGTTCATCCAGCTCTACACCTTGTTATCTCAGATTGTCCAGCATCTGCAGTTCCTACTATCTCTTACACAACCACATTCTGTATCCTTTCACTCAGCCAAATTTGTAGCCATGCTTCTACTGACCCTTTAATTCCATATGCTCTAACTTTGCTGATAGGCCTGTTGAGTGGCCATTCATGTATGCCACATGAATAACATTATCCTCATCAACGTATCTCAAAAAACTAAAGCAAGTCAGTAAAACCTGATTTGCCCCCAATGTATCTGTGCCAACTTTACATTAAAAATCTACAAGTATTGAAATGACTGTTAGTCAAATTTTGTCATTTCTAAAGTTTTTCTCACCACTTATTTTATACTAAGTGGCATGTATTTGCCAGACTTATCCTTAAGCCTTTTTCAACAAAGATGTAACATGTCTAATTTTCCAGTCCTCTGGCACCATCTGTTTATCAAAGGAGGATTGAAAAATTATGACCAGTGCACCTGTATTTTCTCACCTCGCTTCCCTCAACATTGTTGGATGCATTTAATCCAATCCTGCTTAATTATCAGGTAGAACCTTACAGGCGCCTGAATGACATGGGCTACGGTGAGATTAGTGGCTAAATCATGTAAGAAGTTCAGCAAAGCCTATTTTGATGTCAGGAAGTAACTTACGGTATCTTTTTCTGCATCCATCAAACAGTAAGGCAAGTTTCTCCCTCGTTGTCCCATAGCAAGTTGCCAAATAAGGGAGATTGTTAAATGTCTTATTGATAGCACAACACACCTCACTAATATTCACCTCTTATCTTCCCAAATGTGTCAACCAAGCTAAACATCATAGAATCTCAACATGGTAGTCAGAGAGACTACCAGGCGAATTCAGCTCACTGCTTGCTCCAAACGACCTCCATGTTGGTTCATGTTCCATCTCCTCCATGTACCTCCATGTTCCATCTGAAATCATGCCCCATTGGACGTGGCCATATGCACCCCATGTTCACGGATATTGGCATCTGACATGTGCTAGTCTCTAACAACTCACATCTCCAGTCCAACCACAGAATGCATCTGCATTTCAATGCTGCACTATGGACTGCACTGGTAACTGTCATTGTAATACTGTAGCAAAGAGAATGTGCACTCAGGGACGTGAAACCAGCTCATGGACTGGACCAGGTTGCATCACCGCTTTCTCTCATAGCACCCACTCTGAACCTACTCAGAGGATCCCTGCCTTGCATTGCCTTTTCTTGCCTTTTTGAGCATTTTCCCATCATCCAGAGATACCGAGTTCAGTGTATTGCTGTACTGCCTTGCCATTTGCTGCAGACACAAGGCCGGGAAGCTTATCAATTGTTAGCAGTCCTTAGTCAAGTCAAAGGAGAGAGCCTTTGCTCAGGGGCTCCCAGCATCAGTAAGACTAGGGTAGCCTCTGATACCAGTCCAGGGACTTGGACAGCACCAAGCAGCTGAATGGCATTTTCCAAGTCAGGATGCTCTTTGTAGTCGGGGTGTGGAACTGAATGTCTTTTTTCCTCTTTAGGGGCTTCTTTCCTCCTGAAAAGAGAGACAGACATACGTTAATGGAGATAAAAATGGGTTGCACAGCTGTTACTTTTGGTGGAGGTTGCAAGGTATCCCAAGTGAATTTGTAGCCAGTGCAGAGGGCTGACAGGGTTAGTAGAGTCAGGTTTGCGGTTGCTGACAGCTACTGAGGGAAAACGTTGCAGATAATCATGACGGTGGTACAGCATGATCCTTTCTGGGAGCTGGGTCTAGTAGTCGAGATAGAGCGAGCGAAAGATATTGGAGAAATGATGGTGACACTTGAGCAGGTGGAGTGGAGTATGCCATTGACATGCTTTCTATAGTGTTGTGCATTCCTCTACATGGCTGAGACTGCGCTGACCTGGGTGGCAACGTCAGACCAAGCTGGGCATGATCTGGTGTCGTGGCCTCATTTGCTGCTCCTGGCAGATGAGAAAATTCTCCCTGACATCACCCTGTCCACCAGGAACTCCACTTCCCTGCCCGCAATGTGGAGAACTAAATTTCCCTCATATGTCATGTCTGGGCAAATGTCACAAACTGTGCAGGGCAGCTCTGGACTGACTGCACTTGTTCAGGTGCGCAACAGCCTTTTAAAAATGGCACCGGTGACAGGTTGATGATCAATTCATCCTAACCTGGCAGGGGCAAATTGTTCCAGGAAATACATTTCGTAAAATGGGGAAAAATAATTGAATGAGAAACACCATAGGGACGGTTAGATAATTCGAATTAGAATATCCTTTATTGTCACTTGTACTCAAGTACAGATGTACAGGAGTACAGTGAAAATTTTACAATGTCACCTCTTATGGCACCATCTTAGTACAACTACCTAGGTACAAATCTTATATACAAAAAAAGGAGTAAAAAAGAAAAGTAGTTGCATTACTTTACCTTGATTCATAATATGTTAGAAATATGACATAGTTAAAAGGATAGACATTACAGTCAGATAAACAAATTACAAATAAACATCACACTGCAATAGCTCAGCACAGGGGATTCCAAGTGTGATCTGACTGCCAGTGCCGGACCCCAGCCCAACAACTATTCCGTTCTGCTCCAAGCCTCCAGTCTGCTCCACACTGGTTCTCAGCTGCTCCAAGGTAAGTTTACTCTGGGACACGCTTCCCCCCACCGGCCCCTGCTCCACGTCTGCTCTCCCTCCCCAGCCTCTGCTCCGGGACTCAATTCCCCGTACCGGTCTCTGCTCTGGGACTGCTTCTCCTCACCAGCCTCCGCTCCAGGACTTAACTCCCCCCCACCGGCCTCCGCTCTGGGACTCAAACCCCCCACCGGCCTCCGCTCCGGGACTCAATTCCCCATACAGTTCTCTGCTCTGGGACTGTTTCTCCTCACCAGCCTCCACTCCGGGACTCAATTCCCCCAGCGGCCTCTGCTCCGGGACTGTTTACCTTAGCTGACCTCTGCTTTGGGACTCGATCCCCCTCACCAGCCTCTGCTCTAGGTCTGCTTCCCTGGTCTGGTCTCCGCTCCACGTCTGCTTCCCCTGTCCCGGTTTCACCTCTGGAACTCGCCAACAGCGGCCTCCGGATTGGAGTCGCCTCCTCCATTCTCCTCTAGGTAAGTCCAAGTCAAAAGTTGAGGAAAAAAATGCAGAAAGGAGAAAAAGAGAGAAAACAATGAAAAAGTACGGGTGGGGCAGAGGATCTCCGGCTGGAGCGCCTTACTCTGCTGCCATCTTGCATCTTAAATTAATGAGGTGAATTTGGTAAGATACAGCAAGAAAACTTGCGAGGCCTTCTGAAAAAACCCCTCCAAAAAAACTCAATGCAACTAGCACTTAGCCAAAACTATGCAAGATTCAGCCCACCAACCTAAAGTATGACTAGTCTGTATAATCCTCCTCCTTACAAATTTTTAATTTATTCAGTGACCTTGGCTACCTGCTCCAAAACGATAGAGATAACAAGGTGTGGAGCTGGATGATTTCTGATGAAGGGTCTAGGCCCGAAACGTCAAGCTTTCCTGCTCCTATGATGCTGCTTGGCCTGCTGTGTTCATCCAGCTCCAAACCTTGTTATCTCGGATTCTCCAGCATCTGCAGTACCTATTATCCCTTCTCCTAAACTATTATTGGGTTTGCATTTTCTCCTTGGGTGAAGATAGGCGCAGATTATTCATTTAGTACCTCACCTATATTCCTTATCTCAACACATAGATCCCCTATTAGTTCTCTAATTGGCCCCACTCTTCCTTTTATCACCTTTTCACTCTTTATGCGCCTAAAGAAGACATTTCCATTCCGTTTTATTTTAGCCACAATTCTCCTGTCATTCTTTTTTCACTCCAATTTATTTTTTCATTTTCCCCTGGAGATATCTATATTCAGCCTAGTTCTCAACTGTAGTATACTCTGATATTTAGTCACATCTAGTGAGCTCTGGATTTGTTGATCCAACCTTTCACCCTCGTGAGAATATATCTTGACTGTACCCAAATTACCTCTGCTTTAAAGGCTAGCCAATAGAAGGAATTCTTTCGCACATTTACTCAAATGCCAAGTTCTACAATCTATCATGACTGGAAGCAAAGACAAAAGCACAACACATCCTGAGCAGAGAATTCCTGTATAATGATTACAATGTTTTTGTCATGCTGATGAGATCTGGCCTCCACAACTGGTCCCGATTGCACAAGCCAATCAACAATCTGTCTCTGGGTGAAGCTCAATCTAAGTCACACCCATGGTGCTGTGGCATCTTAGATATCTTCCTCTCTGATTAAACAAAACAATAACGTAACACAACTCTCAATAAGTTCCAGTTACATGTTGTTAAATGTATAGCAACTCCTTCCAAAGTCCTTGGCTTAAAGCAATCATTTTCATATTTTGAGCCACAACCAAAAATAACAACAATAGACTGATACCAAGGTGTAGAGCTGGATGAACACAGCAGGCCAAGCAGCACCAGAGGAGCAGGAAAGGTTAGAACAAAAGAACAAAGGACAAAGAAAATTACAGCACAGGAACAGGCCCTTCGACCCTCCAAGCCTGCACCGATCCAGATCCTCTATCTAAACCTGCCGCCTATTTTCCAAGGATCTGTATCCCTCTGCTCTGCCCATTCATGTATCTGTCTAGATACATCTTAAATGACGCTATTGTACCCGCCTCTACCATCTCAGCTGGCAACGCATTCCAGGCACCCACCACCCTCTGCGTAAAGAACTTTCCACGCATATCTCCCTTAAACTTATCCCCTCTCACTTTGAAATCGTGACTCCTAGTAATTGAGTCCCCCGCTCTGGGAAAAAGCTTCTTGCTATCCACCCTGTCTATACCTCGCATGATTTTATAGACCTCAATCAGGTCCCCCCTCAACCTCCGTCTTTCTAGTGTAAATAATTCTAATCTACTCAACCTCTCTTCACAGCTAGCACCCTCCATACCAGGCAACATCCTGGTGAACCTCCTCTGCACACTCTCCAAAGCATCCACATCCTTTTGGTAATGTGGTGACAAGAACTGTACGCAGTATTCCAAATATGGTCGAGCCAAAGTCCTATACAACTGTAACATGACCTGCCAACTCTTGTACTCAGTACCCCGTCTGATGAATGAAAGCATGCCGTATGCCTTCTTGACCACTCTATTGACCTGCGTTGCCAACTTTAGGGTACAATGGACCTGAACACCCAGATCTCTCCGTGCATCAATTTTCCCCAGGGCTTTTCCATTTATCGTGTAGGTTGCTGCTTTATATGTCCTAGAGAAGGTTTTGGTTAGGAAGAACTTTCAGTAAAGTCCTTTAAATGGCCACCAAGCTATTTGAAATTACCTCTATGGTAACTCAGCAATTTTATCTTTCAAGCTATAGCAACTGCGAAACACTTTATAAAATAATTGGAGTAGATTAATAAGTACCAAAGGCAGTTCATTGCTCAGGTGAAGGCTGATCCTACATGATAGCAGACTTGAAGCAGATGTTCACAAATCTGGATAAATGCACAGAGCAGCTCCTCTACATCTTACGCAGTGGAAACATTTTTTGAATACACAGATTATTTACTCAGTTAGACTTTTGGTTATGTTGCTGTCATTGTGAGCTGACTCTACTTGTTGTTTGATAACTAGTCCCCATTTTGATGGTGTTATAATGCCAGCTGGAGTTACTACTGGACAAGTCAGACCCCAGACTGAAAACTAGCTTGATAGATTATATTTTGTCTTATTTGAATTTAATGAGGTGGTTTACCACTGAAACGCAAGAATGCAATGCTGTAGATTTGATTTTAACAATAAAACAGAGTCTTCTATTTTGCAAAAGAACATAAAATATAAATAACCAAGCTATTTAAACATAATATAATATGAGACGTTTTGAAACACACAGTTAAGATACAATTCTACCTGGCACATCATCACCATTTCACAGTGCCCAAACACTAGAGAGAATTCCCTTTCCTATTACATCCACAGGTTTAAATTATCTGTTCTTTTTTCATTCCTGGTCTTGATTAGTCACACAATTGAACTTAGACTTTCTTAATTTAAATAACCCCTTTTGTATTCTACCCAAACACTTCCGGTCTGGAGCTTTAAATAAAAACTCCCTGACTGAGGTATCCTATATCCTAACTTTTCTTAACTAGTTTCTTTCTCTAATAGGAACTGTTTCACACATCCAATTTCAAGCAGGATTTATGACCTGATTCATTAGGCTTTCCAAACTATGGATTGCATGCTAAACAAAAAAAAAGCTGTGATTCTTCCAATTAAAAGCAAGTTAATGTTCTCAATGTTTGCTTTGTCTGCTCGTAAAATACTCCCAGGATAAACAAATTCCTATTATCACCCCATAAGGCCTCTCTCTCATAGCAATTTAATGAAACATGACATGTAAATTATTAAAGCTCACATACACATGGACCAAAATCTATATGCCACTTGTTTATATCAGGCTAATGATAGGGGACATGCAAAACAATATTAGTATACCCTGCAGAAACCTGTGATGTGGACAATGTTCAGTGTAATTGCATCCTGTTTCCCTCTGTCAATGGGGAATTAAATGTGGATGTGTTGTTGATATAGAGCCATAATGTCGTCCTAGTAGAATTGAAGAGGAGATATGTTGCTGATTTCATGATAGCCTCTTTTTCAAAGCAATGGTGCCACAGGTAATATTTCTCAGTGAAGTAAAGAACTGCTTAAATTATGGATGTGGCTTTCTTTGTTGTCCCTTCCTCCTCATCTTTAGTGCGACTGCTGCTCCTGCCTTTTACTGTTTTGTCCTTGCTCACTTCATCTCATCATGCTCAAATCCAAATGGGAGTCTTTCAAGCTATCCCCTTACCCCACAGCTGGAGACAAATTATTTGCTTCAGCCATTATGATACCATTAAAGCCTTGCTTGGTGCAGACAGTATCAACTTTCCAGAATAATTATTTAGCTTTTTTATTAAGTATAGAGGCATAGACTATTGTCAAAATTGCGCAAAGCTACGGAAATCTGAAGCACAAAGGGACTTGGAAATCCTAGTTCAGGATTCTCTTAAGGTTAACATGCAAATTCAGTTGGTAGTTAAAAAAAACAAATGCAATGTTAGCATTAATTTCAAAGGACTAAAATACAAGAGCAAGGATGTTCTGCTGAGGCTGTATAAGACTGTGGTCAGATTGCATTTGGAATATCATGAGCAGGTTTGGGCCCCGCATCTAAAGAACAATGTGCTGACTTTGGACTCGGTCCAGAGAAGGTTTACAAGAATAACGCCTTGTCAGGATTCTGGGTCTGTACTGGATGGAGTTTAAAAGGATGAGGGGTGTTCTCATGGAACCTTACAAAATACTGAGATATCTGGATAGAGCGGATGTGGAAAAGATGTAGTAGGAGAGGCTAGGACCACAGGGAACAGCCCCAGAGAGAAGGGATGACCCTTTCGAACTGAAATGATGAGGAACTTTGTCAGCCACATGGTGATGAATCTGTGAAACTCATTGTTACAGAACTCTATGGAGGTTAAGTCTTTGAATGTATTTAAGGTAGAGATAGATGGGTTCTTGCTTAATAAGGGGATCAAGAATTATGGGAAGAAGGCAGGAGAATGGGGTTGAGAAACATGTCAGCCATGATTGAATAGTGGAGCAGACTGGATGGGCCAAATGGCCTAATTCTGTTCCTACAACTTTTAGTCTTGTAGCATGTAGAGTAAATAGCCACCAAGCCAAGCAAATCCAATCAATGGCTGGGTGGATGAGATCACTTTGCTGCTCAATTTTGGTCCCATGATACCAGGATTCTTCAAGCATTGATTTGTTGAATTTGCTTTGCTAGGAGGAATATCGGCTTTCCCAATGTGGGCTGTGTGTTGATTATTGGGAGGAATAGAGTGCTGATCCATTGCCACCTGGTCTAGCATTGTAAAATGTGCAAAGGAAAAATCAACTAGCAGTTTGAAATGATTAACCAGTAACTAATCTGTAAAATTCTGTGTAATCCCTTTAACTAGCTGTGGTAAGAAGAATTTACCTTCCTGCTAATTAGCAACCCTTGTTGCTGGGCCAAATTTGAGAAGAATTCAAGAAGCTCAAGGCTGTAATTAAACTCAGTTATTCATCATTTTAAATACTCATGATGTATATTCCCAATGACAATGGAAAAGCTAAATCCAAATTAGTAGACAGTGCCCATCTGTCTTGAAAGGTACATGCAGTTCCTACCTGTAGGTCAGAGACTTAGTACATCATTGAGCAATTGAAAAATTGAGCACATTTGAATACCTAGCCCACAGACTAACCATTGAACTCATAGTTCATTGCTCTGGAGAACATACAGATTACCAACTGTAAAATCATTTTATTGCTTTCTTTATCTTTGTTGAAATACTAGCTATTAGTCAACTCATGACTAATGCTGATGTAAAACAAGCAAGAATTATCTTGACCTTGTAATGGAAGTTTGTGGTGTGACTTGTATTATAGTATTTTTAAATTTTGCAAAACATTTTCTATAAATGGAAATATGATCATACATTCATTGTACTGGAAGTCCTCAAATTTAGATTTATCAATTATTCATGGAGAATTTAATCTGTTGAAAAAAGAACACAATTTATTCACAAAATATATTTCTTTTCTTAATTTTTAGGGAAATACGGTTGTAGAAAATTCAGCATGCTACTTCTATCGATCACGTAGTTTATTTTTCTGCTTTGGCTATTTCCTGCCACCATTTCTCTCTTGTCAGTAGTCATTCAACACTGTAACTTCTTGGGTCCATTTTCATTCCACTGGCATCGGTAACCACATTGCACACATTTCTTCAATTGCTATTAATCATAACCTTTTCTATTGGCTTTTCTTTCCTGCCCCCTTAAGAGGTCTGACTATTCTTTGTTACTTAGTCAACTCTTTGACTGCTTGTTTATGACCTTGCCTGTTTTGCTGTTTTCTTCAAATGTGGAAATAACTTTTAAGAAAGAGCACTAATATTAGAACGGTGAATAATAAGAAAAATAAAAAAGCAGAAACAAACAAGTTTGAGCAAGTTTTTTCCATTTGAAGTAATCTTGTCTTCCTGAATATATGTATGAAAATATATGTGTGCCTCATTATCTCAGAGCTCTTTCCAGTCCAGTACCCTAAGTTGACTTCCAAATAGAAATAATGCACAAAGAAACTGACATTTACAAGTGACCAGACAAGCACAAGCTAGCAAAAACATTCACTTGGGGCCAAGATTTTCAGTGTCTTTTTGTGTGATTGAAGTACACCATTAAAGAAAGTACATGTGCATATTGAGTTTGCAAAACCCAAAGGCTCACTGTTCATCTTGCATCATTACCAAAAACTAATTCCAAAAAATGACTGACCACATGAGCATATGAATAAGGGAGTAAGAAATCAATCTGCATCACCCTTGGGCACATTCCCAGCTTCTTAGTTTTCCTTCCTCATTTTTGCATTCTTCAACTTGGGCTGTAGTAGTTTCCCATGATATTCTGTCCCTTTTGCAGATTTTTAAACCCATAAAATATTTCCTTGCTGCCCTTTTCTCTAATTAAGTAAGTTTGCAACAGCAGTCACTAATTGCCTTCTTTCCTGCCCTTGACATCAGCCTGCACTCTCTCAGATAAGTCTCAGAACTGAGGAAGGGTCACCGGACCCGAAACGTTAACCCTTGTTTGCTCCTTCACAGATGCTGCCAGACCTGCTGAGCTTTTCCAGCAACGTTGTTTTTGTTTGTGTGTTATGTATTAGCTCTATTGCTAACAATTGTTCATTAAGACTGTAGCATGCCAAATTTCAAATTTCACACTTTACAGCTGAAACAAGTTGTCACATCGATGATTGTTGAAGCGTACTGCGGTTTCAAGCTTCTGATGACAGAAAGTTCAGTGCCTCCTAGTTGCTCAACATTGCTGTGTCGGATAAGTTGGAACAGGTGCAATCAAGGGTGTCAACTATAGCTAGTTGGTAACAACTTGTGACTCAAAGTCAGAATTTTGTGGATTGAAGTCTGCACTAGAGCTTTCAGCACACTAACATAGACCAGTACTTCAACGCAGTATTGAGTAAATGCTATGGTAAGTTTTTTTGTTGGGATATTAGATATAGGCTCTGTCTGCTCTCTTAGGTGGGTATAAGAGATCACATGGCATGATAATAAAGAAGAACAGGAGAGTTCCTCCCTGGGCAATATATATTCATCAATCAATGCTACTGAAATACTTAGATTACAACTTTCCTGGAAGTGGGAACTCACTATGTGCAAATTGACAACTGTGTTTCCCTGCATGCCAATGGAGACTATTTACTGAGCACTTCACTGGCTGTGGTGCACTTTGTGACATCCTGAGATCATATAAATGCAAGCCTGTTGACAATGACTGAATACCATTACCTTCAAAAGTTGACAGTGATCAAGGAAACAATTACACAGTTGTGACATCTGTTTGGAATTATCTGCAGTTCATCATAATGATGCTGTCAGTCCATGTCAAGGTGACAAAACACTCAAATTTTATGGCTTCAACCCTTCTAGGCTACTACAACAAAGAGGTGCAAATGTTTTATTCAAGGCGTTGAATTAATTTATTTCCCACTAGTTAGAAATAGCACCTTATCTGGGCTGTGTAATTTTACCAAATTCTTGAAGTATAAGGCTGGCCATGGTTCCTATTTGGCCACCTGGCCAGTTGTCCACAATTCAACAGGACAGGATAAGATTCTAGAGGTAATGTGCAAGCCAGCACCCAGATCCCAAAAAGCAGCTGCAATGTTTTTTTGCTGTACTAATCAATGTGCCAGGCTGATTTTAATATCAGAAGAGGCTGGAACAATGACTTCGAGAAGATCAAGATGACTAGTTTTAGGCCTGGCTAATGGCACTCTTACAACAACCTTGGACAGATTTGTGGCATTAATGGAAAAGGGCTCAAGGGACCATTATTGATGCATCAATGTCACCATGAAGCAGAACTTCGAAGGCTTGTATAAAGAAGACTGGATTTTGTTGATGTACTGGTGGCACTGATGATTGGAGGGAAAGCCAGCCCAGATCCTATGGCAACTTAATTACTAATGAGCTTTCATCTCCTGTCCTTTTATCACAGGAGATCTCACTTCCAATAGCTGTCGGCTCCAGGAGCTGGCAGATCTTAAGTCTCAGCTGCATCACTGGGAACACAGCAGGGACTGCACCCAGCCAGAACGAGCAACACTGACATTTCCCAAGGAAGTTGATAGGTGCAGTCACGTTGCTAAGGCCAGTCAGAGATGCACTGGCAATGGGTGACAAGATGATTGTGGGATGAGGTGGGGGAAAGTTTGAAAAGGCTAAGTTTGTGTTGCTGCAGGGATGACCATTTCCAGTTCAGAACCCTCCATGGATCTCAAGGTGTTCAAGTAGAGTGTGCCTGAGCTCACAGGTACAGACCAAAGTTCATCAGGCAATCGCCCCATTGAACAGAGGGTTCGCTCGGCGCTGGTATAATGCAAGATGTTCTTACGAGAGGATATTAATTGGCCAATTATATGGTGCAATTGGCCATTAGATGGGAGGGCTATCTGTTTGCCTTTGGGAAAATGGTACAGCAATGGGAAGGTGACCACATGTTTTTGGAATCTCCCACCTCCTGTCTTGCTACTGTAAACCCCTAAAATTCAGCTAAAAGGGTCCCTTTCTGTTGGATCAGCGTTATCTGCCAGAGACTCCATAACTTTGCCATGAAGGAGGAAAGATGGACAGCAATAGTAAAGATGAGGGCTCTGAATCATAAATGCACTCTGGAAGACTGGTATACTTACCATAGAAGATGCATTATGCTAATCCCTTAGCTTGCCAAATGTTTGGTCTACATATACCAAATCAAATGGCCCAAAATCTTTCAGCAACACTGGGCTGTTCTCATGAATTCTCAATGATAGCCAAAATAATTAGTACAATTACAAAACCCAAGGGCTTGTCTATATGGGAGTGCCTTTTCCTGTAGACTTTCTGTCACTCACAACTAATCCCCAAGTGCAAAGAAAATCTTCTGTGTATTTCTGCCCCAAGTGTTTGGAGGCTGGAAGAAAACGCGCTTAGCGGTACAACAAGGCAGTGTGCTGTCAGCAAATGTGTTCACTATGTACATGGAACAAATATTCAAAGAATTAGATGTTCTATTACAAATTGGCACAAATAACACCATGCTCCTTTCAGAATCAGAGAGACCCTAAAAATATTGTACATCAAGTAAAGGCAGGTAGTTTAGAATATGGATTCAGTATGAACACCAAAAAGATAAAAAAAAGTAGTGATTAGTCAGAATACACTGGAAAAAGTAAGACTGAGGATTGAAGGGGATGGCATCACACAGAATGAGACAACTTCGATTTGATTTGATTTGATTTATTATTGTTAAATGTGCCAAGAAACAGTGAAAAGTATTGCTTTGCATGCTATCCATACAAATCACCTTACATAAGTACATCAGCGTAATAGAACAGAATGCAGAATATAGTGTTGCGGCTACAGAGAAGGTGCAGAGAAACATCAACTCTATATGAGAGGTGCGTTCATAGGCCTGATAACAGCGGGGAAGAAGCCGTTCTTCAATGCGTTAGTATGTGTTTTCAAACTTTTGTATCTTCTGCCTGATGGAAGAGGGTGCAGGACAGTATAACAGGGGTGAGAGGAGTCTTTGATTAGGTTGGTTGCTTTCCTGTGAAAGCAGGAAGTATAGACGGAATCATTGGAAGGAAGGCTTTGTCTTTTTAGGATGAATGATAAAAGAAGATGGTGGATGTGATGGTGATGTTAGAAGGGTAGCAATTTTGTAAGGATGAAGTATGTGTTGACAACAATTAAACTCAGAAACCTGGACCATATGGAAAGATCTATGGAAAAAAACAAGAGAGATGACTGGTGGTGATAGTTTAATCTGAGGTCACTATGCCTCAGGAGAGTCCTTTCTAGTAACCTCAGCTAGTTTGGGAATTGAACACATGCTGTTTGTCTTACTCTGTATTGCAAACAAGCGATCCAACCAACTGAGTTAACTAACGCATATCAGTATTTCAGCCATTTGATTAGACTCGAAATGCTATAGGGATCTGTTAGAATCAAAGAACTGTTAGAACACAGGACAGACCTATTCATCTCTTTGAATAGAATGTTCCCTTACGTTAAAGTCTAGCATTATTCTTGTTGAATAGTATCATTTTTGCTGATGACTGAAGCGTGTTCCTGCTTCCAATCACATTCTTGTCTATCTACGCAAGTGAGAAATTGAGCAAGTTACTGGACAAAACATGTGGCAGAAACACTGGTGGGTGGGACTTCTGTGTCCGAATGGTCTGGCACCATACTTAAAGGCCAGGTGGCTACCATTCTGATACTGGAAGCCACGACATTCACTGAGCCTGTGGTGGTCACTCCTACAACACAAGAGACATCAGTAATAAAAAAAGACGCAACACAGTGTGGAACTGGAGGAACACAGCAGGTCAGGCAGCATCAGAGGAGCAGGAAAGTTGACGTTTCGGGTCTGGAGGTAGTAGGGACTTCAGATGCTGGAGAATCTGAGATAACAAGGTGTAGAGCTGGATGAACACAGCAGGCCAAGTAGCATCAGAGGAGCAGGAAAGCTGACATTTTGGGCCTAGAGGGTCTAGGCCTGAAACGTCAGCTTTCCTGCCTCTGATGCTGCTTGGCCTGCTGTTTTTATCCAGCTCTACACCTTGTTGTTTCAGGTCTGGACCCTTCTTCAGGAAAAAAAAAAGTCTGTGTTGTCTTCCTCACTTCATAAAGTGCTCCCCGAGGTTATGTTCCTGGATGGAGTCGCAAAAAGAGGGACATCCCGCTGAATAAAATTGAAGACAGTCACATTATAGCCACCTAGCCTGAGCACAGTTGGCAGTGCAGGTCAGTCCTGTTGGACCTTACAAAAAGGATGATAAACAGTGCCAAGAGCAAAGTCAAAGATTTCCTGAGCCTCTCAAGGGTAAGTGGCGCTATTTTCTGTCTTCAGCGTTCCACTTAACGGCCATGATTCACTCTAACTCTGCTACTGCATACACACCTCACAAAGCCTTATAGCCCACAAATTTCAGCATGATATCCAGTCATGTGCTTACACTCACCGCATCCTTTCATACACTAACCCTTCTTGCTCTCGGCACTTCCTGCTCATTCATTTTGGTATCATTATGTATGTTCGTAAATTAGTTCGTGATGCACAATAAATGCTGTCCCAGTCTGCATCCCCGAATGAAAAAAGTCCTGATTATAATTAGAAAACATTAATTATCTGTTGGTGATATTTAATGCTTATTTTTCCATATTTTCATACGATTGGAATGGTCTTAAAGAGGCACTTGTAATAATTCACCTCCAAATTCAATTTCTCTTCCCGTTCCCCTTTCCCTGATTCTCTCTTTGCCCAGTTCCCGTCAACTGGACACCAATGGGGAAGAAATCATAAATTAATTTCATTATCGGCTAGCAACTCGTGAGAAATTGTCACGCTAATGCGTTTTAGTTAAAAAGTTGTAACACTATTCGGCACAGCTATGCAAATGTCCATCTCTATGACTGAATGACTCTAAATCAATAGACAACCTGTTCCCATAATGTGGATTATTGTAATGAGAGATATTAGCCATTGCATTGGGATCATTTTATGGTGGCTGACCCATTCCATTTCCCCATTAGCTGCCAGGAAAGGCAGGGTTGACATTTCAGTTTCAAAGTTTGTAATCTCTAAATTGCTTTACAGCTTTGATAGTTGATGTTTATGTCTTGATGGACTTGTGCGAGTGAGAGAGCGTGAAGGTGTGTAGAGAGAAGGAGCAACTCCAACCAGCCTGGTTGGGACAGCGGCGCGGAGCCTCGCTTCTCAGTCTCGCTGCTGCCTGCTCACAGACAGTTTGTGTGTGTCTTGGAGAGATGTCTGACGGAGCAAACCAAAGCCTGGAATTTTACTGCGGCTCCAGCCCGCCCAGAGCCGCGGATATTTTAAAGAGTAAGTAAGCAAATCGATTTCTATCAAACCCTTGTTGGTCTAGCCCGTGGAGAGCGAGGTTTTGTCGATCAGCCCCTGGCCACAGGCTGCAGACCAGCAGAGAGCCGGGGAGACCCCCAGCTCCAGTCTCAGGGGGAGGCGGCTGGATGAAAGGGGCCAGAGCCCCGGTGTCTCCCCCGCCTCAGGAGGCATTCGGTCTGAGGAGCGGAGCTGCGGCTTCTCCCAGCCCCTGTCACCGCTAACTTTCCGGCCTCTTCCTCGAAATTACTGCTCTGCCCTGTCGAACTGAGTTCAACTCTTGTCGAAGGTGATATGGTGAGAAGCTGCAATCTGGCTACTGCTGAACTTTGCTCGATTACACGCAGGGAAGTCCATCCAATATTAAAGCAATAATAGCGTTCTCTCTTCTAGTTTTCATCCGTTCACGTCCCAACTCTTTCTACTCCCTCCTTTTCAGATTTGTTAATATGGATAAATCCTTAAATTGCTGGTCACAGCATTTGCTGACCGTATTCTGTTACAGTTTATACAGTTTCAGTTTATGCTGAACTTCTTTGCTGCCAGTATTGTAACTCACAGTTATTTAAAAACAAATAGTTTTCCACTGATAGTCAGCATCAACTGATTTAGTTCGGCGCATTAACTGTTCTCCAACCTGCTGGAGGCTACGATTTTGCTTCATTTTAGTGCTTGGGCTTGGGACTTGCTGGACAGTGTCTCCCCTGTGCTCACATCCCACTCTACAATGTGTTGACCATAAAAGCAGTGTTCAGAATTTGCTTCACCAACTTGGCAAATGACCTGCAAGTCCTTCCAATTATTCCTGAAAGGGGGCCGGCCCCGGCGGGGGTGGGGGTGGGGATGGTGTGCTAGTGTGAGAAAAGCAAACTTTGAGTCTTGCTTCAATCATCTCACCAGATTATTGCTGCAAATTTACGATTGTTGCCAAAGTTTTAACCCCCAAAAATAAACAAAAACTGTGTTCAAATGTAACTTTTTTGTAACTCTTAACCACAGGCTGCTTGCAGCAATGGGTGTTCTAAATTTCTAACATCCAAACAAGCTGCTGAAGACTCTGGAGTAGCTCACGTTTGTTTGATTAGCTAAGAAGTGACTAAAACAAAACTGAAGCACTATTGGAGAAAGGCATTTCTTTGAAAATAAAACAAAGCAAATTGTAGTAGGAATGAAAACCTCTACTTAGAGTTGGTCAGTAAGTGCTTCATTATGCATTCAGTCTACTTCTTTATACAATCCTACAGTTCTGAGTGTTACATACAACCACTGATCAGCTTACTGCTTTGGTTGTTTTGCAAAGGAATGCCAAGTGGGCTTCTTGGTAGGCTACATTTTCATTAAAAAATTTCAAATATATCCTGAAAATAGCATTACGGTGTCAATGCAATTATTGCCAACAATTGCACAACATCACAGGAAATGTGGTTTCTATTAAAACTGAAAAAGATAGATTCTTCTATTAATTTAATGGAGGGGTAGAAAATCAGATATGCACTTGTATAAGATTCAGCTGATCTTAAAGGATTCATATAATGAATTGGTCTTCTGGAGTGCAGTAATGGTTGCTTTGTAGTTATGGATATGTACTGTTATTGTTAGGTTTTCAAAATATTTTAGTTTGCTAAATATTTGATGACAAAATTTTGGAATCACAAATAATATATACAGATAACAGAAATGTATATGTCGTGCATTCAAAGCAATAAAACATTCTAAGCTGTTTCACAAGAGAATTGAAAAGCAAAACATTACAGCAAGTCTCATTTGGAAATGGTCAAGAGTAAGGATTTTCTGAAAGGAGGAATGGTGGAGAAAGGAAAGGAGGAAACTCCAGACCCCAGGTA
The DNA here is from genome assembly GCA_024137785.1 of Ginglymostoma cirratum. Taxonomy (NCBI): domain Eukaryota; kingdom Metazoa; phylum Chordata; class Chondrichthyes; order Orectolobiformes; family Ginglymostomatidae; genus Ginglymostoma; species Ginglymostoma cirratum. The sequence continues at coordinate 3,327,979 of JAHRHZ010000031.1, forward strand.
GCTGAAGAGTAAATTCACTAAGGTGGGCTGGTGAAAATCTGGCTTGTTCAAGAGTCCAGAATTAGTTGAGTGCAAGTATGTGGACAGCTGTGAGGTTGGAGGGGATTACAGACATAGGGACACTCAGTCAGGGAGAGATTTGAAAACAGCGATGAGAATGTTAAAATCAACATGTTTGATTGGGTGCAAATGTAAATCAATGCACATATGACTGATAGAACGGAACTTAGTGCGAGTTAAGACATAAATGCAGAGTTTTGGATTACCTCAAATTTACGGAACATAGAATATGGAAAAACAGCCAGGAATGCATTAGAACAGTTTTGATTAGAGTCAATAAGAGCATGAACGAGGTTTGAGCGTCTGAACACCTGAAACAGAGCATCATAAATAAACAACATAAACATTAACAATGTATGTTGAACATTATCTAAACAAGATAATGCATACTGCATTCTTTTTCAGTGAATCATGTCACCAACAAAACTTCCAGGAACAAACAGAGAACAACTTAACACAGGAACAGGTCTTTCACCTGCCTACGAAGCCTGTACCAATTCCGAATCTTTATTTAGACCTGCTACTTACTGCCTATATGCGGTTTTTATCCCTCTGTTTGCCTTCTGTTTATATGTCTATCAAGACAAGCCTGAAACATTGCTAATGTGCCTGCTTCTATCACCTCTTCTGGCAGTGCATTCCAGGCACCTACCACGTTCTGTGGAACATTATCCGTGAACTCCTCCCCTAAACTTACTCACTCTCACCTTGAACCTGTGCTGTCTCGTAGTTGACCTTTTCACCCTAGGAAAGAGACTCTGACTATCCACCCCATCTATGCATCTCATAATTTCGAAGACCTCTCTCAGCTTTACCTTCAGTCTCCATCTTTCCAGTTTATCCAACGTCTCCTCATACCTAAAACCATCCAGACCAGGCAACATACTGGTAAACGTTCCCTGCATCCTCTCTGAACCATCCACGTCCTTCTGGCAATGTGGCAAACTAAACTGCAAGGGATATTCCCAATGTGACCTGACTGAAGTTTTATACAGCTGTAACATAATTTGACAACTTGTATATTTGATGCCCCAGCCAATAAAGGCAAGCGTGCTATATGGCTTCTTAAACACCTAATGACCTATGTTGCCACTTTCAAGGATCTGTGGACCTGTACGCCCAGATCCCTCTGTGTGCCAATGCTCCTAAGGGTTCTGACACTTATTGTATAATTCACACCTGAATGTGATCTTCCAAAATGCATCGCCTTGCATTTGTCTGGATTAAACTCCATCTGCCCAAATATGTAATCTCTCTATGTCTCACTGTATCCTTTGACAATGGTCCTCACTATCTGCAAATCTGCCAATTTTGGTGTCATCTGCAAACTTACTCATCAGACCACCTACATTTTCCTCCAGATCATTTATATATTACAAACAACAAATGTCCCAGCACTGATCCCTGCAAAATTCCACTAGTTACTGATCTCCATTGTGAAAAGCACCCTTCCATCAATAATCTGTCTTCCACGATCAAGCCTGTTTTGTATCAATCCAGCCAGCTCATCCTGGATCCTATGAGACTCTACCTTTTGTACCAGCCTGCCATGAGCTATCTTATCAACTGCCTTACTAAATTCCATGCAGACAACATCCACTGTCCTTCCCTCATCGATCATTCTTGTCACCTCCTCGAAAAACTCAAGTTGGTGAGACGTGACCTTCCCTGCACAAACCTATGCTGCCTATCCCTAATGAGTCTATTCGCTTCCAAATGTGAATAAATCCTGTATCTCTGTATCTTCTCCAACAGCTCCTCTACCACTGACACCAGGCTCACTGCCCTGTAATTACCTGGATTATCTGTTTCCCTTCTTAAACAAAGGAACAAAATTGGCCATTCCCAGTCCTCTGGAACCTCGCCTGATGCCAAACACGATGCAAAGATGTCTGTTAAGGTCCCAGCTATTTCCTCCGTTGCGTCCCATGATATCTTGGGATAGATCCCATCTGGCTGCGGGGACTTGTCTACCTTAATGCATTTCAAGACGCCCAATATTTCTTCCTGCATTATGTTGACTTTCCTAAGAATATTCACACACCTTTCCCTAACCTCCAACATCTCCCATGTCCCTCCCACTTTGGTGCATACTGATGTAAAGTACTCATTAAGGATCTCACTCATTTCTTCTGGCTCCACACATAACCTCTTTGCTTTATCCTTAAGTGGGCCTGCTCTTTCCCTAGCTAACCTCTTGTTCCTGATATATGGCTAATAAGCCTTGGGATTCTCTTTAACCCTGCTGGCCAAGGACATTTCATAAACTGTTTTAATCCACCTAACTCACTGTTTGAGCTTCTTCTTACTTTCTCCATATTCTTCAAGGACTTCATTGTTTTTAGTGCCTAGACCTTAGGTACACATCCTTTTTTTGACTAAACTGATAATTTCCCTTGTCATCCCGAATCCCGCCATTCCTGTCTTTTATTTTTGCAGCAACATGCATGTCCTGCACTCCAATCAACTGGTTTTAAAATGACTCCCACATGTCAGATGTGGATTTATCCTGAAACAGCTGCTCCTAATCCACATTCTCCAATTCTTGTGTAATTTGATTACGGTTGACCTTCCCCCAAGTTAACTCCTTCATCTGATCTCTACACTGTCCTTATCCATAAGTATCTGAAAATTTACGGGATTATGGTCACTATTCCCAGAATGATCCCCGACTGAATCTTTGATCACCTGACTGGGCTTACTTCCCAATATCAGGTCCGATATGGCTCTCTCCCTCGTTGGACTATCTACATACCGTTTCAAAAAACCTTTGTGAATACACCTAACAAATTGCTTCCCACCCAAACCCCCAGTACTAAGGGAGTCCCGGTCAGCAATGGGGGAATTACAACCACCCACTACAACAACCCTATTACTGTCACATCTTTCCAGAATCTGACTACATATCTCATCCTCTGTCTTCTGCTGGCAGCTGGGAGGTCTGTAATACAATCCCAGCATTGTGACTGCATCCTTCCTATTCCTGAGCTCTATCCATAATACCTTGCTGCAAGATCCCTCCAGGGTGTCCTCCCTCAACACAGCTGTGATATGCTCCCCAACTAGTAATGCAAATCCCCCACCTCTTTTACTTCTTCCTCTGCCTCTACAGTGAATGTAATAAGGTCAGCCAGGTGGACCTGATAGAATGAGTTCCCTGATTGGGGCTGTTAATCTGGTCCAATCAGGGAGCCTTGGCTAACAGATCTCAATGGGAGTGTCAGACAGCCTGACACCCTGAAAACTGCCTCTGATGGAACTGGACCATGTCAAGGACGTCCCATGTATAAATAAAGGGTGACTTAGGGATGGGATACCGGCCTGTGTGGAGTTATTTCAGTCTTGTCTAAAACGTCAATATCCTGGAACGTCAAGCTGCCAGTCCTGTCCCTTTTGCAACCATATCTCTGTGATAACTGCAACATCATAATTGCATGCAATAATCCAAGCTCAAGTTAATCTGTTTTACCTGTTATGCTGCTTGCATCGAAGCAAAAAAAAATCTAGTCCAAGCCTTCAGTTCTGCTGAGCTCAGCAACCTCTCCCTGACTACTGTGCTTCTTAGTTATATTTGCGTTAGTCTCAAGCTGTTCCCCAGTCTCTATATTTACTGACCAGCTACTTCAGTTCCCATTCCCCTGCCACACCAGGTTAAACCCTCCCAAGCGGCACTATCAAAACTCCCTGCCAGGATATTGGTGCCACGCTAGTTTAGGTGCAACACGTCCTTCTTGTACAGGTCCCACCTTCCACGGAAGAACCAACCCCTGAAAAGTGCAGGATTCTATTTGGGAAAATGGTGTCACCAATATGCAGCATTACAGAACACGGGACACTCAGGAATCTCTTGGGTTTTTTTCGATTTGTCCATCCCTCCTGATTGTTTCCATACCATTGTCTAACCCGAAGCCAGCCCTTTGACAATAGCATCTTTTTAAGCACAAATGCAAATAAATATCATCAGTACATTTATAAAACTGTTTGTGAAAGTGACAATGGAGAGAGCTCATTTAAGTAACTAATATTTATTTTTACAGATTTAAGTGTGCCTGCTATCATCTTGTACGCAGTTCTCACTCTAATGGCTGTAATTGCAAATCTTGTGTATTTTGAGGAAGTTATCTACCTGTTAAGAAAAGTCCCTGCCACAAACAGGAGAGCAACTATTATGTGGGTCAGCGGGGCTGCACCTGTAAGTACATTTTGCAATATCTGACAATTTAATCATTTTCCTGTTTTCAGAAAACACCTTTATTTTTCATAAGATTTCATAGCTCCCCTTTCCATCTTATTAAACTGTCTGATTTCACCCAACAGGTTTGAAATTGATCAGTCACCTGCCCATATAAATTGTACAATTTAATTTGGAACTCTGTTTCAGAACTACAAGGCTATTTTTTTTTAAAGAATGCCAGCATTTTGTGCTCTGTCTGATAATCCCCTCTTCCCCATGCATTTCAGTGATGTGTTAATCCATTTCTTTTATGTAGGTAACCCTTCTAGTAAAACAAAAAATGTGTTAATTGTTTGTATTATATATAATTCTTTGGTGTAATTTCACGACATTCCTCCTGTCATGTCCTTCCCAAAATAGCTCAAGTATCTTAAAATAAAAATGCAAGTTATAACAAAGAAAAACAAATATATTCTGATTAACAGGCAAATTTCTGTATTTTAAGATAAATATATAAGCTATCTAAAACTTATTGAAACAACCAAAATCAAAATACATCACATGCCATTAGATCGTTTCATACCCATAAATATCAATTCAGGAATTCATTTTAAAAGGATAAAGGATAATTTAGAAATTCTTTTCCACAACAATAAAGATTATTAGTTTTTAAAGTACATTAAGTCCTCGTAAATGTTTGATTGTTTTTCTGATAATCATGACTTTAAGTGAATCAACTTGACGTGAATGAAGGAGTCCCACAGGAATCAATGTTAAAGCTAGACGTTGATTTCTCCAGGTACAAAATGTCCAAAGAAACCCTGTGTGCAAGTTAAAATATACAACCATACATGTGCAGCTCCACACATCCCTAGTTAAAATAACTTGTAAAACAAGATACTTCATTAAATATACAAAATACTCAATACTTCATTGTAAAATGTTTAACAGAAATACTCACATACAGTATGTTTAGGTTAACTAGGCTCCATCTAATGGCAAAGGTTGGTGTGGGTAGCAGATGAAGACACAGGACTACTGGCACAGACCAATTTCTGCCACCAGATGGAGCCCTGGTCTTCAGCGCAATTTCAGAATGGAATTCAGGATCACAGCAGCCAAAGAAGACATCCCAGGTCTGAGATAAGGAGACAGAATAAGATCAAGAGCCAGGGAGAAGAGGGACTGGGGCAAGGAAAGATGTGGGAACTAGGGTAGAACACGCGCCGTACAAGGTACACATTCTGGAGACATGTTGGCAATATCCCCTCTAAGCTGCATAACCATTCTGAGGATTAGTGTGTGACACATTGACTTTTGGTTCTGAAAACTGCCACCTTGCAGTGAGGTCCATGCAGTGGCAGGGAAAGGAAACACAGAATGTTGGATGCCAGAGATGAGCAGCTGAAGTCTCTGGTGGTCGCAGCATACACAGAAGACTTCTAAAGTAAGAATGGACACAGGAACCCATCAGAAAAAGATATTTCAAGACCAAGGGCCAGAGTGGAAGCACTAGAAAATACAGTAATGTGTGCATTGTAGGCCATAAAACAGGCCATGGCAAACAATGTTAAATCCTGGGTCAAAATCCTGGATTTCCCTCGCTAAAGATATTGTGGGTCTACCCACAGCACATGGACTGCAGCGATTCAAGAAGGCAGCTCCCACCCTATCTTAAGGGCAATTAGGGACAAGCAATAAAGGCTGGCCTACCAGTAACACCCATATCCCGTGGGTGAATTAAAAGAAAGAAACTCAGTGATGGAATGGATATATTGAGGCTACTTTATTAATTTTGTTAAATTAAATCAACGTTAAACTATTGTTAAGCAGGACTTGATGTATAAAAAAGATACCACTTTTATATTTTGTTTCAGGTGATTGCAACTACATCCTGTATTGGGATGTGGATTCCTCTAGCATCGATGATCACAGATTTGACGACAGCAGTGTAAGTATTCCTTTTTAGTTTTCTATTACAGCCAGAACACATTAAATTTCAATTGTATTCATTAAATTCTGGGGAGCAGAAATGCCTTAAAAGTGCCTACTGCCTAAACCAAGAATTCCAGAGCCTTTCAATCGAATCTCTCATTTTTATACAAAAATACATTGTTTTTGTGGCCATTGGAGATGGAATTGTCTAACACCTGTTTCCATACCATCTCTGAAAGTTTTAAAGTAGCAAACTCATGTATTTCACTGAGATCTGGACAATATTTCAGCGACACAAGAGTGCTATTGAAATTCTCTCAGTAATGCATTTACTGTATTCCTCAGATTCAGCAGGGAGGACTGTCAAACATTACTGTTTTTTCTGAGTCAGTTATACAAACATTCAGGCAAAACTCATGCAAAATCAACTACGAATAACTATGGACTGGGCAGTGGGTCCAGATGGCCTAAAATATATTCTCTGCCTGGCCCTGTTTTCTCAATTCGCAATGGTTCATGTTCCAGGGGAGGGCAAATCAAATACTTCAAAGATATTCTGACACTCTCCTTGGAATACAGCAGCACTGACATTAATGTCTGAGAGTAGCTTGCTACTTGTCCTTCCAAATGGTGACAACTTGTACATCTTGCTTCATCATGCTTTGAATACAAATGCTTTAGTAGTGAGGCAGAGTTGTGACCTAAAAGGGAAGAAGAGGAAGCAAAACTCTCAGTCTGGAGTGCACTTCTGTGCACCATGTGTCTAAATTCTGCAGGTCGAGAAATGGCCTGTTCAGTTACTTGAAGGGCCATGGCAAAAACAGTAGATATCATCCTTGAATAAAGGGTAGCCAATGATAATAAGAAAGCTACCATAAAATATGCTACTCTATCACTTTACGGTGTCTAGTATTGAATGAGAATGGATCAACGCAGTTGTCATTTGCATAAGTTCTTCATTATGAGCTCTATTAGAATAGTTAATAACAGATTCAGAAATAAATTGATTACAGTTATCCTTAATCTGAAATGGCTAATTTCACAATCTTAGATATGAATGAGGACTATGCTTACAGGAACTGAGGTTTAGAGATGGGGGTCTAAAGTTTATTGATCTAATTCACTGAATTGTGCATAAGTCCTCATGTGGAATACCAAATCAGAGTTATCCCTCAAGTGATAAGATTGGCATAATTCTCTAGTATTTATTGAAAAATACTTATTATTTCAAATCCTTTCCTGGATCTTTGTCAGTTAAGCAGACAACCTGTTCCCAGATACATGCTACAACAGCACTGGACCAGTTGCAAATATATGTATAATAAGTAAAATATAATTATATGAAGTATAAATAAGTGTTATAATAATTAAATTGATGAGATTCACAAACCATTGGTGTTCAGAAACCATGGGAGCAAATCTACATCTACATTTTGTGGATGCCCACCATATATTGACCTTGAGATAACAAGGTGTACAGCTGATGAACACAGCAGGCCAAGCAGCATCAGAGAAGCAGGAAAGCTGACGTTTCGGGTCTGGACCCTTCTTCAGAAATCTATATTGACCTTACCTGTTTTGTTTTTGGTAAGGTAGCTCTGACTTGTTTTGGTGGGTTGTGATTAATATATATTCTTAATTTGTATTAGCGCTAGAAACAACTCAGCAATGATAAGGTACAGTCCTCCCAAAATACTTATACTCTAATGCACTATGTCATGAGTGGAATAGAACTTCAAACCGATTTTTTAAGTTGTCTGTTTCCAAGTTTCCTTCAAGTAGACACTTTGAAACATAAGACAAATGTGGTACCATCATTGTTAATTTCAGTGGGAGAACAGCATTAACACCAAGTGAAATGTTGCAAATGCCAAGGAAGTTCATGGCGAGAAATTCTGAATCATTTGGGCAGCATGGTGCCTTAGTAGTTAGCACTGCTGCTTCACAGCGCCAGGGACCCAGGTTTGATTCAATCCTTGGGCAACTGTCTATGTGGAGTTTGCACATTTTCCCCATGTCTGCATGGGTTTACTCCAGTTTCCTCCCAAAGTCCAAAGATGTGTAGGCTAGGTGGGTTGGCTATGCTAAATTGCCCATAGTGCCCAGGAATGTATGGGTTAGACATAGGGAGTACAGGGGTAGGGGAATGGGTCTGGGTGGGATGCTCTTGGGGGTGGTGGTGTGGACTTGTTGGGCCGAATGGCCTTTTTCCATAATGTAGGGATTCTATGATTTAGAATTATACATCTAAAAAAGATAAAAAATTATTTAAATGGACTGTATTTTGTCAGATAAAAGTCTTTCAATATTTTGTTATTACTTCTCCAGGTATTTTGCAATTGTTATCCATAAATTCCAGCGAATGATGATAGAAGAATTTGGAGGTGATGAGCTGTTCTTGAAACGTTTTCAGAATACTCCTGTGAAGATTAGTACAGGACCATGTTGCTGCTGTTGTCTTTGTTTGCCTTTTGGAAAGATTTCAAGGTGAGCTATTGATTTGTTTGAGAAAAACGTTACCATCAGAATTACCATCAGTTATATTTGTTAAGGCTAAAGGGATCAAAGAGTATGAAGAGAATGCGGGAAAAGACTACTGAGTTAGATGGTCAACCATGATCAGATTGAATGGCACAGTAGGCTTGAAAGAACAGGAGTAGGCCGTTCGGCCCTGTTTACCATGTTTTTATGTTGATTCTGAAACAGGGCAGTATTTAATGGAGATGATGGGAGTCTCCCCTACCAATTGGAGAGCTAGTGAAAATTCCATCACCATTTTATTTGGAGTCAGAATTATCTGCTGATATCCATAACCATGAGCAGCTGTACATGCAGGCTAAACCAGAACCATGCTCTAGCATAATATGTCGTAACCTACAATTTTGATGACATCATATGCAAAGACCCAGCAATATTGAAAGGGGGGTTCATCGGGGGGCAGGGGAGAGAGTCAGAGCTATGGAGTGGGACCCAGGGGGCATTCAGTGAGGACCAGGCAGGGAGTGAGGATCAGGGGCCAAAGCATGGGTACCAGAGAGTAAGGACCCTCCTGACACCCCTCCTCCTGTTCACTCTTCCCTTGTTCATCATGCCTACCCCCCACAATCCTCCCAATCCTTTCACCACTACCATTCAGCCCCACTGTACGGTTCAGTTGCAGTGAAATGTTTTTATGGTTTGAGTTTGAAGACCTGTTTGGATTAATGAAAACAATCTTTAATCTCCTGGTCTATATTTGACCATGGAATTCTTTATACTGACAGTAGACTAGAGTTCTATGTTGAAAATCTTTAAAATGGATATATCATGTGTTGTCTGCCGGTAGGCGAGTCCTTGGCTCATTGTCTGCTGATGCTTCATTCTGAACTGCTTCCTTTGCAGTTTCCATCAGTGGTCACAGATCATAGAATCCCTACAGTGGGGAAACAGGCCCTTTGGTCCAACAAGTCCACACAGACCCATCCCTCTATAACTCACCTAATTGACACATCCCTGAACACTATGGGCAATTTAGCATGGCCAGTCCACCAAACCTGCACATCTTTGGACTGTGGGAGGAAACCAGAACAGTCAGAGGAAACCCATGCAGACACAGGGAGAACGTGCAAACTCCACACAGACAGTCATCCAAGGGTGGAATCGAACCCGGGTCCGTGATGCTGTGAGGTAGCAGTATTAACCATTGAGCCACCATACCTTTCCATTACCTTCTACTTTCAGAGGCAGGCTGAGGATACAGGTCTACGTCAAATAAAATCAGAACTGAATCTTGTTATTAGCATTGTTCTGAATCACATGCTGGTCAACTGTGCTAACCATTGGAACTCCATATTTAATAAAGTTGATAACCTTATGCAGAGTCAAATCATGTATATTCTCTAGTAATTCTATAGGTTCTTGAGATAATATTTCACTTTTTAAAAAATTCCTCAATTTTACACCTATCCCCAGCTTTTTCATAAACAGTTGCTTGTATTAAAGTTTGGTTCAGAATGTTGGCATTTTTTCACTCATGAGCACAGGTAGTGAGAATTAGTAGTAAATCCTGCAAGGAGGACATCATGGCAACAATTGGTCCAGTCATCATATTCACATATATGAATGTCCTAAAAGAAATCACTGAATATTAATGAAGAGCAAACATCTACCGGCACTTTGTTTTATTTAGTTCAGATGTTAAAGCTACTGAACAAATTGCCACTAGTTTGCCAATAAAAACAAAAAATTCCTGGCTTGAAAATCTTAGCTCCTGGCTATACTGTATCCATAAGCCATGTAATGGCAGATTGTTAATGCTTGAATATACAACGTAATGAAGTTGTAGATGATCTTCTGACACAATAGTCTGCCTTGGTGAACTATGATTGTAATTGAATTATATGCGCTGTTAGTTCCGAAAGAAAGATTGGCTGATTCCAATTCCTACTTCACAGTAGCTACTTGAGATTGTTTGTTTTTTCCAGACAACTTCACATAAACTTTGTTGGCACTCTCTCATTTCAAGGAATGATATAGGATCTCAGGAATAGAATAACTAATAATAACAAAAGGATGTAAATATGTCAAAACATTTTGCTTAATCATTGGTAAATTAACACAAGTGATTGCAACATTTTGTATGTATCTATATGTGTATATAAAACATTAATGTATAATGTAAATAATATCTATATGTTATCTTCTATCCTGACAGTGTTTGCAAACTTAGAGTAATTAATTTAACTTAAAGAGTATCTAAACTTAATGCAACAACCAAAGCTTGCCATTGCCCTTCACAAAGTGATAATTTGATGGTCTTTTGTTAACTTTTAATATATTTGACCAATATTTGTCATTTTAAGCTGTTGTCTAAATGTGCCAATATTTGTTTCTATCCTTTCAGGCGACTGATGTTCATACTGAAATTGGGAACATTTCAGCTTGCTTTCTTACGGCCAGTCCTAATGATCTTCACCTTAGTCCTTTGGGTGAATGGGACATTCAGTCTGGATGATGTATGTTATTTTTCCTTGTTCTCATAGACACTTATCAGTATATAAGGAGACTCTACAGCCTGAGGTGTTCGCATTGATCCACAAACATCTGACTATACTAATCCAGTTTCCCAGCTCTTGGCCCATAGCCCTGGAAGCTAGGGCCATGCAAGTGAATAACAAAATACTGCCTAAAGTTATAACAGTTTTTGACTTCACCACCCTTTCAGGCTACGAGTTTTAAACTCTCTAGGTGAAAAAGATTCTCCTTAGCCTTCCTCTTAGCCCTCCATCTCTTATCTTAAATCTATGTGCCCGGCTTATTCTAGAGCATGGACAGTTTTCTTCCTCATGGAAAAAGTGCCTTCCCATCCACCCTGTCCATACTTGTCATAATCTTATACATTTTTATCAGGTACCCTCTCAAACTTCGCTGTTCCAAGGAAAACAACTCTAGCCTTCCAATCTTTCCTCATAGCTTAGACCCTCCTGCAGGCAGCATCCTAGTAAATCTCCTTTGCACCCTCTGTAGTGCAGTCACATTGTTCCCATTGTAGGGTGACCAGAACTGCATGTGGTACTCCAGTTGTGGCCTAACAGCATTGTATGCAGTTCAACATAACTTCCCTGTTCTTCTATTCTCTGTCTCAGCTGATAAAGGCAAGTTTCTCATATGTCTTCATAACCACTTTATCTACTGTCCCACTACCTTCAGGGGTCTATGGATAGGTCCCTCTGATCTCCAGTACTTTCCAAGGTCCTATCATTCATAGTGTAATCCCTTGCTTTGTTAGCCCTCCACATGGAAGCACAGTGTGGGGAAGTGTAGTCAAGGTACTATGGGAGTTATTAATTTTGTAGTGGGTTTTGATGCATAGCCTATCCTCAGAAATGGAATTCAAAGCCAGGAAAGTGAAGGAAGGATCAAAGGTGGATCAGATGAATGTGAGAAAATGATCAAAAATAAATGCAATATTGATTAATATTTCGAAGGAAGCAGCACTGAAGACATAATTGATATATCGGAAACTGTAATGTGGGGAGGGACTTAAGCAGGCCTGGAACAACAATGTTCCACATATCTCACAAAGAGACAGGCATAACTATGTGGGTACCCATAACTACGTCTTTGATTTGGAGAAATCGCTCAAAGTGAGAATGGGCTCAGCCAGAAGAAAGAGGGTGATGGATGGGGACTATACAGGGCTCATTTCAAGGAAGAAGCAGAGAGCTTTCAGATCATCCTAATAGGGGATGGACATATAGAGGGACTGCACTTCCATGGTGAAGAGGAGGCGACTAGAGCCAGGAAACTGGAAATGTGGAAACAAAAAAGCATCAGAAGAATCACATATTTTAGTGGGAACAGACTAGACAAGAGGAGACTAAATAGTGTCAAGGTGGGAAGAAATAAGTTAAATAAAACTGTCGGTGATCAGTTGGCAAATCTTATAGATTGAACTTGACAATTTTGCCTGTCTTTGAGGTAACTAAATGGTAATTTTAAAAAAAATTGCTTTTAAAATTAAGGCTATAATACACTCTCTAAAAATACACACCATAATTTTTCAGTGTCTCCGCAGAGCACAGTTCAGTGAAGATGAAGAGAGGCTGTAGAGAATGTTCTGAAGAGAATTGTGCTGAATGAAGACTGGTTTAGAACTCTAAGTAACTTTCCATTTCTTCATGCCCTGTCACACATTATTACATTAATGATTACCCATATGTCTTCAGAGTTGTGGTCCACATTTGGGTTTCAAATCTCTATTGTAGTACCAATGGTTAGGTACCAAGAGGAGTTCAGTTGTTACTCCATGAGGAAACTGGATGAACCTCTCTATATTACACATGATGAAACATAGCAAAAGACACCAAAGAACTTGTGATATCGAACTGACAATAAGTGAAAGTATTTTCAGTGAAGATAAAAGTTTGATTTCTTATCTTACAGCTTTCTGCTAGTGGACCTGCAATATGGATTAACTCTTCCCTTGGTGTATCCACAATAGTTGCACTGTGGCCTATTGGAATTGTTTTTAACAAAGTTAAAGGCGAGCTAAAAGATCAGAAGATAATTCCAAAATTCACTCTATATCAGGTAAGATTGGACTGTGCATCTTGTAGCTACTTACAAACACTGTGGGCTGAAGATTATTTGGGGTGAGATTTATAGTGGGTGGTCCACCATGGTCTATGGTGTCCTTTCTTATGCAATTTCCTGCTTTTCAGTTTATTAATTATGCAAATGGCATCTTCAATACCTGTGTCATGGAATTGCAGCAGGAGAGGTGGACGCTGTCATCACTGCCAGGACTTTGTGCTATTCATGGTACTAGCAACATATTTAAACCCTAGCTGTACACTATTTCAAATGTTGTAAGACCGGAACAAAAACAAAGTTGCTGGAAAAACTCAGCAGGTCTGGCAGCATCTGTAAAGGAAAAAACAGAGTTAATGTTTCGGGTCTGGTGACCCTTCCTCAGAACTGCTGTAAGACAGGAACTGCCCTTCACATTCTGGAGTTTCACAGTTACTACAAAGTACATGGTCCAGAAAAGGAACTGGTACTCTGTACTCATACTCCACTTTGTCAAGCTCACCATCTTCTCTCTGGTACTTCAAACTCACAGGGCCACCACTCACTGGAATTCTGCCCATCTCACCTTGGTTCATGGAGTGCAACCATCAGTACTGCATGCATCTTGTCCACTCAACAGCTCTCACCCATCTGATCCTCTCAAACTACTAACTCTTGCTGGCCTTTGCACTTCCTACTCACTCACTGGAAACATCTCACTACCTCTGTGCTAATGCGTCACTATTAACTGCTCTTACATCTCTGTAATCATATTCAGTCCCTCCTTTTTGCCTCATTGCAGGAAGACTGGTCCATTCTGTGGACTGACATTTCGTCACTATTCCAACTGATGCAGCTGTAATCCTCTGACTGGTTTTACCTGCAATACTGACCATGGTCAACCCCCAGACTGGAATTGGATGAGCTCATTGACTGATTGTGTTGGTACCCCTGATTAACAACAGTCTCTCTGGACCCCATTAGGGGTTCCCTTTGACATTCAGACATGGCCATTTGGTTGAAGCACACACAATGTATGCTGCATGAAGTGCTGACACTTGTTGTGCTTGTGACTTTGGCATAGCGCAGTACCATTTAGCAACATAGCCATCCCTTTGATTAATCAGTGCAACAAACAGTGAGAAGCTGTTGCCTCTTTCTCTAGGCTAAAAAGCAAAGCAAGCCACAGATCCTGATAGCCTCTAAGTAAGTGCAAAGTGAGTGAGCATTTAGAAATGAAGAGAAAGGCCATAAGATGCATCCTATGTAAATGCATGACATGTGCATGTCCCTGTGCGCAAATCAACCTGACAGAAATATGCAAGTTGTAGATGTCCCTGCATTCCAAAGTGAAGTTCTGAAGTAGCATGTGAGTTGATCCAAGAGCGAGCATGATGATGTAGTGAGGCTGGTCGGCTGGCAATGTGAATTGCTTGGATAAAGGGTGGAAGAAGACAGTATCCATAGAGAGCACAAGGACATTGTGAAACCAGAATCAGATGAAGGTCCACAAAAGCAATTGATGAGCTGCTACAACTAGGTTACCTGCTGCTCTGTCTTTCATGTGTCAGGGTTGGCATTGTCTAGGATCTCAGGGATGGAAAGGAGAATTAGGAGCTGCATGGAAATGAGGCAAGTTCAGCTAAGGTGCAAATGCATGGAACTAAGGAAGTTGCTGCTCATTGGCAAGATGCAGAGCTTGCCACTTAAACAGTGAGGGAAAAATTGGAATTGTTTTCTCAATGTGAAAATCAGAATTTTCCATTTTCTTCATATTTTCCCAATTTTCTCACCATTGCCCATGCCATTCAATGGAGAGGAAATTTCAGACTTCTATGTTCTCCTTAATAAAGATAATTATGTGGTACCAAGCTGGTTTGAACATTTGTTTATTGTGAGGGCAATTGACTGTATGAATAAGGAGGTTATGCTTCAATTAAAGAAGGCATTAGTGAGACTGTATCTGAATTATTATTGTTGTACACAGTACTAGTCACCAAACTTTTATAGAAGGATTTTAATGCTTTGGAAGCAGTTCAGAGAAGGTTTACTAGACTAATAGCTAAAAACTGCAGATTGCTTTATAATGAAAGGAATCACTAGGTCTGTGTCTGTTGGATTTTAGAAGAGTCGGAGTTGATTTAATTGAAATATATAAGATCCTGAGGGAACTTGACTGGGTGAATATGGGAGAATCTAGAAGTTATAATCTAAAAATAAGGGCACCCCCATTTAAGACAGATGAGGAAACATTTTCCTCTGAAGTTTGTGAGTCTTTAGAATCCTCTTCCTCAAAAGACAGTAGATGCAGAATCTTTAAATACTTTGAAGGCAGCGGTAGATAGATTCTTGATTACCAAGGAGATGAAAGATTATTGGGGATATGCAGTAATGTAGAGTAGAGGTTAAAATCAGATCAGCCATGGTTGAATTGAATGACAGAGCAGGTATTAAAGCTGAGTGGCCGACTCTTACTCCTTGTCTGTATTGCTGAACATAATGCATATCGTATTGATGAAAAAATAAATTAAGTTAAACAATATTAATTTTTTAGTAGTATGTATAACAAGTTTAGAGATCCATTTATTGTGTCCCTTTTACTCTTCTTCACTTCAAAAAATACATTATCCATACCCAGGCACACATCTTATCGACAGAGATGAATGACCTTGTGTTCAACAGGGATCGGATGTAGCAAACAGGATAACGATTACTGCTAAATTGACTATTTTTCACTCGAGGTTGTCTGAATGTTCTATAGTGCACTTCTGAAGGTAGAAAATAGTGAACCGTCAGCCCATGATAGCAGTGATAAAATGGTGGAATTTATTTATATAGACATCAATACAATTTTTGTCTTATCCATCTATGTAAATAGTTCAAAATTGTAAACTTTGTTTAATTGAGCCTATTACATTTTTTAATGTGGTGAAAGTCCGTAGAGGTTTGTTTAAAAATACTCAGTCTTGCCCAAGGAACTGTAGACTCAAGGGAAAATGAAACCTTTTAAACTCTCCTGGGCGTTTCCAAAGGCAGATTCAATGCCTATGGCCAAAGGTGTCCTTTCTCTGTAAACAGATGTTTAACATGGTCAAATATCATGAGTCAAACTGCCAAGAATAACTTCAACAACATTTGGCAAGCCAACACTTTCCTTCACTGAGACCACAGGAGAAAAAGAAACAAATAGCAGAGGGAGTTTAATAAAGAGATATCTGAAGCAATGCATTTTGGGAAAAGGAATAATGAAAGGCAATATATACTTATGAGAACAGCAGGTCAAGCAGCATCATAGGAGCAGGAAAACTTGACGTTTCGGGCCTAAACCCTTCATCAGAAATGGGGGAGGGTAAGAGGGTTCCGAAATAAATAGGGAGAGAGGGGGAGGCAGATAGAGGATGGATAGAGGAGAGGATAGGTGGAGAGGAGGCAGACAAGTCGAAGAGGCGGGGATGGAGCCAGTAAAGGTGAGTGTAGGTAGGGGGGTAGGGAGGAGATGGGTCAGTCCAGGGAGGACGGACAGGTCAAGGGGGCGGGATGATGTTAGTAGATAGGAGATGGGGGTGTGGCTTGGGGTGAGAGGAAAAACCGGTTAGGGAGGTGGAGATGAGCTGGGCTGGTTTTGGGATGCGGTTGGGGGAGGGGAGATTTTGAAGCTTGTGAAATCCACATTGATGCCATTGGGCTGCAGGGTTCCCAGGCTGAATATGATTTGCTGTTCCTGCAGCCTTCGGGTGGCATCACTGTGGCATTGTAGGAGGCCAAGGATGGACATGTCATCTGAGGAATGGGAAGGGGAGTTGAAATGGTTCACGACTGGGAGGAGCAGTTCTACTAACATCATCCCGCCCCCTTGACCTGTCCGTCCTCCCTGGACTGACCTATCTCCTTCCAACCCCCCTACCTACACTCACCTTTACTGGCTCCATCCCCGCCTCTTCGACTTGTCTGCCTCCTCTCCACCTATCCTCTCCTCTATCCATCCTCTATCCGCCTCCCCCTCTCTCCCTATTTATTTCAGAACCCTCTTCCCCTCCCCCATTTCTGATGAAGGGTTTAGGCCCGAAACGTCAAGTTTTCCTGCTCCTATGATGCTGCTTGACCTGCTGTGTTCATCCAGCCCCTTGCTTGTTATCTCGGATTCTCCAGCATCTGCAGTACCTTTTATCTCTGATATACTTATGACACAATTTTAAAGACTGAGTAGGGATAAAGGGACCAGAGGATTCATGTGGATTCATCTTTGTAAACAACAGGATTTACTCAGAATAATTAGTAAATTATATGGGATCTAGGGCTTTGTAAATTGAGATATTGAATGCCATAGCAAGGAAGTTGTGCTTAACCCTTATAAAAATCTGGGTATTCCATAACTGGTGTACTATGTGCAGTCCTGTTCATAACATTTAGGGAGGATATAATCACACTGTCCCTGGGAAAAGGCAAATCAGGGCGATTGGCCTGGGACCCCATTTTTAGTAGGTCTGCTCTAGGCCCATAGGCACATATGAGAAATTAGAAACCAGGGTGGAGTGATCTTTGAATAGGGGAAGGTGGCACAATGTGACTTTTTGATTCACTTCCAGTTTAGCTTGAAGGTGACGAGGCATCATTAATGCAAAGTAGCTGCATGGACAAAGACCTTCATTCGCAGGATGGAAGAAACAGCTTGAGAGTTATGCTAGATAACAAGCTGTGGGGCTGGATGAACACAGCAGACCAAGCAGCATCACAGGAACAGGAAAGCTTGACGTTTCGGGCCTAGACCCTTCATCAGAAATGGGGGAGGGGAAGAGGGTTCTGAAATAAAGGTTGTGTGGGGGCTACGGGGGTATGCGGGTGGGGCGTGGGGTGAGCTCTACAGTGTCTATTGCACTGGGGAATGGGGGGACCTCGCACAGTTAGATATCCCACAATTCCTGTACACCAATGCTCCCTTTAATGTTCTTACCAACTGTGCTGGCCTGGAACCGGAAATCACTGTCGTGATTGGTGTGCCACTGCCAATTGCCATACATGGTACATTGGAGTGTCTGCACATGTACGCAGCCATATAGCTTAGAGGGAACATTGCTGCTCACCCCAAGAGATAGCTTTGGCTATCAGAATCCATGACAGGGTGATGAGGAAATTTTTAAAAATGATTCCAGAGATGAGAAATTTCAGCTAAAATGTTAGCTTGGAGGAGCTATTGCTCTCCTTTGAACAGAGAAGATTTGAGGGGAGATTTGATAGAAATGCACAAGATTATGACAGATAAGGTAGTCAAAGATAAAGAAAAGTGATTCCCGTTAGTTGATGAAAGGTCTGGGCAGGTGCTGCAAGGGAAGAATGTGAGGGAAAACATCTATATGCAGCAAGTGGTAATGGCCTAGACCCTGTTGCCTACAATGTTTGTGGCAGTAGAAATGAACAATAGTTTCAAATGGATATTAACTGATACCTTGAGGGAAGCAAACTTGTAGGACTATGGGAAAAAAGCTCAGAATGGAACTGACTAGATGGCTGTTCAAAGAGTCAGCATGGAGTTTTATTTTGTTTATTCATGGATGTGGGTACTATTTGCTAGGCCAGCATTTATTGCTTGTCCTGAATTACTCTGGATAAGATGATGGTACACTGCCTTCTCAAACCGCTACAGTTCATTGGGTGTGGGTAAACACACAGTTCTGTTGGGAAGGGTGTTTCAGGATATTGACCCAGGAGCAGTGAAAGATTGGTGACATATTTCCAAAAAATCATAGAGCGTGACTTGTAGGAGTTCTTGCAGGTTGTGGTGCTACCCCGCATCCGGCACTCTTTTCCATTTAGGTGGTAGAGCTCACTATTTTGGAAGGTACTGTCAAAGGAGCTTTGGTGAATTACTAAAGTGCACCTTGTACATAGTATACATTGCTGCTATGTGCATTACGTGGTGGAGGGAGTGAATATTTGTGGCTGTGGTACCAATCAAGCATGTTGTTTTGTCCTGGATGGTGCCACGCTTCTTGAGTATTGTTGGAGCTGTACCCCTCCAGACAAGTGAGGAGTATCCCCTCACTCCTGATTTGTGCCTTGTAGATGATGGACAGGATTTGGAGAGACAGAGAGTAAGTTATTTGCTGCAGGATCCCTAGCTTCTAATATGCTCTTGTACCCATGGCATCTGTATGGCTGGTCCAGTTCAGTTTCTAGTAAATGGTAACCCCCAAGACGTTAAACGTAGGAGAATTCCATGATGGTAGTGTCATTGGACATTAAGAGATGATGGTTAAATTCTCTCTTGTTGGAGATGTCATTAACTGGCATGAATTTATTTATCCAAACCTGAAGGTTGTCCATGTTTTGCTGCATGTGAACAGGAACTGCTTCAGTATCTGAGTTGTGGGTGGTACTGAACATTATACAATCAATAGTGAATATTCCCATATCTGACTTTATGATCAAGGACAGGCTATTGAGGATGCAGCTTTAGATGATTGGGTCGAGGACACTACCCTGAGGAACACTGCAGTGATGTCCTGGGTTGAGAGGATTGACATCCGACAACCACAATTACCTTTCTTTGTGCTAGGTATGATTCTAAACAGTAGAGTTTTTTCCCCCTAACCTCATCAACTTCAGTTTTCCTACAGCTTTCTGATGCCACGCTCAGGTGAATGTTACCTTGATGTAAAGGGTTCTGAAGAAAGGTCATTGGACCTGAAATGTTAATTCTGATTTCTCTTCACAGATGCTGCCAGACTTGCTGAGATTTTCCAGTAATTTCTGTTTTTCTTTTGTTGATGTCAAGGGTAGTCATTTTCATCTCATCTCTGGAATTCAGCTCTTTTGTTCGTGCTTAAACCAAGGCTGTAATGAGGTCAGAACTGAATGACCCTTGCAGAACCTAAACCAAGTGTCAGTGAGCAGATTATTTCTTCATGAGCCTTTGTAGACTTCATGAGCTGAATGACCTCCTTCATAATAATTCTGACTCTGTGAACAGTAATTTTCCTTGACTGGTATTTTCTATGTTCATTTACACTTTGTGAATTAAAACACCTGACCAATTCATTTTGAGTCTTAGCTCATCAAATTTTTTACTCCATCTTTTAAAAGATTGGTAAAGCATGCATAAAAAAAAGTGTTAACTGCTAAGTATATGCAATGCGGATCATATGGCGATCTAATTATTTAAATATATGTTAGCCATTTTCTTGAATGCAAGTCATGTGGTCTGTTTAAATGATTGACTGACACTTGTACCTAGGAGATAATTTGACAGACCTGAAATTTATAACATTCAACTTGGGTTTGTCGAATCAATTCTTTAATCAGTTAATTAATTGTCTTGTCATGATGGGACATCAAATTGTCAACTTCAAGGAATTTGTTGAAATGCACTTTTAATTCTCATGATTTTTGTCTTACTTGGTGTTTTAATTTTTTTTATATATGCAGATTTCATTCATTCTCACACAACTCCAAGCTGCCATTATCAACATAACAGCACTGTCAGGTGGCATAGCCTGTGCACCTCCACTTTCACCCACAGCCAGAGGAGGATGTATGTTTTTTTAAATAACGTTTTATTTGAAATGCATTGTATATTTTAAATTGAAAAAAATTGCACCAGTTGGATTTAAATCTGAGAAATGTACCTATAAACCATTTACAAAAAGGGTTTCTGATTCTCCCATGTCAGTTATCTCTAGCCCTGTCACTCAGAAATCCATCACTTTCCACTCAATCAAAGAACAGCATTGATGGTAGACTGTACAGATTCTATATGACAGACTTCTTTGCTATCTGGTTGAGGAAACAGCTTGTACTAACTACTTATTAAGATTACTTAAGTGATATCTTACTCGCCCAGTGCATTCCTATATTCCATAGGGGTGCAATGTGTTTAGGACAAAAGCACATAACCTTATAAACAAACAGTAATTTAATTTTTCTGATGGTGCAAGCCTGCTTAAAATGGACATGTAAAACATTTATTTGATTTTTTTGTGCAAATAAAAGTTTTGTTACAGGTACAGAGCCTCTTTAGCATTAATGTCAGATCAGAAATAGGGCTGTAGCATTGTATCTTAGGCTGCAATCTGTGTCTACCACTGATAGAGAGCAATTTGTGAGGTTCTGCTGAGAATTATTTATACTTTTGCACAAGTGGCCCAGGTAACTATGTTGTCATTAAATAAATCTTTTGACTAATTAGTCATTCAGCTAGCTAATTACAGTTCTGTCTCTTCCAGATATGAACCAGCAGCTTCTCATTATGGAAATGTTCATTATCACTTTGTTATCACAAATCTACTACCGGAGAAAATACAATCAACAAGAAATAGATGGAATGCAACCCACAGTAAAAGCACAACATAACCAAAACCCCTCAAATGGCACCAGAACAGAAGTTGAAACCATGAGAGTGTAAAATATCTTTTCAATGGAAAGGGTTAAACATTCTATCACTGACAATTTCTCAGTGCTCGTTTTGGCTTTCAAGAAAACACCAGCCTGTCTTCTGACACAACTCCAAAAAGGTTTGTTTAGATTCGCAACTTTCATGTTTTTCATGGGGAGAAAGTTTCCTGTTCCTGTATGTAATGGATCTCTGGTCACGGTGAATGCAGACCAATACGTGGAGGTAAACACATGCCATAAATAAATAAAACTGTTACTTTAGCAGTTTTTAAAATTTTGTTCTGGGATGCCGATCCTTATTTTGCCCTTGAACTGAATGATTTGGTAGGCTATTTCAAGGTCAAATATATTGCTTTGCATATGGAGTCATGCATAGGTCCGAGAACAGATGAGGATAATAGGTTTTCTTCCATAAAGGACACTAGTGAACCTTATAACAATGGTTGATGTCCACTACTGGCTAGATTTTAATTGCAGATTTTTATTCAATTTAAATGTCATCATTTGCCACAGCGAGATTCAAACCAATATTTCTAGACCATGAGAGATAAAAGGTACTGCAGATGCTGGAGAATCCGAGATAACAAGGTGTGGGGCTGGATGAACACAGCAGGCCAAGCAGCATCATAGGAGCAGGAAAGCTTGACGTTTCGGGCCTAGACCCTTCATCAGAAATGGGGGAGGGGAAGAGGGTTCTGAAATAAATAGGGAGAGAGGGGGAGGCGGATAGAGGATGGATAGAGGAGAGGATAGGTGGAGAGGAGGCAGACATGTCAAAGAGGCGGGGATGGAGCCAGTAAAGGTGAGTGTAGGTGGGGGGGGTAGGGAGGAGATAGGTCAGTCAAGGGAGGACGGACAGGTCAAGGGGGCGGGATGATG
>JAHRHZ010000031.1:3350564-3411069 GCA_024137785.1 Ginglymostoma cirratum
GGGGGGGGGGGGTAGGGAGGAGATAGGTCAGTCAAGGGAGGACGGACAGGTCAAGGGGGCGGGATGATGTTAGTAGATAGGAGATGGGGGTGGGGCTTGAGGTGGGAGGAGGGGATAGGTGAGAGGAAAAACAGGTTAGGGAGGTGGAGATGAGCTGGGCTGGTTTTCTGCCTCCTCTCCACCTATCCTCTCCTCTATCCATCCTCTATCCGCCTCCCCTTCTCTCCCTATTTATTTCAGAACCCTCTTCCCCTCCCCCACTTCTGATGAAGTGTCTAGGCCCGAAACGTCAAGCTTTCCTGCTCCTATGATGCTGCTTGGCCTGCTGTGTTCATCCAGCCCCACACCTTGTTATTTCTAGACCATGTGCCTGGATTACTAGACCAGTGACATTACCACAATGCTACCATTTCCTACAACAAGTTGACAACAGGGGAGACATTTGGCAAGATCCTTTCTTCTATGCCTATTCTGACTATATCAGATGTACATTGGAAGTATAGTCTAGATTATTCACCAGTTTTACACAATTTTAGAGAAACTCAACACGAGCCAAAGAGCCTTTGGCTTTGCTTATGGTTGAGCTCTGATTGAAAATGGCTATGTGGATTGCTTTTACGTCATCAAATGAAGATATCATCCAAGTAATCATGCAAAAAGTAAATGTCATCTCGAATATACCATGTAATGACACCTGATGAACATTCATCCACAAATGGAGGATTTTGTTTATTTAGCATTGCGGTATCACTCTCTGAATATCACGCATGTATGCCATTGAATACTTCTGAAGGAAGTATGGAGATCAAACCCAACACTTTGATTATAATTTCTGGGTCTAGAGTTATTTTGTATTCATGTCAGAGCATGACATCATTCTAATAGCATGTCAGAGACAACTCATTGCTTCTGGTTAGAATCTCACAGTTCTTAAAGCGATCAATTTTGAGGAAGAAGGAGAAAGTTTCGTGAGATCTGTAGGGATCAAAGATGCATCAACTGAAGACTATGACTGAAGGGACAAATAATATTGAAAGGAGGTCTTTCCTGAGTTCTCATTAGCTGTATTCTGGTCCATTCTTGCAGCTGATAATATATCACTGAACAGTGGAAAAGGGAAAGAAGGAGCTAAATCTGGTTGCAAAACTGAGCCTGGACTCCACCACTGGTATTTGCTGATATAGCATCTATTAGCAGTTCTAAGGAAAAGATGTTTAGTTTGGATCAATAGAATTGTAATGGCCTTATTTCATCTCTTAATTGTGCCCATTTTCTACAGCTATAATGATTAATCTGAATTTCATATGTTCCAGCAGTGGTCAAGTTGAAAGGGCTTTTGTCACAAGTAGCCGGGAGGCCCAGGTTCAAGTCCTACCAGCTCTAGAGACGTGTAATAACATCTCTGAACAAATTTAATTCAGAAAACATCTAATTATAAAGCCAGTTCAGTGTTCTTGTGTAGTGGCTTTGTCCCTCCATCTTGTTGATCAAGTCCCACCTGCTTCAGAGGTATGCAAGAGCATTTTTGAAAAAGTTGATTCCAAAAGTTAAAAAAAAGCTTAATTTGGCCAGCATAGAAATTGTTTTCTGCAATAATATACTAGTTACAATTGATTGGGCAGGCTGGGAATGAAAATTAGATTACTTCTTTAACTCAGAGATAGTAAGAGCTGCAGATGCTGGAGTCAATTTCTTCAGAAACCTGACCTGAAATGTCAACTTTCCTGCTCCTTTGATGCTGCCTGGCCTGCTGTGTTCCTCCAGCTCCACACTGTGTTGTCTCTTACTTCTTTGACTGTTTCATTTAAAGAGCATTTGCGGGCAAAGTAGGTCTGATACCTTAATGGAATGTTCTTAATAGGGTTCAGTGCTCATAGGGAACACTGTATAGAATCTTGGATTTTGTATTAATTTTAATGGACAGAAAATATGTTTTCCCAACCAGCATTATTTGTGAATGCCATTTATCAAACACACCACTATTCAACCATACTCAAAAGGTA
Source organism: Ginglymostoma cirratum (assembly GCA_024137785.1). Taxonomy (NCBI): domain Eukaryota; kingdom Metazoa; phylum Chordata; class Chondrichthyes; order Orectolobiformes; family Ginglymostomatidae; genus Ginglymostoma; species Ginglymostoma cirratum. The sequence continues at coordinate 3,352,568 of JAHRHZ010000031.1, forward strand.
AACATAGGGATGAACAGATAGGTGTCCAATCTGTGTTCAAAACTAGGGAAACTGCCTGAATCCAATAAACTCATAGAATATAGAAACCTGCGCATTGTCCGTATTCCTCTATTCCCTGTCTCTGGCAAGTTTCCAGCTAAAAGGAGTGAAATAATTGTTTTATTTTGAGTCTCACGCTGAAGGTGAAACATGTTAATCATAAGGTTACCAACAATGTTCCTCCATATAATTCTGTATTTTTGGAATAAATTTCAAATTCTGTTCATTGATAGAAGAGTGCAACTTAGTTTGAGTTTCTAGATTTGAATTCTTATGTGTCCTAATCATAAAGGGTATCAATTCTATTTTACCTGAAAATACTCTTTGAATGAAACAGTCAAAGAAATAATGAGCTTATTTTCATTCCCAGAGCTGCCCAGTCTATTGTAACTCATATGTTATTGCTGACATTTTCCATGTTGGCCAAATCAACCTGTTCAGTTGGCAAACCTTAATTTCTTCTGGTGTTCCAGGTCCTCAGTTGTGTATTTTTGTTTTTACTTATGAAGTTTATTCATATGTAGTTCCTTGGAAATGTTCCAACTGAGGAAGCTTACTTTTAAGCCATGAGGACAAAACAACATTTATAAATTAATTACACGAGTTTCAGAAACCTACAAAACAGCACATAGCAGAAAGCAAATTCTAAGAAATAAAGCCTGTACCTAATACCTGAAAATGCTGTAATTCTCATTAAGTTTCACTTTGAAACCATAATCTTTTCTCAATGGACAAATTACAGCATACTGTGCGAGACTGATTATTTGTATATTAAGCCTTGTTGAAAATTAAATCTTTTCAAGCATGAAGATTAATTTCTAGTAAGAAAAATGTGAATCTGAGGTACTAAACAATACAAATAATCCATTTTGCAGAATTTATTTCAGGGAGAAGACATTATTCGATCTATCTGTTTTCAACAAAATCGGCAGCATTTTTCAAAACCATTGTTGAAATCTGGTGAACTAATTATATTCCTTCACTGATATGTTCACAAGAGTTATATGCACTATCCGATAATGCTGAATTAAAATAGACGAGGTATTAACGTCAGTACATATGCATTATTGGGTTCTGTGTAACAAAGACAGGCCAAATTAAAGTAAATAATGTTGTCTGATTGCTACTGTCTTTCATATATAGCAATAATGTGTGAACAAGTGAACAAGTATCAAGTGATTTCATTCACTCTATGAAATTTAGATTAAAATGTTGAACGCACGCATGTATTCCTTATGCGTATACTTACATAACTTTTATTTGACATTAATTTTGTGCCTGTTAAAATCAAATTAATTTATTTTAAATTGTGCTCTAACAGTTAAAGGAAAAACAATGCACCTCCTTTTCACAACTTCAGGGGTATCCCAAAACAGTGTGGCCTGTTATATTACCACTATTGTAACATAGGCAATTGTAATGAGCAGATTCCAGATGAGGCCCCAATTTGTTACAATCAACCTCCAGTGAACACCCCAAGTTATTATGTTTCTAGATGGGATTGCCCCAAATTGTCAAGTGCTCTGATGAGGAAGGATGAAATGTTTCCCCATCTTTTTCACCCACGTCCTTGGTTGGTCACAAAAGGGTTAATTTACAAAGGATCCATTCCATGTGGACACCTTTCTCCCAGACCAAATGAATTTATATTTTAAAAGGAGCCATTTTAACAAGGTTTTTTTAAGTTTACAGAGAGTGAGTCCATTAGTTACTAAAATGTGAGAATAAATAATAACACAACAGACATAGACAGATTAGAACTGAGAAGTCAGTCCAAACAAAAATGAAAGCTAAGAGATATACAGGTCAGTCTCTGGGTCACTTGTGAGGAATAGATGGTATAATGTTGATAGTTGAACAGTTAGGTTTGAGGTGTTTGGCTTTGCAGGCAATTAAAATCCTTTTATCCTGTTTCCTTTTGACCGTGGCTGACAGGCAGTACCAGAGCAAGAGAGCCCTTCCTTTGTCCTGTTTCCTCTTTCTGACTAGTTGGCTTCTAACACTCAGAGCAAGAGAGTCCTCTATCTGTATCGCAGGAGTGACTGGTGGGATGTTTCTTCAACTGTGACCTTCACAGCATATTACAGCTCAAACCCAAGCTAGTACACACAAGGACCTAATCTCACTAGCAAACCTTCTTCCACTGAAACAAACAGATCAGTACTGAATTGGCTTTGAACCCCTGTTCTTGTGCTTGAAAGGGGAAGAAACAAAGATGTATCTCCCAGATTGCTGCACTTTTCTTTCATCATATTCACAGTCTGAGTTAACCCCCAGAGATTACAGTTCAAGTTTACAATGTATTTTCTCCCTTTTAACTCCATGCCTTTGGAATTCCTTAGCACTTCATAAGGAATGACATTCCACGGTCTTTCTCTCCGGAAAGCACTAAATTTATATCCATTGTCAATTTGGCTGCATCAGTCATCTTTAAAAAAAAGCCACATTGGAATTAAAGTTCAATGCATCTACAGGTGACCTGGAATTATGATCTGCGGTCATAATAGAATATACCAGCCCATTTGTACGCAACAAGGCCACTCAAACTGTAATGGATTTATAACTGGATAATTTGTTTTATTAAATAATGCTGCCATATTTTCTTTCATGTCCAATTCAACTTCTTTGGGACTGAAGAGAGATGGAAAATTGATGAATTTTATGCTGTTAAAAAGATGGACAGGAACAACTAGAACAGAAGAGAGATCAGGGGAAGTTTAAAAGATAAGGGAAATTAGAATTCACAAAGCATAGGCTAAATATCTGAATGGAGGGCAGAGGATCATGAACTCTGTCCTTCATTTTGATTTCCAGCCCTCACCCAGTGTTTGTTTCCTTTTCATGTTTTAGCTTTCAGTCAGAAATGACTCCTATTCTCCTATCACTACCTATTAATGCCAGCTCTGGATCTTTGCCAGGGATTCCAAATTTTTGGGTTGAGACGGCAAGTGGGATTGAAAGCTGAAATTTTGGGGTCGTAAGCTATAAGCTAGCAATGACTACCACAAGTTCCACCTTCTCCCTGCTATCACATAACATCTTTCTTCTACTCGTTACTCTCATAAATCTTCTCCCCCAGCCTTCAGACCTCTCAGTTTTCACCACCGGGGGAGAATTTTCAAACCTTGCAATGGGGTCATAGTTAAATAAAGTTTGGTTAGCATTAGTCTATGTTTTTGTCCCTTCTCTTCAGTTGTTACAACTTAGTTACTAATTGTGCCTCTTATTTTTGTCTACCCACTTGGACAATAATACCGCTAGCTTTATACACAGTTCATCAGTATTCACTGTGAATGAATATAGTCCCATAATTGAATGCTAAGGGACATTGCTAGACACTTTCAACCACCTAGTCCTTGTTTCTCCCTTCTAAGCACCTTTTACCCCAATTTCTTACACTTTTCTTAATTCAATTTCTGATCATCTTGTGTTCTCCTGTTTGGAACCTGGAAATAGAACATAGAATAATACAGCAGAGGAACAGGCCCTTTGGCCCATCATGTCTCTGCCGACCATGGTCACATTCTAAACTAATCCCATCTGTCTGCACATGGTCTGTATCCCTCTATTCCCTGTCTGTTCATGTGTCTGTATAAAGGCCTCTTAAAGATAGCTATCATATCTGCTTCTACCACCTCCCTGGGAACCTGTTCCAGGCATCGACCACCCTCTGCATAAAAAAAACTTGCCTCACACATTTCCTTTAAACTTTTCCCCTCTCACTTTAAACATTTGCCCCCTAGTATCTGACATTTTCAGCCAGTGAAAAAGATTCCGATTATCCACCCTATCCATGCCTCTCATAATTTTATAGACTTCTATCACGTCATCCATCAGCTTCTGACTCTCTAGTGAAAACAATCCAAATTTGTCCAACCTCTCCTTATAGCTCATACTCTCCAATCCAGGCAACATTGTGGTAAACCCCTTTTGCACCCTCCCCAAAGCCTTGATATCCTCCCAATGGTGTTGCGACCAGAACTGCACACAATACTCCAAATGTGGCCTAACTAAAGGTTTATACAGCTGCAACATGACCTGTCAACTTTTATACTAATGTCTGGACCAATGAAGTCAAGCATGCCATATGCCTTCTTTACCACCTTACGCACTTGTGTTGCTACTTTCAGGGAGCTATGGATTGTACCCCAAGATCCCTCTACATATCAACATTCCTAAGGGTCCTGCCATTCACTGTATACTTCCCTCCAGCATTTAACCTCCAAACCGTATCATCTCATACTTGTCTGAATTTAACTCCATCTGCCATTTCTCTGCCCAACTTTCCAACTGACCTACATCCTGCTATATCCTTTGACAACTTCCCTCACTACCCACACCTCCATCAATTTTTGTTTTATCTGCAAACTTTCCAATCAGACCTCCTACATCTTCTTCTAAGTCATTGAGATAAATTATAAATAACAGAGGTCCCAGCACTGTTACTTGTGGAATACCATTGGTCACATGCAGAATACCACTGGTCACAGACCTCTGGTCAGAAAAACAACCCTCCACACTAACTTTGTCTTCTATGGTGAAGCTAATTGTGTATCCAACTGATCAACTCACTGTGGATCCCTTGTGACTCAACCTTCTGCACCAGCCTACCATGAGGGACTTTGTCAAATGCTTTTTAATAAAGTCCACATAGACAACATCCACTGCCTTACTCTCATCAATAATCTGGTCACTTCCTCAAAAAACGCAATCAAATTTGTGAGACAAGGCCTCCCCTGCACAAAGCCATGCTGACTATCCCTAATCATTCCATTCTTTTCCAAATTCGAATAAATCCTGTCCCTAAGAATCTTCTCCAATAATTTCCCTACAATTGATTTGTCTATAATTTCTTGGATTATTTCTGTTCCCCGTCTTAAACAAAGGTACAACATTGGTTATTCTCCAGTCTTCTAGGACCTTGCCTATGACTAGAGAGAACAGAAAGATCTCTGTCAAGGCCTCAGCAATCTCCTCCCAAAATGCTCCCCCACTAAAGCGTCATGGCTCATTCCCCGATACAAGGTCCACTATGGCCTCTAGCGTATTTAGATTATATATGGCATAAAGAAACCCTCCTCGATACACCTAACAAGTTCCGTCCCATTTAAGCTGAGGGAGTCCGAGTTAATACTTGCTACACAAAAGACTTTTTTAAAGCCTGTACCAGCACTGGGGCTGTGGTATTTTTTATGGAGCTGGGATGAGCAGTCCTGCTCCCCATAGCTGATCAGAAAGCATACTGTTAAAATAATCAGGTGTAGAGCTGAATGAACACAGCAGGCCAAGCAGCATCAGAAGAGCAGGAAAGCTGACGTTTCGGGCCTAGACCCTTCATCAGAAATGGGGGAGGGGAAGGGGGTTCTGAAATAAATAGGGAGAGAAGGGGAGGCGGATAGAAGATGGAGAGAGGAGAAGATAGGTGGAGAGGAGACAGACAGGTCAAAGAGGCGGGGATGGAGCCAGTAAAGGTGAGTGTAGGTGGGGAGTTAGGGAGGGGATAGGTCAGTCCAGGGAGGACGGACAGGTCAAGGGGGCGGGAAGAGGCTAGTAGATAGGAAATGGGGGGTGGGACTTGAGGTGGGAGGAGGGGATAGGTGGGAGGAAGGACAGGTTAGAGAGGTGGGGACAAGCTGGGCTGGTTTTGAGATGCGGTAGGGGGAGGGGAGATTTTGAAGCTTGTGAAGTCCACAGTGATACCATTAGGCTGCAGGGTTCCCAAGCGAAATATGAGGTGCTGTTCCTGCAACCTTCGGGTGGCGTCGTTGTGGCACTGCAGGAGCCCAGGATGGACATGTCGTCTGAGGAATGGGAGAGGGAGTTGAAATGGTTCGCGACTGGGAGGTGCAGTTGTTTAGTGTGAACCAAACGTAAGTGTTCTGCAAAGCTCCGCTTGGTTTCTCCGATGTAGAGGAGGCCACAACGGGAACAGCGGATACAGTATACCACATTAGCAGATGTGCAGGTGAACATCTGCTTGATGTGGAAAGTCTTCTTAGGGCCTGGGATGGGGGTGAGTGGGGAGGTGTAGGGGCAGGTGTAGCACTTCCTGCGGTTGCAGGGAAAAGTGCCAGGTGTGGTGGGGCTGGAGGGGAGTGCGGAGCGGACAAGGGAGTCACGGAGTGAGTGGTCCCTCCGGAAAGCAGATAAGGGTGGGGGGGGGGGAAATGTCTTTGGTGGTGGGGTCGTATTGCAGATGGCGGAAGTGTCGGAAGATGATGCTTTGGATCCGGAGGTTGGTGGGGTGGTATGTGAGGATGAGGGGATTCTGTTCTGGTTGTTATTGGGGGAGGGGTCCGCCTGCTCCTGCCCCACTGAACTTATTTCCACCTGTAACAAAATAAAACAGCTCATCCCTCACATCAGAGATAAAAGGTACTGCAGATGCTGGAGAATCCGAGATGACAAGGTGTGGGGCTGGATTAACACAGCAGGCCAAGCAGCATCATAGGAGCAGGAAAGCTTGATGTTTCGGGCCTAGACCCTTCATCAGAAATGGACAGGTGAGATGAAGGGTCTGATTTTGATTTTTCTGATGAAGGGTCTCGGCCCGAAACGTCAAGCTTTCCTGCTCCTATGATGCTGCTTGGCCTGCTGTGTTCATCCAGCCCCACACCTTGTTATCTCTCATCCCTCACATCCCCTCCCCACAATAACAACCAGAACAGAATCCCCCTCGTCCTCACGTACCACCCCACCAACCTCCGGATCCAACGCATCATCCTCCGACACTTCCGCCATCTGCAATACGACCCCACCACCAAAGACATCTTTCCCCCGCCCCACCCTTATCTGCTTTCTGGAGGGACCACTCACTCCGTGACTCCCTTGTCCGCTCCACACTCCCCTCCACCCCCACCACACCTGGCACATTTCCCTGCAACCGCAGGAAGTGCTACACCTGCCCCTACACCTCCCCCCTCACCCCCATCCCAGGCCCCAAGAAGACTTTCCACATCAAGCAGATATTCACCTGCACATCTGCTAATGTGGTATACTGTATCCGCTGTTCCCCTTGTGGCCTCCTCTACATCTGGGAAACCAAGCGGAGGCTTGGGGACCGCTTTGCGGAACGCTCACGCTCGGTTCGCACTAAACAATTGCACCTCCCAGTCGCGAACCATTTCAACTCCCTCTCCCATTCCTCAGACGACATGTCCATCCTGGACCTCCTGCGGTGCCACAACGATGCCACCCGAAGGTTGCAGGAACAGCACCTCATATTTCGCTTGGGAACCCTGCAGCCCAATGGTATCACTGTGGACTTCACAAGCTTCAAAATCTCCCCTCCCCCTACCGCATCTCAAAACCAGCCCAGCTTGTCCCCGCCTCCCTAATCTGTCCTTCCTCCCACCTATCCCCTCCTCCCACCTCAAGCCCTACCCCCATCTCCTACCTATAGCCTCATCCCACCCCCTTGACTGGTCTGTCCTCCCTGGGCTGACTTATCCGCTCCTTAACTCCCCACCTATGCTTACCTTTACTGGCTCCATCCCCGCCTCTTTGACCTGTCTGTCTCCTCTCCACGTATCTTCTCCTCTCTCCATCTTCTATCCGCCTCCCCCTCTCTCCCTACTTATTTCAGAACCCACTTCCCCTCCGCCATTTCTGAAGAAGGGTCTAGGCCCGAAACGTCAGCTTTCCTGCTCTTCTGTTGCTGCTTGGCCTGCTGTGTTCATTCAGTTCTACACCTTGTTATCTCAGATTCTCCAGCATCTGCAGTTCCTACTATCTCTGTTAAAATAATCAATTACTTTTTGCTGGTGATCTCTATCATAAGGATTAGGTTGAAGACATGTCTCAGCTAGTCCTATCATAGGAGGTGCAAGGTCCACTCAATTGATAAATTCTAATTGGAGTTCGAAAACCATTGTCTCTTAATATGCTCTAAACTGATACAACTTTAGGATCTTTTTGTACAAATGAACCATAATGGAGCTGTTATAGCACCAGCTTGGGAGAAGGTAAGAATTACATGAGTTTATATTTTTTAATGTCTGTCTCTTCTGAGAAGCAAGACCTTTGCTACTAATGGAGATGAACGATGTTCATCAGGGTGAACTCATTTTTCATTGATTAGGAAAAGCACATTGACATAGCTCTTAGTGCTCTGCTGGTTCTCCCAAGACCAAGGGCTTTCGTGATGGTAATGGTAATGGCTGTACATCTGGTCCAGAAGGCCTGGGTTCAACTCCCACTTGCTCCAGAGTTATGTCCAAAGAAGTTAGAACATGTTGATTGAAAATACCTTCCTTCAAAATCAAGAATGGCACCTGTGTGACCAGGCAGAACATTAAACTTAATATTGTAGTCTGCTTGGCAGTAGAACTTCCACCGTATGCAGATCACTAGAACATAGCAGAAAAGGTACATTACAGGGGGCAGTCACAATGCTTTAATCTGAAGACATTATCTGTGACAAGTCTGCTCAAAACCTGAAAGAGTAGTAGTTCAATAATCAAGGACATCCTTTTCAGCTCTATATTATGGTGACCTAATGGTGGCCACAACAGAAGCAGACAGTATATTGGAATGAAACACATTATTTTGTCAGATTTGTAAAGTTTGCACAATTGGTATTTTGATTCTGTGAATCAGTGCATTGATGGATTAGGAGGTACTTTGCAATAGACTCATTCTTATTCACAAATCAAAAATGCAATTTAGCTAGATCTATATTCACAATTATCCATGTGCGCCTAGTAGCTAATGCCTTGGCCAATGATGACATGGATATATGCAACATGTATTTTGGTTTTATGTGAGAATTTTAATACATTGATCATGTGTAAAGTGATAAATGAAGACTTTCAGGTGTACAGCAGAATTAACTTATGGGATAATCTCATCTCCCATCTGGTAAGACCTCAAACAGAGAACTTCACTTTGTAAAATTATCTCTAACATATATTATGTATTTTCCTAGATAATTGCTGGTATTTAGTAACTGTCATACAATGACACATTCATGTAACTTATGCGTCAGTTACATTTTTGTTACTCTTTGTGATGCATCATAGCATATTTTTTCAATGCTCAGTAATCACAAAGTATAACAGCAAAGAAGACTTAAGAAAATAGTTTTGAAAAGATTGAATGAGATAAAATATAGAATAGCAGGCCTGACAGATCAAGGCAGTAATTTCAGGAACTAATTACTTTAATAAAACACTCACCCTTCACAATTGTGATCTGTGACCTCAACACAACTTCTTTGATGGAATTGCTGCCAGATATTTATTTTATCTGAAAGCAAATTGTCCTTTTTATTTATGTCAGGAATTTACTCAGTAGTCCTGGCACTAAACTGAAGAACATGCAGTTGTATGAATCTGTGACCAATCCTATGTAATTACTGTGTCACAGTCTAATTATATTTTTAAGGAATTGAACTAAATGTGTTAAATGCATAATAGATTACATTTTCCCCTCATTGCTTCAAATTACAGGTTGTTTTATTTAACACAAAAGGATACTGTCTTATTAAATTTAGGTTTTTCATTAATAAAGTACACATTTGCTAGACATCTAAAAGACAATTGCAGATCCGTCAGAAAATTAAATCACAGAAGATAAATATAGATAGAGTAACACCCCATGAACCGCTTTGGCAAAGAGCTTCAGGCTAAAGTGCAATTAACAATGCTATATCATGGTTTAACCTGTCTGGTGATGTGATTAATGTTTAAAAGCTAAATTATATCAGGCTTCATAGTATATCAGGGTTAACATTATTAAACTTTAACATGAAGCACCACAATCAAAACGCAGTTGATGTCATTACCTCAAAGACAAAGATAATGCTTGTAATGAATTTGGAGCAGTCATAATCAAATGGGTTAGTTGCAACAAACTTTACTGTTAATTATTGTCTGGTAGTTATATTTAGCATTTATAGTTCTTGACAATAGAGTGCATATATAAACTTGAGATTTGATTGTAAATGACCTTTAACCGGACAAGATATGTCTTTATTTGGGCGTATTTGGAAGTAAACATAATTGCACCTGAATAAAAAGGAAAGCTCATACAATAAGACGTTAGTAGGTAGACAGTGCAGTCACGCAAGACATGAATTACTTTTAAAAAATGCCACAAAGTGGTAAAACATTAGTAATTCTAAACACTAAATCCAGATTCACAGATCATATTTGTTTGGAAATTTACCTTCTTTAGAAGTTTTAACATGTAGTGGGTGAATCCAGTTCATTTTGCAACGAGCAGGATAGAAAAAAGGAAACCAAGAGACCTAGTGGAGTTGGATTTTCAAAACGTATTCAATAAAATTATATGAATTAGGAGCAAGAGTAAGTTATTTGGCCACTCAAGCCATTCAGTAAGATAACAACTAATCTGATGTGGCCTTAACTCTACTTTCCTGCCTTGCCTGCACACCATTTTGACTCTTACTGATCAAAAATCTGTCTAACTCAGGTCTTCAGTGTACACATTGACCTGGCCTCAATTAGTGTCTGGGGAAGTGAATTCTCAAGTCTTAACAATCTTGTAAGAGAGAAAGAAATCACCCTAATTTCAAACTTAAATGGGAGATCCACAATTTCTAAACTTGCTCCCTAGACTCTGCCACAAGGGGAAACATCGTCTCAGTACCCATCCTGCCAAGCCTCTTCAGAATCTTTCAGTAAGTTCATCTCTCATTCTTCTAAATGCCAACATGATCAGTCTCCCCTCATAAAACAATCCAGTAATGTCAGGAATCAGATGAGTAAATGTCCGCTGAACTGTTTCCAATGAAATTAAACACCTTCTCATGTAAGGACCCAACTATTCACAGTGCTGCAATTACAATTACTGACTCATTAGACCTTATAAAGTTATAGAAAAACTTCCCAAATTTTATACTTAAGTCCTATTAACAAAAGACAGCATCCCATTTGCCTTTCTAATCATCTGCATGCCACTTTTTAAGGTTCATGTACCAGGACAACCCCAGGTACCACATAAGTTCCACAGTCTCTATCTAAATAATCTATTATTTTTCTATTCTTTGTGCCAAAGTGAACAAACTCATACTTTTCCACATTATACTTCAACTGCCAAACCTTTTCCCATTATTTAACTTATCAAAATCTTTTTGCAGATTCTTTTGTATTCTCTTCAGAATTTGCCTTCCTATCTATCTTTGTGTCAGCAGCAAATAAAGGTGGCCACATTGATCCCTGTGGGAGTCCACTAGGTACATTTTTCCAAAATAACCAATTTATCCCAACTCTGCATCCTTTCTCATGCTAATATGTTATTCCCAACACTACGCGTTCTTGTGCAGTAAACATTTATGTGGCATCTTTTGGAATACCAAATATATTGTGTCTACTGTTCCCCATTACCCAACATTCTTGTTAATTGGACAATAAACACTAATAAATTAGTCATATTTAACTTATCCAAAACCATGTTGAACCTGACCATTTATGGTTATGATTTTCTAAATATTCTATTACTTCCTTTATGTTAGAGTTAAGAACTTTTCCTAGGGCAGTGGCAGGCTAACTGGCCTAGAGTGCCCTGCTTTCAGCTGTCCTTCTTTCTTGAAGAGAGGTATTACAATTGTGATTTTCCAATCTGCTAGAACCTCTCAAGAGTTCAAGGAATTTCAGAAGATGGCAACCACTGAATCGACTATCTCTGCAGCTACTACCTTTATCAGAATAATTTTTCTGTCCATTTTTAGCCTTTCCTTGCTGGTTGCTAATTTAATTTCCAACTATCTGACCTCCTGTTAAGCTTTTCATGATTATACTTGTTTTCTGTCTATTTTATACTATCCTTCCTTAGTTCAGCACAGATGGTGTAAACTTCTTAAGAGTCTTTCTTTCTCAAATGAATACATTTTTGAGAGTTGTGAAATATCTTCTTAAATGTCTACCAGTGATTCTTCTCCACACTACCCATTAACCTATTCTTTCCAATCCACTCTCCCTTATACTATCTTCCTATACTTGTATTTGACTTTTTTTTGAAGCTTAAGACAGGAGAATTAAAACTGTTCTTGATAATTCATTAAATTTCTTACAAATTCCCGTTCATTTTTACTGTTTACTCCATCCTACAGTGTAGCAAATTCTGGGGGTCCATTAGCTTCTACAATGTCTTTGTTCGCTACTTTCCATCTCTGCCCAAACTGATTCGATATCTTAATCTTTTGAATCAAGGCTATTTTTACTACTCAAACTAATCTCATTCTCAAATAACAGTGCTACTCTCCCCCACCTTTTCCATTATGAAATGTCAACTACCATTTAATATATTTATGTCTGAGCCTTAGTCACCTTGCAAGCTTATCATGGTAAATTCCATCAGATTATATTTTGTATTTATGCTATCAATTCTTCCATTTGGTTTATAAATGTTGCATTCATTAAGATACAGAGCATTCATTTATGGATTTTTACTGTTCTTGCACATTCTGACCCTATCTATTGGTGCTTGTCGTATAATAGCATAATGATCTGAAAGGGTTAACACGGAAGATGACTTAAGTACAACATACTACGATGGTCATACAGACTTTGTAGGAGAACAGCTTAGGATCTCAAAAAGAGTAAGGCCTACCATCTCAGCCTTCCTCAGAATCTCTGCAATAATGTCTTATCATGTTAATGTAACTTGTAGGTAGACATTTTCATGCAGTAACCTACATATTGTTTCACACAAGAACCTCTTTTCATTAGACTACCAAGTAGTGTTCCTCTACCACACTAGACCAATCAGGTCCTGTAGACTTAGACTAAGAAAATGAGCAGTGGTAAGAATTCATCTTAAAACTAGGTCACAAGCAGTGTGGACTCCATTTACCTGCCTGCAACATGTTTGCAGCAATAGAGATCTGAAGATTTCTTCAGACTCAGCTGTAAGAAGGCTGTTCATGCAGACAGTCAGCAGTGGGAAGAACTGAACATTTAGAACCCTCCAGCAACTTTGTAGCAAGATTCAACAAGATAGAATCTGTAGTTGATAATAAAAAAACATTTCAGATTGGTAAGAGCTGCACAGCAACAATAGTGAGCAAGGAACTCCATGAAGCTAGAGCACTAGATACACCATGGCAGTTACAGATTGACACAGGTGTCGATGAACTGTTAGAGTGATTTGAGTTGCAGGTAATCTAGAGAGTGAATGGATGTTGGAGGCTCCGTAAATAACATTAAAATCTCTAGTGAGCAAGGAGAAAAAATTAAAAAGGTCACAGTTTACAGGCCGAGAAAGCTAGGAGTAGGTAAAATACTTCAGTTCATATTGAGCATTGCTGGCACAGCGAGTGGGCACCATGAAGCATGGCTACAGTGAGGGAAATCAGGATAGCAGAAGCAATTTAAAACGATGTTGCAGACCCAGACATGTCAGTAAGCCCATAATTAAAGTGATAAATGGGTAACCTAGAAAACTAAGAAGACAAAGTCTAACGAAAGGAGAAAATTAGAAGACTACTAAGTCTGCAGTAGAAGCAGGAGATCCATTATTTAAACCAGGGTAACGGTGGGAACACTTATTTAAACTGCCCACACAGTGGTACCCATCCAGGAAAAAAAAAGTGTAAAAGCAATCAGGATTATTATTTAGAACTGCAAACAGCAAGGGTTATCTTGAAAAAAGATTAAAGGATTGAAATTCACTTTATAGAGCCACAGAAAGTAAAACTGTTAAGAGAATGGGACTCACTTATTAAAGCTGCAGGTATGGAAATTCGCAGAATGAAGCCATTGAGGAAATGGCAATGTTTATTAAGGTCACAGTTAGTCAGATTCAGCTAGTGACTCTGCAAACATAGCAGGAATTATCCTGGCAGTAAGATGGCAGCAGTGGAATGGGCAGCATCTAGCTCCTGAGCCCGGGGCTCGTCCACTCCGTCTGCTCTCTTTTCTTCTTTTGTTGTTTTTTTTAGTTTTTGCTTCTACTTTCCTTCTGGGGAGAGCTCGGTTGTGGTGGCATCTGTGGTGACGACATTGATGATGAAGCTAGAAGGCTGTAGGAAGGTGGTTTTGTCGGGGTCAGGAGCCAGAGCATGCTGGCAGCTGGTGAGCCCAGATCAGGATTCTGGTGGATAGCAGAAAGGAGATGGCTGGTGGAGGGGTGAGCATGAGACCTAGCATAGGTTGGTATATCGGAGGTAGGCCTGGCAATGAAAAATGGTGCCTGAGGAATGGGGACTTTGAAGTTGGTTGGGTCCGGCACTGGTGGCAGCGAAGCAGTGGCGGAAGGGTTATGGACTTTCTTTAAGCTATACCTTTAAAAAAATATATTCTTAAGCTATTCAAAATGGCACTGGATCATGGTGACAGTTGAAGCTTTTCACTTGTATTTTACTGCATTTTTCACTGTAAAATATTTGTGATAATAAGATCATTCATTCATGTACTCACAGAAAGTGAGAGTCCCCAAATTTATTCACAATAGGTAGGAATCCTCCATTTTGAGTGAAAAAAGTGAGAAAAGCTCCCACGACAAGAATCATCAGCAGCAACATTGTTATGTGAAAGCATTAAAACCTTTGAAACAAGAAAAATGAATGATTACGTTATGAAGACACGGCAGCATGAATAGTATTGCCGAGAATATTTGACTTCAGACATGACCTAAATAGAATGAAGAGTTCAGCAATTCTTAATATACATAATTCAAGATGGCATTAGATGGTTATTTAAATAGAAACAATATGCACGGTTATGGGCAAAAGGCAATAGAATGCCACATGTCATGACGCTCATTTGGAGAGCCAGTGTAGACACAATGGGCCAAAGAATTCATACTGTACCTAAAAACTCAGCGAGGATTGTTTCCAAATTAAACATTAAATCAGAAGCTGGACAAGTTGATGCATTTCTATATTCAATTGGGAATAAAGGAGATACCGTTACAGCTCACAAGGGATAAATATTTTAACCACAGAACTAATCAGATTCTTTAAAGACTAAGGTTAATTAGAAAAGCTCGACATCCAGAAAATCCATAGTTAATTTTATTAATGATCTTTACAGATTAGTGAAAAGATGTGACTGTTGTGATTAAAGTCAGAATTCATGACAGACAGAACTATGGTCGGAATTGCTGATGAACCTTCGTCAGATTTACTTCATTCAAAATAAAATTTGACATTAAAGAAAGCTGTGAGTGAAGCAAAAGCCCAGAAGCAACACAGATCAATCCTAAGAGAAGATCAACATTATCATTAGAGATCAGCAAAGTACATTCAGTTCTTAAGGTGTACAAACTCTAAAGACACATGTGAGAAGCATAGCATTGAGTGGATGGAATCCAAATATTAACAGTCATTGTCAGTTCTGTAGACCAAGGAAATATCACAGGTATAAGCAGCACCAAAGTATGGATAAGAATGCTCTATCTATAAAACAGATAGGACACCTTCAGAAAATGTACCAAAGTAGGACATAGTCACAGGGTAACACGAAGTCAAAAGTTACTCATGATGATGCTCATGAGATGGGTTACAATAGAAGAAAATCCAAAGGCATTCCTAGGGGGAATAGATGATCCAAAGCTACTTTTTTGGCAAGAGAACAAAGTGTATCATAATTGAAGAAACACTGAGGTTGTTGATTTGCTCACTGAGCTGGCTTGTTCTTGTTCAGACATTTCTTCACCATGCTAGGTGACATCATCAGTGGAGCCTCCGATGAAGCAATGTTATTCTACTCCGCTTGGAATTTATACTGTCCAGTCTGTTACCATCTCGATGTCAAGATTTACTGTAGTATTGCACTGGAAATCAGGCCCCACTATTCCAGCAGTCATCACAACTGTAAAAATTTGATTTAACTACTGAACCCACCCAATTCTACTTAACTGTCCAATTAAAAGAATATGAATACCATCTTTGTGTACTTAGCAAGAAAGTAATTGTTTATTGCAAACAAATTGTCTTTAACCAATGACAAAAATATAAACTGCTAACTTGTAATCCTGTAACTGAAACTCAACCCCTTCTGAAATTTGCCCCCTCTCACATACATGACACATCGATATTTAGTGTGGATAAAAAAACAGGGAAACACTGTCGACAACACTGCTCCAGACTACAAAATTTGAACTGTTGTATTCTGTTGGTTCCTTTTGATTCTTTGATGTTGACAAATTTGAATACATTCTAATATTCAATTTTCCATTCATTGTTTTGATTCGTTCTTCCAAAGTCTCAGAAGGTGTTCTATACGTCCTTCACCAGGGATTTGCAGAGATACAGAGAAAAATGAAGGGGAGCCAGCTAGCTTTCTAGTACATCTCCATAGAGTACAGCGAAAGATTTTGATTGCTTTCTTTGTGTAAGCTAGATGTTTCTGTTGCACTGCCCGAACATTCGTAATGGTCACCTGTCAGGAGCCAATCAAACATTGTTGTCAAGCAGTTGTCCCTTAGTTCAGAGCCCATCAATTCTGTTCTGTCCTTTCTGCTCACTATTCCAGGAAAGGGCAACTCACAATGTGCTCCAGTAAACATGATTTGAACATTGTAAAGAAGAATTTCCTGTTTCAGCAAAAAAGACATCATCTGCAACGAAAATGAAAGAGATTAAAGGTCCTCCAGTTTAAAGGGAACTGGAGAATTCTGATTGTCAAGAAGAAAGTCCATCAAACTACCAGTTCTCAAGATAATGCACTCCAGGAGAATAGTGTAACTTCTGGATAATCTAAATTTTTAATGTCAGAGACTTGGGTGGAGATGGGGAAGCGGTAAATGCAATTATATTTATAAATGTATAATATTAGTAATGAAACTCTGTGGGGAGTTGTTGCATTTGGGTATGAAATGGGTCAATATGGAGAACTGCCAATAGCATCAGCCACTGTGATGATGTTATGTGGGCTGTGGGCAAAAAAGCTTAGGCTCTCAAAGGATTGATTCTTAAAGCTGGTCCTTCTCAAAGTCTCTGTAACAATATCTACCATATCAATGTAACCTGTATCTAGTTGTTAATATGCAATAAACAACATTTTATTAACTACAAGAGACTGTGCTAGTTAGACCAAGAAGTTTGTTCCCTCTTCCACACTAGATCAAGCAGACCTTCTAATTTCCTATTCTAAAAGAGGATGGTGACAGCAACCTTTACCATGAGCAACACTTCTTACGGCATATTGAGCTGGTATGCCCATACAACATGGTGGTTCTTATTCTGAGTTTGTTCAGCCCAACATAAATTGTAAGAATATTGAAATGGCAGCTCGCCTTTCCCAAGTGAGTTGCTTACATGCAAAATAACTTACTGAAATTCAGTGTGGTTGGCAACAGATTGGAGAAGCTTCCTAATTTCTTGCCAGTTTCTGTGCTTTAAATCACAGTGACCCAATGGCTCCTTCCTCCACCAGTTCTCTGCCTAACCTGAGGCTCACATACATTAAAATTCACTCCAATGTGACAGAGCTGAAAGTTTTGTATCACTTTCATGCATGGCCCCAAAATGTATACATTAGCATTTTTATGCAAACTATGTCCTAAAATTATTTTTAGTACTTTCCCTGTATTTCATAGATGTAACATTTTTCTCAAAAATCACAAAGAACATTTGATATAAGAAACAGATTCTGAAGCAAGTATTTTGTGGACTGATTCAATATTTATTGTTTTCTAAGTACTTGCTAAAACCAACTGTTGCCAGTGCTTGCTCTTTACCTTTGACATTTGGTTGCTTACAGTTACAGGTGGCGAAAGCTGTTGCAACTGTGTTGGGTTCAACAACATTACTGTTCCATGTTTGTACAACAAATAATTCCCTAGGGGTGTGTTTGCATTTAGAAACAACCATCTAAAGTGAACAGCAGATATTATACTAGTATTCAGAGCTGGAGCAGAATGCTCATCAGAAATGATTTGGAATGTAGCAGAAACAGATGGAATTAAAGACTAACACCTTACAAAAATAAGGTGATAAAGTGAGAGATAACAATAAGAAGTTCTAAAATTCTACAGGTGTTTTTCGAGTCCTCCATTGCAACTTTGGCACAGAATTTGACCAACTCTAGGAGTAAAAACAAAGTTGCTGGAAAAGCTCAGCAGGTCTGGCAGCATCTGTGGAGGAGAAAACAGAGTTAATGTTTCGGGTCCAGTGACCCTTCCTCAGAAGTCTAGGAGTAACTAGGAACAGCTATTAACCATTAACTCTGTTTCCCTTGGGATTTTGCTGATCTCCTGCTGTAGGTAATGTGAGAGAACAGGAGGACTCCACAGAATTTCCAGGCCAAAATCAGTTTCTCTGATCATTCAGTTGGTGAATGCAATATGCAACTGGTCATATAGATTCCAACTTCAATATGTGGCAAAGGTATCAACCTGAAACAATTTCCGACAATTCTATTCCAACTGGTGCTGCTTGTATGTGTCAGTGTTTCTACAATTTTCTGTTTCAATTTTCAGTTTGTGCTGACTTAGCTGACCTCAGTCAAGCTGGTACAACATTTCTTGAGTTAGGGAGAACAAAATAAGCTTGCTGCTGATTATAACGTTGCTGGCGTTATTGTGACATTTATTTTTGTTGACATTGATTGAAGACAGTATTGAACTTCATTAATTTATTTTTAATAGCACCTAGTTTTATTTTCCACTAGGAAAAGTAAGCTTGTGTGCTGTGAAAAATGAGCAGCCAATCTCGTTCTGCCACTTTCCGACCGAACGATTGATACTGAAATTATTTCCTCGGCATCTGCGTATGCGCTAAAAGGATGGAATGTAAACAAAATAAAGGCAAACTATGGATATTGGAAATCAGCAACAAAAATAGAAAGTGCAAGAAGCACTCAGCAGATCTAACAACATCTGTAAAGAGAGAAACACAGTTAACATTTCAAGGTGAAAATAGCTCCTTTTGCAATGTAGAATAAAATGAAGTAACAGCTTAAAGGAATGCATTCTGTTTCACCACTACTATAAGGTTAATGGCTTTACAGAGCAGGGACATGGGCTAAAAATAAAAGAGACGCCTATTTGGCCATTTTCAGAACCATGCATAGGCACCATCATCGAAACAGAACTTTGACTTTTTCATTGCTGACACCTTATTCTCCCAGCATGACTTCCTCCTGCAATTATAAACTTCCATTACAAACTGTTAGGCATCCAGACTCCTGTACATACATAACACCCGTAATGAAAATACAGCTGGGGTTAGGAAGGCATTTGTGGTCAGACAGAAGTCATTCATAACTCTATAACGACGCAAAAGAATGGGAAGGAATTGGGTGAAGGAACCTAAACCAATGACTGTATCCACTGATAGCATGAATAATCAGGGTTTCAACAATAATATTTTGAAGATATTTGAAAACAGACGGAACAGACAATAAAGAGATTAAAATTATCACTTTTAATTATTAATTTACTAGTCTTGTTAATCATATACTGTTGTCTTCTGAATCTGCCACATGCTCCACTCCCTAACCTCTGACAGGGTTGTATGACATCCCGTAAAGTTATAACAAAGAACAAAGAACAAAGTTATAACAAAGAACAAAGCACAGGAACAGGCCCTTCGGTTCTCCAAGCCTGCACTGATCGAGATCCTCTGTCTAAACCTGTCATCTATTTTCTAAGGGTCTGTAACCTTTTGCTTCCTGTCCATCCATGTACCTGTCCAGATACATCTTAAAAGACACTAACATGTCTGCATCTACCACCTCAGCTGGCAACATGTTCCAGGCACCCACCACTCTCTGCGTAAAGAACTTTCCACGCACATCTCCCGTAAACTTTCCTCCTCTCACTTTGAACTCATGACCCCTAGTAATTGAGTACCCCACTCTGGGAAAAAACTTCTTGCTATCCACCCTGTCTATACCCCTCATGATTTTGTAGACCTCAATCAGGTCCCCCTCAATCTCCGTATTTCTAATGAAAATAATCCTAGTCTACTCAACCTTTCTCCATAGCTAGCGCCCTCCATACCAGGGAACATCCTGGTGAACCTCCTCTGCACCCTCTCCAAAGCATCCACATCCTTTTGGTAATGTGGCAACCAGAACTGTACACAGTACTCTAAATGTGGCCGAACCAAAGTCTTATACAACTGGAACATGACCTGCCAACCCTTGTACTCAATACCCCATCCGATGAAGGAAAGCATGCTGTATGCCTTCTTGACCACTCTATTGACCTGCATTGCCACCTTCAGGGAATAATGGACCTGAACACCCAGATCTCTCTGTACATCAATTTTCCCCAGGGCTTTTTCGTTTTACCATATAGTTTGCTCTCGAATTGGATCTTCCAAAATGCATCACCTCACATTTGCCTGATTGAACTCCATCTGCCATTTATATGCCCAACTCTCCAATCTATCTATATTCTGCTGTAATCTCTGACAGTCCCCTTCACTATCTGCTACTCCACCAATCTTCGTGTCATCTGCAAACTTGCTAATCAGACCACCTATACCTTCCTCCAAATCATTTACATATATCACAAACAACAGTGGTCCCAGCACAGATCCCTGTGGAACACCACTGGTCACAGGTCTCCAATTTGAGAAACACCCTTCCACTCTTACTCTCTGTCTCCTGTTGCCTAGCCAGTTTTTTATCCATCTAGCTAGCACACCCTGGACCCCATGCGACTTCACTTTCTCCATCAGCCTGCCATGGGGAACCTTATCAAATGCCTTACTGAAGTCCATGTATATGACATCTACAGCCTCTCCCTCATCAATCAACTTTGTCACGTCCTCAAACAATTCTATTAAGTTGGTAAGACATGACCTTCCCTGCACAAAACCATGTTGTCTATCACTGATAAGCCCATTTTCTTCCAAAGTCTTTGGTTATCACTTATAAAAAATTTTAATCCCTAACTACTGACCCCATCCCTTTCTCTGGCAACTGTCTGGAGTAACTGTACATAGCCTTTGACCTCAAAAAATGAGCTGCTAACCATATATCCCTACCAAGGCTAAAACCATCTTCTCTTTCCCTCCCTTGACTCATCTATTGCTTGAACCTTCATCCAAACTGTATTATATCTAGACTTGACAGCCAAAACTTTACAGTTTGTTTACTATCTCACACTGAGTCCCATTCACCAATCAACTTTGTGCTTGCTGACCAACATCGACACGTAGTTAACTAAGACGTGTTTTAAATTCTCATTCTTTTTCCAAATCCCTCCAGGGCCTCATCGTTCACCACGTCTGCATTTTTCTCCAGTTGTACAACTCATCTAGATATCTTTGTTCCTCTAACTTTGGCCTCTTGAGAGTCCCCAATTTTAATTACTGCAGCATTGGTGATGAAGTTCCAATGCCCTAACCCCAAAATTCCCTGCATAAAACTCCTCATCTCTTTGGCTTGCTTTCTTCCTTTACGCTTACAATTTAAATCATATCTGTTGCATTCAGCTTTTAATAATCTGCCATAAAACCTCCTTATATGTCTCAGTGTCATGTCTTACAATGCGTAAGAAGTTCTTTGAGAAGTATTATTAGATTAATAATGTTATAAAAATATAAGTTGTTATAATATATCTGAAAATGCATTTGAATACATAATTCAAATTCACATATTGCAGGTTACAAACATGAATAGCGATGCACATTAAGTAAATTTACACAGTTAATGCAAATTATAAACTTATATTATCTATCAATGTTGGTATGCCATGTGTCATGAACATTGATCATCATCTTCAATTTCTTATGGACTTATTGGACTTTTATGACATTTCTTTTTTTCAAAAAGAGGACATACAGCCAAAATTACGGAGAGTGTCAATTCCGAGCAAAATAATTCAGACTACTGAAATATTCCTTGTATAAACCCCTTGGAATGTTGCACCTTGTCAGAGAAAGAAAGACTTAAAACAGAAAGACCGTTGACATGAGTCAAAAGACATTTGTGTCCTACCCTTCCAGAAATATCCAGAACAGGAGTTAAAAATACAATTGCAACCCCTGTGTTAGTGAGCAAATGTGTGTTGTAAGAATCACAGTTGAGAAAATCCAGTCATCCCAATGCTGCAGGTAAAAAAAACTCTTTGCCTCTTTGCCAAAAACAGAAAGCAAGTGAATCTGCAGTTGAAGGAACAGGACAAAGCTTTTCAGCCACAAATAGGAGTTAAGGTGAATGGAGTAAATATATTTCAAATAAATTTAAAATTAACAGTAAAACTGAAGCGTATTTTGATGCATTGTGTTGAAGAAGGGTGGGAGAAGGTTCATGTGGAACATTAATACCAGCATGAGCTAGGTAGGCTGAGTGGCATGCTTCTATGTTGTAGACTCTTAGTAGTATATATGTATTTCCCAGCTATTTGTCCAGATAAAATAGATTCAGTGCAGATTTTACAGGTCAGTACAACATAAAAACTGCAAACTTTGTCCAAAGATTTAAATAAATTAGTAATTAAAATGACAACATAAGCCATTTTTTCATGAATAACATAGTTAGTTGTATAAGCACTAACGTTTAACCAAAATAAGAATCATAAAAAAATTAACAGGTTTCTGGTTATAGACATCAATGAAGGTCTAAACATCAAATTCCAACATAAGTAAAATTTTGATTTCAGCCATGAAATTTCTGATCAAAGCATGATATTTATGTTTTATTTAATTTGCATGTTTAAAATTCACACGGAAATTCACACGGATGATCCCTGGAATGGTAGGCCTAACATACGATGAACGGCTGAGGATCCTGGGATTGTATTCATTAGAGTTTAGAAGGTTGAGGGGAGATCTAATAGAAACTTACAAGATAATGCATGGCTTAGAAAGAGTGAACGCTGGGAAGTTGTTTCCGTTAGGTGGGGATACTAGGACCCGTGGGCACAGCCTTAGAATTAGAGGGGGTCAATTTAGAACGGAAATGAGGCGACATTTCTTCAGCCAGAGAGTGGTGGGCCTGTGGAATTCATTGCCATGGAGCGCAGTGGAGGCCAGGACGTTGAATGCCTTCAAGGCAGAGATTGATAAATTCTTGATCTCACAAGGAATCAAGGGCTACGGGGAGAGTGCGGGTAAGTGGAGTTGAAATGCCCATCAGCCATGATTAAATGGCGGAGTGGACTCGATGGGCCGAATGGCCTTACTTCCACTCCTATGTCTTATGGTCTTTAGCTAAAAATAGAAATAAAACACTGGAATAATCACCCACTTTAATTATAACACTACTAGTAGCTGTGCCTTCAGTTGCCTTGACCCTAAACTCTGGATACCCTCTGTACACCTCTTTCCCTTGTTTTCCTCCTTGACAGAATCCAGTAAAACCAATCTCTTTGAATAAGTGAAAACCAAAAGAACTGCTGATGCTGTAAATCAGAAACAAAGACAGAAGTTGCTGGAAAAGCTCAGCAGGTCTGGCAGAATCTGTGAAGCGAAATCAGAGTTAGCATTTCGGGTCCGGTGACATTAAGTAGCTTGGTGTCATGTTTTGACTTCAATGTGCCTGGAAAACACTTTAGGTTATTCTCCATCTGTATGGTGTTTTTAACCATTACAAAAATGTCTCTATTTGCTTTGCTCTGCTTAGCAGCAAATTCATCACTAAAAATTTGACACTAAGTCACACCAGAGAGTGTGACGAAAATCTCGATCAAAGAGGTAGGCCTGGATTTTTCATGACATTCTGCCTATTTATCATGTGCAGTGTGGAGAGATTGATTATACTTGACCAACTCTCAAGTGCTGCCATTTTCACCCATTAAATTTTGCTTCACCATTCTGGAACTTCCTATCCACTTTTCAGTAGTTACTTGCAATAAATATGATAATTATGTCTTTGTACAATATATGCCATTTTCTATCAGTTGTCTTTCATTTGTGCTCAGTCATAAAATAAATTGAGAATATACTTGAGGGAGAAAGACTTGCAAGGCTATGGGGTTAGACTGGGGAAATTAGACCGACAGGCTTGCTCCATGAAGAGCCAGCAGGTGAAAAGTGACCTCATAGCTGGTGTCACAGTGAAGCAGTCAGGGAAGGATGTCATCATAGTCAGAATCACAGTGAAACAGTCTTGGGAAGAAACAAAGAATGACATCACAGGAAAATCAACGTGATCTTATCCCCCTCCACCGACACCCTCATCCGCTTAGCCGAACTTGTCCTCACCCTCAACAACTTCCTTTTCAATTCCTCCCACTTCCTACAGACAAAGGGGGTGGCCATGGGTACCTGCATGGGCCCAAGCTATGCCTGTCTCTTTGTAGGTTACGTGGAACAATCCCTCTTCCATACCTACACTGGCCCTAAACCCCACCTCTTCCTCCGTTACATTGATGACTGCATCGGCGCCGCCTCGTGCTCCCACGAGGAGCTCGAACAGTTCATCCACTTCACCAACACCTTCCACCCCAACCTGAAGTTCACCTGGACCATCTCCAACACTTCTCTCTCCTTCCTGGACCTCTCTGTCTCCATCTCGGGTAACCACCTAGAAACCGATGTCCATTTCAAGCCCACTGACTCCCACAGCTACCTGGAATACACCTCCTCCCACCCACCTTCCTGCAAAAATACCATCCCCTATTCCCAATTCCTTCGCCTCCGCCGCATCTGCTCCCAGGATGAGACATTCCACTCCCGTACATCTCAGATGTCCTCATTCTTCAAGGATCGCAACATCCCCCCCACAGTGGTCGAGAACGCCCTCGACCGTGTCTCCCGCATTTCCCATAACTCATCCCTCACATCCCCTCCCCGCAATAACAACCAGAACAGAATCCCCCTCGTCCTCACATACCACCCCACCAACCTCCGGATCCAACGCATCATCCTCTGACACTTCCGCCATCTGCCATACGACCCCACCACCAAAGACATCTTTCCCCCGCCCCATCCTTATCTGCTTTCTGGAGGGACCACTCTCTCCGTGACTCCCTTGTCTGCTCCACACACCCCTCCACAGCCCCACCACACCTGGCACATTTCCCTGCAACCGCAGGAAGTGCTACACCTGCCCTTACACATCCCCCCTCACCCCCATCCCAGGCCCCAAGAAGACTTTCCACATCAAGCAGATGTTCACCTGCACATCTGCCAATATGGTATACTGCATCCGCTGTACCCGTTGTGGCTTCCTCTACATCAGGGAAACCAAGCGGAGGCTTGGTGACCGCTTTGCAGAACACCTGCCCTCAGTTCGCAACAAACAACTGCACCTCCCAGTCGCAAACCATTTCAACTCCCCCTCCCATTCCTCAGACGACATGTCCATCCTGGGCCTCCTGCAATGCCACAGTGATGCCACCCGAAGGCTGCAGGAACAGCAAATCATATTCAGCCTGGGAACCCTGCAGCCCAATGGTATCAATGTGGATTTCACAAGCTTCAAAATCTCCCCTCCCGCAACTGCATCCCAAAACCAGCCCAGCTCATCTCCACCTCCCTAACCCGTTTTTCCTCTCACCTATCCCCTCCTCCCACCTCAAGCCCCACCCCCATCTCCTATCTACTATCATCATCCCGCCCCCTTGACCTGTCCGTCCTCCCTTGACTGACCTATCTCCTCCCTACCCCCCCACCTACACTCACCTTTACTGGCTCCATCCCCGCCTCTTCGACTTGTCTGCCTCCTCTCCACCTATCCTCTCCTCTATCCATCCTCTATCCATCTCCCCCTCTCTCCCTATTTATTTCAGAACCCTCTTCCCCTCCCCCATTTCTGAAGAAGGGTCGAGGCCCGAAATGTCAAGTTTTCCTGCTCCTATGATGCTGCTTGGCCTGCTGTGTTCATCCAGCCCCACGCCTTGTTATCTCGGATTCTCCAGCACCTGCAGTACCTTTTATCTCTGATCTTATCCTACTGCAGGAATAGAGGCTCTAAGGGAGAAAACCAGGGCGGCACAGTGGCTCAGTGGTTAGCACTGCAGCCTCACAGCTCCAGGGTCCCAGGTTTGATTCCAGCTCCAGGTGACTGTCTGTGTGGAGTTTGCACATTCTCCCCGTGTCTGCGTGGGTTTCCTCCGGGTGCTCCGGTTTCCTCCCACAGTCCAAACATGTGCAGGCTAGGTGGATTGGCCATGCTAAATTGCCCATAGTGTTCAGCGGTGCATGGGTTATAGGGGGATGGGTCTGGGTGGGATGTTCCAAGGGTCGTTGTGGACTTGTTGGGCCGAATGGCCTGTTTCCACACTGTAGGGATTCTAATTAAAACTGACTGGTAAGTAGTAAGTAATATCAGGTAAATATTTGTATCTTTTGTTACTTAGAGTTTGTAAGGTCTTTTTGTGGTCTACAGTTTCAAGGGCTGTCTCCTGTAGTAACAAGGAACAGGAAAGAAGGGCCCTGGTGAAATTGATATTATTCGATATAAACCTTACAAAAGGGTTAATTTAAAGGATTTGCTCCTTCTGCGCTGTGTGAGGAAACAGGGCACATTTCCAATGCCTGGGACAGCATGTGGGCAGAAAGTGTCTCCAGTTGTAGCTCCCGATGTCTGGGTTTTGCAGGTGGAGAGGTGGCTGGAGACACTGTAGAGCTGAGAGAATTGGAGAGAGGTAGTCACATTGCAAGCTAAGACTCTACAGGTGGAAAGGGAATGGGTGACCACTGGTAGAGTATGGTGACTATGCTGGCAGTGCAAGAATTCACTGTGGCTATTCCCCAGATAAACAAATATGCCACTTTGGATACTGTTGAGGGGAATGATGTGTTTAACTACCAAGTATTTAAGGACAACGGATACCCGAACAGCTGGGTCTGACGATGCCTATCTCACAAACAACAACAGGAAGGTACAATACACCCTGACACACTCAACACGTTACCATACATCAAGAACATATCCGAACTGACCACAGGAATCCTACGACCATTGGGCATCAGAGTGGCTCATAAACCTACGTCAACCCTACATCAACTGCTAACTCAAACCAAAGACCCTTTACCTACTATGGACAGAACAAACGTGATACACAAGATCCCATACAAAGTCTGCGACAAACATTAAATTGGACAGACAGGAAGAAGACTGGCCACAAGAATACATGAACACCAACTAGCAACAAAAAGACATGACCAGTACTCACTCGTCTCCATTCACACATATAAGGAGAAGCACCAGTTTGATTGGGACAACATCAGGATCCTAGGACAGGCCAAACAAAGACCAGCAGAGGGAATTCTAAAGGTTTCATTCTCCAACAAGAAGGCCATCAATAAACACGTAGAATTAGGCTCTATATATGCCACTGCAAAGAAAAACCAGAAATGAGGTAACCAATTCCAACGGACTCCAGAGTTTAAATACCAGGTGGGAAAACACAACAGTGCTTCTTTAGAGGCTGCAGTGATGATGTTACCCAGCAGGGTAATGAAACATCTGCGAACTAATGAACTAGCTCGGCGAGCGAACCAACCACTGTAAGGGGAATAGATAGGCATTTCTGAGGTTGCAAATGAGACTTTAAGATGGTATGTTGATTCATTGGATCAAGGATGTCTCAGAACAGCTACAGGACATTTAGAAGGGGGAGGCTGAACAGCCTGTTGTCATAGTACAGATTGATACAAATGGTTTAGCTAAAATAAAAAGGATGAGGTCTTAAAAGCTGATTTAGGGAGTTAGCAAGCAAGCTGAAAAGAAGATTGTGAAGGTAGGTATCTCAGGATTACTAACAGTGCCATATGCAAGACAGTGTTGAAAGAGCAACATTTATCAGATGAACATGTGATAGATGTGGGAACAGTTCCGTGGGAGGTGCTGTGAGAGACTCTATGTTGGTGCTTCCTTTGAAATCAGGAATGATACACAAAGCTGACAAATGATAACTCTGAACAGGAACACTATACTGATAATACTCATATGTCCATAGCTGGTTCTAGACTCTGGTCACTGCCCCTCTGGGTCAAATGACCAGCTCTCTTAAAGGGGTAGCACCCCAACTACATACATAACAGGACCAATAAAAACTGATGGTTATGCCTGGGCAGGATTGGGATTGATAATCTAGAGGGAGTATTTGATAGAGTGGTTGGGGTGTGTTTCTGCCAAATTGGCACGGGGAGTCAGAGAAAGGGGAATCAAGGAAAAGACCAAGGAGTCAGAGGAAGGGGAATCAAGGACAAGACCAAAAGACACAAAAAGGGAATAAGAGGTGATTGACAGAGGAATCAAAGGCCAGAATTGAACAAGTACACAGTAAAATCATAGCGGGAATGGGACAAGGAATGCTTAAAAAAGCCTTAAGGTATTGTGTGCATGGTGCACTTGAAATAAAGTGCACGAATTAATTACGCATGGATGTAATTATGGTATGATATAATAATATGTAATACAGGTATGATATAGTTGGAATTGTGTGCAGGGTGACCAAGAATGGGAACTGAACATGCAGGGGTATTCAGTATTTAGGAAGGACAGAAAAAAGGAATAGTTTCATTACTGGTTGAAGGGGACACAAAAACAACATTGAGGACAGTATTTATCTCAGAATCTGTGTGGGTAGAATTGAGAAATACCAAAGGACAAAATACATTAGCGGTGGTGGTAGAGAGACCACAAAACTGTAGAGGTGATGTTGGGAATGGCAGTAAATAGGACATCAGAGATGCATGCAGTAAAATCTGTAATTATGGGTGACTTAAATCTGCATAGGTAAGAGGAATCAAACTAGTCACAATACTGTCGAGAAAGAATTCCAAGAGTGTATACAGGATGGTTTTCTGGGCCAATATGTTGAGGAGCCATTGAAAGAACAGGCCAACCAAACTGGGTATTATGCAATGAGAAAGGAATAATTGGTAATGTAGTTGTGAGAGACCCCTTAGGGATGAATGACCATAACATGATAGAATTGTTCATCAAGGTGGAGAATGAGGTCGTTGATTCTGAGGCTAGGGTCCTTAATAAGGGAACTTACAATGGTATCAGGTGTGAGTTGGCTATGTTTGATTGGGAAATATTATGAGAAGGAATGGTAGGCAAACTTTCAAAGAGTGAATGGATAAACTACAAAAACTTTTTATTCCATTCTGGTGCAAGAGTGCAAAGAGAACATTGGCTACACCATGGCTTATGAGAGAAGTTAGAGATACCATTAGATGCAAAAAAAGACATACAAATTGACAAGAAAAAAAAAATAGACCTGAGGATTGGGAACAATTTAGTAGTCAACAAAGGAGGACCAAGAGATTGATTAACAAGGGGAAAATAAAGTATAAGAGTTAGCTTGCAGGGAACATAAGAATTGACTGTAAAGTTTCTATAGGTATGTAAACAGAAAAAGATAAATGAAAACTAATATAGATCCCTTACCATCAGAAATGGGGAAAGTTATAATGGGGAACAAAGAAATAGATGACAAACTTTTAATACTTCACTTCTGTTTTCACAAATGAGGACACGAATAATGTACCTGAAATGATACAGAAGATAAGGTTTCGTGAGAGGGAGGAACTGAAGCAAACCTGTATTAGTAGAGAAATACAGTTGGAGAAACTGATAGAATTGAAGGCTAATGAATCCCTAGGGACTGAATATCTAATCCCAGAGTACTTAAGGAAGTGGCCCTATAAATAGTGGTTGCATTGGTAGTCATCTTCCAAGATTCTTTAGACTCTGGAACAGTTCCTACATATTGAAGTATAGCTAATGTAACCTTACTAACCTGACTTGGTGATATTTCACCAACAAGACTGGCTCAGCAGCAGTAGTACTGATCGAGCTGATCGGGTCTTAAAGGACATAGCTGCTAGACTGGGTCTGCAGCAGGTGGTGAGGGAACCAACAAGAGGGAAAAACATATTTGACCTCATCCTTACCAACCTGCGAGCTGCAGTTGCATCTGTCCATGATAGTATCGGTAAGAGTGACCATCGCACAGTCCATGTGAAGACGAAGTCCTGCCTTCACATTGAGAATAACTTCCATTGTGCTGTGTGGCACTATCACCGTGCTAAATGGGACAGGCTTTGCACAGATCTAGCAACTCAAGTCTGGGCATCCATGAGGCACTGTGGGCCATCAACAGCAGCAGAATTGTACTCCAGCACAATATGTAAGCTCATGACCTGGCATGTACCCCACTCAACCATTACCATCAAGCCAGGGGATCAACCCTGGTTGAAAGAAGAGTGCAGGAGGGCATGCCAGGAGCAGTACCAGCATACCTGAAGACAAGGTATCGACCTGGTGAAGCTATCAAACAGGACTAATACACGCCAAACAGCAAAAGCAGCAAGTGACAGACAGAGCTAAGCGATCCTAAAACCCACAGATCACATCTAATCTCTGCAGTCCTGACGCATCCAGTCGTGAATGGTGGTGGATAATTAAACAACTCACTGGAGGAGGAGACTCCACAAATATCCCCATCCTCAATGATGGAGGAGCCCAGCACATCCGTGCAAAAGATAAGGCTGAAGTATTCGCAGCAATCTTCAGCCAGAAGTGCCGAGTGGACGATCCATCTCAGCCTCCTCCAATAGTCCCCAGCATTACAGATACCAGTCTTCAGCCAATTTGATTCATTCCACGTGATATCAAGAAACGGTTGAAGACACTGGATACTACAAAGGCTACGGGCCCTGACAATATTTCGACAACAGTGCTGAAGACTTGTGCTCCAGAACTTGTTGCTCCCCTAGCCAAGCCGTTCCAGTACAGTTACAACACTGGTATCTACCCGACAATGTGGAAAATTGCCCAAGTATGTCCTGTATACAAAAAGCAGGACAAATCCAACCCGGCCAATTACTGCCCCATCAGTCTACTCTCAATCATCAGTAAAGTGATGGAAGGTGTCATCAACAGCAGCACCTGCTCAGCAACGCTCAGTTTGGGTTCCGCCAGGGCCACTCAGCCCCGACCTCATTACAGCCATTACAAACATGGACAAAAGAGCTGAATTCCAGAGGTGAGGTGAGAGTGACAGCCCTTGACATCAAGGCTGCATCCGACCGAGTGTGGCATCAAGGACCCCTAGCAAAACTGGCATCAATGGGTATCAGGGGGCAAACTCTCCAGTGGTTGGAGTCATATCTGACAAATAGGAAGACGGTCATGGTTGTTGGAGGTTAATCATCTCAGCTCCAGGACATCTTTGCAGGGGTTCTTCAGGATAGTGTCCTAGGCCCAACCATCTTCAGCTGCTTCATCAATGACCTTCCCTCTATCATAACGTCAGTAGCGGGGATGTTCGACGATGATTGCACAATACTCAGCACCATTCATGCCTCCTCAGATACTGAAGCAGTCCATGTTCAAATGCAACAAAATCAGGACAATATCCAGGCTTGGTCTGAGAAGTGGCAAGTGATAGTCACGCTACACAAATGCCAGGCTATGACCATCACTAATAAGACACAATTTAACTACCATCCCTTGACATTCAATAGTTTTACCATCACTGAATCCCCCACTATTGAATCCCCCACTATCAACATACTGGGGGTTATCATTGACCAGAGAGTCAACTGGACTCACCACATATACACAGTGGCTACAAGATCAGGCCAGAAACTAGGAACAGTGGAGAGTAACTCACCTGTTGACTCCTCGCAGCCTGTCCACTGTCTACAAGGCATAAGTCAGGAGTGTGATGGAATACTTCCCACTTGTCTGGTTGAGGGCAGCCCCAAAAACACTCAAGAAGCTTGGCACCATCCAGGACAAAACAGCCTGCTTGATTAGAACTACATTCATAAGCATCCACTCCCTCCACCAGCAATGCTCAATAGCAGCAATGTGTACTATCTACAAGATGCACTACTGAAATTTACCAAAGATCCTCAGACAGCACCTTCCAAACCCACAACCATTTCCATCTGGAAGGACAAGGGCAGCAGACACATGGAATCACCACCACCTCCAAGTTCCCCTCCAAGCCACTCACCATCCTGAGTTGGAAATATATCGCCGTTCCTTCACTGTCGCTAGGTCAAAATCCTGGAATTCCCTCCCTAATAGCATGTGAGTCATCCTACAGAAGGAGGACTGCAGTGGTTCAAGAAGGCAGCTCATCACCACGTTCTCAAGGGGAACTAGGGATGGTCGAGAAACGCTGGCCAGCCAGTGACGCTCATATCCTGCAAAATGAACAGAAGAGAAAAAAAAATATAAAGAGGGAGATAATGAGGAAACAGAATTATAGACCAGTCAGCATGACTTCAGGGGTGGGAAATACGCTAAAGTCCATTATGAAGGATTTTATAGCAGAGCACATAGAAAACAGTGGTAGAATCAGATAATGTCAGCACAGATTTACAAAAGAGGAATCATGTTTGATAAATCTAATAGCATTCTTTGAGGATGTAACCAGTAGAGTTGATCAGGATGTGGTTTATTTGCATTTTCAGAAGGCTTTCGAAAAGGTCCCATTATAGGAGATTAATGTGTAAAATTAAAGCACATGGGATTGGGGGTAATGAATTAAGAATGGATAGAAAATTGGTTAGCAGACAGGAAACAAACAGTAGGAATAAATGGGATCAAACGTTGTGGAGCTGGATGAACACAGCAGGCCAAGCAGCATCAGAGGAGCAGGAAAGTTGACGTTTCGGGTCGGGACCCGTCTCGACCCAAAACGTCAATTTTCCTGCTCCTCTGATGCTGCTTGGCCTGCTGTGGTCATCCAGCTCCACAATGTTTTATCTCAGATTCTCCAGCATCGGCAGTTCCTACTATCTCAGTAGGAATAAATGGGCTTTTTTTCCTGAATGACAGGCAGTTTTTACTGGAGTACTGCAGTGGTTAGTACTGGGACTCCAGTATTCACAATATATGTTAATGATTTAGATGAGGGAATTAAGTGTAATGCCTCAATATTTGGAGATGGCACAAAGCTGTGAGGAGGATGTAGAGAAATTGCAGTGTGATTTGGACAGACTGAGTAAGTGGGCAAATGCATGGCAGATGTAGGATGATATGGATAAATGTGAGCTTATCCACTTTGGTAGCAAAATAGGAAGGCAGATTATTACTTGAATGGCCATAAATTGAAAGGGAATGTTTGACAAGACATAATTCTGTTAGTTTTAAAATAGTTATAGAAAAGGATAGGTCTGGTCCACAAGTTAAAGTTCTATACTGGGGCAAGGCCAGTTTTGATGGTATTAAACAGGAATTTTAAAAAGTTGGTTGGGAAGGCTTTTTGCAGGTAACGGGACTTCTGGCAAGTGGGAGGCTTCTAGAAGCGACAGACAGATAGTTCCTGTTAGTATGAAGGGCAAGGCTAGCAGGAGCAGAGAAGATGGATGGCTAGAGATATTGAGGATCTGGTCAAGAAAAACAAGGAGGCATATATCAGGCATAGACAACTGGGATCAAGTGAACTCCTTGAGAAGTATAAGGGGTGCAGGAGTACGCTTAACTGGGAAATCAGGAGGGAAAAATGGGCACACAAAATAGCTTTGGCAAATAAAGGCGAATCCAAAGTGATTCTACACGTATATTAAGAGCAAAACAGTAGCTCAGGCTAAAATAGGGTCCCTTAAAGATCAACAAGGCTGTCTATGTGTGGAACTACAGGACATGGATGAGATCTGAAATGAATACTTCATGTCGGTTTTTACCATGGAGAAAGAAATGGAAGCCAGGGAACTTGGGGAAGTAAACAGCGATGTCTTGAAAAGAGGCCACATTACAGAGGAGGAGGTGCTGAAGATCTTAAAATGCATAAAGGTAGATTGATCTGATCAAGTGTATCCCAGAACTTTGTGGGAAGCTAGAGAAGAAACTGTGGAATCCCAAGTGGAGATAGTTATATCATCAACAGCCATGGGTGAGATTTCAGAAGACTAGAGGATGGCTAATGTTGTGCCAATATTTAAGAAAGACTGCAAGGAAAAGCCAGGGAATCACAAATCGGTGAGCCTAATGTAGGTAGTGGGTAGGTTGTTGCAGGAGATTCTGACAGACAGGATCCACAAGCATTTGGAAAGTCAAGGACTGATTGACAATAGTCACCATGGCTTTGTGCATGGGAAATTGTGTCTCATAAATCTGACTGAGTTTTTTTTGAAAAAGTGACCAAGAAGATAGGTGAAGGCAGAGTGGTAGAAGTTGGCTACCGCATGGTAGACTGATTAGTAAGGTTAGATCAGATGGGATCCAGGGAAAGCTAGCCAATTGGATACAAAGTCAACACAGTGTGGAGCTGGAGGAACACAGCAGGTCAGGCAACATCAGAGGAACAGGAAAGTCGCCGTTTCGGGTCGGGACCCTTCGTCAGATTTGGGGAGGGGGAAGGGAGCTGGGAAATAAATAGAGGGAGGAGGGGTTGGGCTGGGGGAAGGTGGGTGGGATGGTGATAGGTGGATGCTGGTAGGGGGTAGTGGGGATTGGTTAGTGGAAAGTGGGGGGCGAATAGGTGGGGAGGAAGATGGAAAGGTTGTGTCAGGTCAAGGAGGCAGGAATGAGACAGAGGGTTGGACGTGGGATGAGGCCAGGGATGGGGAGATTTTAAAAGTGGTGAATTCTATGTTCAGGCCATTCAGACTGGAATCCTGTGATCAGCGGTGTGTCACAAGGACCGGCGCTAGCTCCACTGTTGTTCGTTATTTATATACAGGATTAGGATGAGAATATTGGAGGCATAGTCTGATGACACAACAATTGATTGTACAATGTTCAGTGAAGAAGGTTGTCTAAGAGTACAATGGGATCTTGATCAACTGGACCAGTGGGCTAAAGAATGGCAGACAGAGTTAAATGTGAGGTGTTGCATTTTGGTGAGACAAATCAGGGCAGGAGTTACACAGTTAATGATAGGTCCCTAGGGAGGGTTGTCGAACAGAGAGACGTAGGAGTGCAGGTACATAGTACCTTGAAAGTCCTGTCACAGACAGTCAGGACGGTGAAGAAGGAGTTTGATGTGCTTGCCTTCATCGGTCAGAGCACTGAGTACAAGAGTTGGGATGCTATGTTACAGCCGTACAAGACATTGATAAGGCCACAGTTGGAGTACTGCGTATAATTCTGGTCGCCTTGATAAAGGAAGGATGTTATTAAATCAGAAACAGTGCAAAAAAGATTTACAAGGATGTCGGGGAAGGCTTGAGTTGTAAAGAGAGGCGGAGTAGGATGGGACTTTTTTCCCCCGGAGTGGAGGAAGCTGACAATGACCTTATAGAGGTTTATGAAAATCATGAGGAATATAGATAAAATGAATGGTCAAAGTCTTTTCTCCAGGTAGGGGAGTCCAAAACAAAGGGCATATGTTTGAGGAGGAAGGGGAAAGATTTAAAAGAAAGTTAGAGTGCAACTTTTTCACACAGAGGGTATTGCATATATGGAAAGGGGTGCCAGAGGAAGTGGTAGAGCCTAGAACAATTACAACATTTAAAAGACATTTGGATAGGTACATGGATAAGAAAGGTTTAGAGGAATAAGGGGCAAATGCAGGCAATAGGGATTAGTTTAGTTAAGGAAACCCAGTCAGCATGAATGAGTTGGGCCAAAGCGGCTTCTTCTGCGCTATTTAACTCTATGACTCTATCAGACCTGGATGTCCTCATGCACAAGTTGCTGAAAGTAAGCATGCAGGTGCAGCAGGCAGGAAAGGAGGAAAACTGAATATTGCCCTCATAGCAAGAGGATTTTTGTACAGGAACAAGGAAGACTTGCTACAATTATATAGGGCATTGGTGAGGCTACTCCTGGAATATTGTGTGCAATTTGGGTCACCTTACCTGAGGAGGGATGTTCTTGCTACTAAAGAAGCACAGCGATGGTTTTCCAAATTGATTCTTGGGATGGCAGGACTGATGTATGAGGAGAGATTGAATTGGTTAGGATTGTGTTCACTGTAGTTTAGAAGAATGAAGGGAACATTTCATAGAATCTGTAAAATTCTAACAGGACTAGACAGGTTAGATTCAGGAAGAATGTTCCCCATTGTAAAACCTACAGTGATAGGTTGGGTCAAAAATTCCAATAAATTAAAAACAAAAAAAAGGATTTTCCATCAACATTCAACTCTAGATTGAATATTAATACAGGAAAAGCACCTTTGTAGATTCTGTATTCCAAAGAGAACAATAAATTCTGTAATACTGTGGTTGACAGCACTTACTTTGTTACTGTTTAATAAAATATTTTTAGTAACTTATAGCCTAGGTAACAGAATGATTCAGTGTTTACTCTCCTGCCTACTGAACCCGAAGAAATCATATGTCGATATACCTTGCACTATTCCTTAGTGTTAGCTTCACCCCTCAGTTTGCTGTCAGCAACAAATTTTGATCAACAAGTAATAATGCATGTTAGACTCCTGGATGACTGGTAGCAAATTAGTTTATGATATAGTACAGATGATATTCAGCCTTTCGTGGCTTTGCTAGGTCTTTGATAAACTTATCCAATTAGTCCCATTCCACTGTTCTTTTTTCAGACCTCTACAATATGTTCTTCCTTGCAAATATTAACCCAATTTTCCTTGGTTGAATCAGCTTCAATCACATTTTCAAGCTGTGCATTCCAAAGCACAGTTTGTTTTGTAAAAGAAAAAAAAGTTTCTTTATGTTGTTTCTGATTCCTTTGTCAATTGCCCAAAAGCTGTATCCTCTGATATTGAGAGATAGTAGGAACTGCCAATGCTGGTGTCTGAGGTAACAAAGTGTAGGGCTGGATGAACACAGCAGGCCAGGCAACATCAGAGGAGGAGGAAAGCTGACGTTTTGGGTCGGGACGCTTCTTCAGAAATAGGAGAGGGGAAGGGGATTCTGAAATAAATTGACAGAGGGGGAGGCGATGATGGAAGGTGGACAGTGGAGCAGATAGGTGGGAGAGAAAACAGACAGGTCAAGGAGGCGGGGATGAAGCTAGTAAAGGTGAGTGTAGGTAAGAAGTTGGGATGGGGGTTGGTCAGTGAGGTGGGAGGAGCGGATAGGTGAGAGAGAAGATGGACTGGCCGAGGAGGCGGGGATGAGAGGGGGTGCTGGTCTTAGGATGAGGTCAGGGATGGGGAGATTTTGAAGCTAGTAAAGTCCACATTGAGACCACTGGGTTGTAGGGTTCCAAGGCGGAAAATGTGGTGCTGTTCCTTCAGTTTCCGGCTGGCATTGTTGTGACACTGGAGGAGGCCCAGGATGGACATGTCGTCCAGGGAGTGGGAGGGGGAGTTGAAGTGGTTCGCAATTGGAAGGTGTTGTTGTTTGTTGCGAACTGAGCGTAGGTGCTCCACAAAGCGGTCTCCGCGCCTATTTCTTTTAGAACTTGACCAGATTGGTGGTAATCAGCAGGAGGTTTCCTTGTATATATTTTCCCCAATGCCATGGGAATTCATGGGTCTGCAGTCAACATTCAGGACACTTAGGGCATCTCCCTCTTGACTATACACAGATCTGCCACAATCTCTACTAGGTCTGTCCTGCTGGCTGAACAGGAAATATCCAGGGAAGTTGACTACTGCATGGGACATTATATGATTCCATGAATGTAACTACATCTGTGACTAGTCTGTGAGAAAGCTCTCCCAATTTTGGCACTAGCCCCCAGGTATTAGTAAGGAGGGAAAAAACTGAAAAAGTGTCACTGGACCCAAAATGTTAACTCTGCTTTTTCTCTACAGATGCTGACAGAACCTGCTGAGTTTTTCCAACAATTTCTGTTTCGAAAAGTAAGGAGGATTTTTCAGGGTGCACAGGACTGTGTTTACTGTTTCTGTCACCTTAGTCTTTGCAAAGTAGTCCAATTTCATTTCTTTTTTCCATTCTTTTGGTTGACACAACTGAGTTGCTTGTTTTGGTCATTTTAGAGGGCAGTTCGAAGTCAACCACATTTCTGTGGGTTTGGAGTCACGTGTAAGCCAGACCAGGTGAGGACAGCAGTTTTTTTCCTAAAGGACATTAGTGAACCAGACTTTCTTTTTATATAACAATTGGCTTTCATTTCACAATCATCATTGGACTTTTAATTCTGGATAATTATTGAATTCAAAATTGTACCATCTGCCATGATTGCATTGAAATTCCCCAACCACAGAACATTACCTAGGTCTCTGGATTATTAGTCCAGTGACAATACTGCTAGGCTAGCACCCCCACCTTTCAGATTACATTCCCAGTACTAGAATTCTGCAATAAGTAATAATAGTTTCTCAATATTGGTTTGGTAAATCCACATTGAACTCCCTCAACAGTAAATATATCCTTCTGAAGCTGTGGTGCCTTGAAGTGAACAGAGTTTTCTGCTTGTGGTCTCATCAGGGTTTTGAATAGCTGTAGCATGATTTTTACGCACTTTTATTCTAATCCGTGAGATATAATGTCCAGCAATCTATTTGTCTTTTTGATTATTTTCTGAACCTGTTGAAGACATTTCAGTTGTCTTCTATACATGGATCTCCAAATATCTCTGATCCTCCGTTTATTACAGTTTTTCACCATCTAGAAAGTGTGCTGTACCATCCCTTTTAGGTTTAAAATGGATGCCTTAGCATTTGCCAATATTGAAATCCATTTGCCACAGTTTTGGCCATTCACTGAAACTAATCATATATTTGTAATTTTGTGCTTCTTTCTTCACTCTTTATAATGCCACCTGTCTTTGCAATCTTGCAAATGTGGCTGTTTCTACTAATGAACAGTTATATAATGAACAGGTGAATTCCCAACACGAAGCCTTGCAGAATACCAATTGTTACATCCTGCCAATGGGAGTACCTGCCTATTACTCCTATTGTTTACATCAAATTTCCTGGCAAAATCAGTAATTTCCCTTCAATTCCACGAGAATCAATTTCAGTTAATAATCTTTTATGAGGAGCCTTATAAATTAACTTAGAAGTCGATATTACTAACATGCATAACCATCCCACTGTCCACTACCATATTTAAACCACCTCTTCATCCTTTACAAATCCATGCTGGCACTTTCTCAGCTGAAAATCTTGAAAATGTTAAGTCACTCCATCCATGATTATAAACTGTAGCAATTTTCAACTCAGATGTAATGTCAACTGGTGTCTAATTTCCAGATTTCCAGTTTTTCTTTTTCTTAAATAGTGGAGGGACAATACAATGTTTCAAACTAAAGTTCCTGAATCAAGGGTAGTTTAGAAGATTATAGTTCAGGAGACTGTAATGTTCTCACCTACTACCTTTAAAACCTGGAAAGAAAAACTAGCCTTAATGCTGTAGTTTTCCCAACATTACTGTTATTTTGCTTTTGTCTTGGCAGGGTCCTGTCTGATTCACTATCAATTTCCCTGTGATTTCTTCTTCTTGAGTTATTTCTCTACTATAAATACTAATTCAGATATTATTTAACATGTAACTCAGTGGTAATACTACTATCAATTTTCAAATTGCCCACATCACTCCTGACTGCCCACCATTTCCAAATAACTATGATATTTATTGCATTCATTTTTTTACTGCTGGCAAATTAATTCAGAAATCACATGACACCAGATTATAGTCCAACAGATTTATTTGAAAACACAAGCTTTCTCAGCCTCAGTCCTTCTTCGGGTGTTAGTCAGAGAGGTAGTATCAGACACAGAATTTATAAGTAAAAGATCAAAGGTTCACACCATTGATGAGGATGTACTGAACAAACCTAAGATGCTATCAAATCTTTAATCAGTTAGAAGGTTTAAATTGATTAATGTGTATATGTAAATCCCCAAATTCCTTTCAAGTCACGGTCCTGAGAGAACTAAAGGTTCTAAACGTTTTGGGTCAGACAATGCACGACAGGTGTGACACCTTATTTAGAATCTGCTTGTGTTTTAATTTGGAGTCAGACCGATTTTATTTGTAAACTAGGAATTTATAAAATGCCATATTGACCAGCTATGTATAAATTGTATGCTTTTGGAACAAAATAAAATGTATCCGCAAATACAAATTCACCCCATAGATTCACATATCTGTGTGTGAGAGTAAAGGGGGGAGAGACAAAGTGTTGGTGTGTGTGTCTGTGTGTGTGTGAGGGGGGTTGACAGATAATGTGTGTGTGAGGGAGTGATAGAGATTGTGTGTGTGTGTGTGAGAGAGGTGGGGGGACAAAGAGAGGGTGTGTGTGTGAGGGGGAGAGAGAGTGTATGTGTGTGAGAGGGGAAGGAGAGAACGTGTGTGTGAGTGGGGGGGGGGGATAGACAGAGACAGAGAGTGTGTGTGTGTGTGTGTGTGTGTGTGTGTGTGTGTGGGGCAGGTGGGGGCAAGTGTTTTTGTGGATGTATGCATCTATGAGAGTGTATAGTGGGTTGTATCACCTGTAGTGTGACATGAACCCAAGATCCTGGCTGAGACCATCCTCGTGGGTACTGAACCTGGCTATCAGCCTCTGCTCGGCGACCCTGCATTGATGTGTATCCTGAAGTCTGCCTTGGAGGACGTTTACCCAAAGATCCGAGGCTGAATGTCCTTGTGCGCTGAAGTGTTCCCTCACTGGGAGGGAACATTCCTGTCTGGTGATTGTTGCGCAGTGTCTGTACATCCATTGTCATAGTGTCTGCATGTTTTCACCAATGTACCATGTCTCGGGGCATCCTTGCCTGCAGCGTATGAGATAGACAATGTTGGCCGAGTCACATGAGTATCTGCCGTGCACGTGGTGGGTTGTGTTCCCAAGTGTGATGGTTCTGTCCATATTGAAGATCTGACATGTCTTGCAGAGGTTGCCATGACAGGGTTGTATAGTGTTGTGGTTGATGTTGTCCTGAAGGCTGGGTAGTTTGCTGCAAACAATGGTCTGTTTAAGGTTTGGCAGTTGTTTGAAGGCGAGAAGTGGAGGCATGGGGAGAATCTTGGCGAGGTGCTCATCATCATCAATAATGCGTTAAAGGCTGTGAAGAATATAGCGTAGTTTCTTCACTTCCCAGAAATACTGGACGACGAAGGGTACCCTATCGGATGTATCCTGTGTCTGTCTTCTGAGAAGGTCATTATGGTTTTGTTTTGTGACATGTTGGAACTGGCGAGCGATGAGTTGAGCATCGTATCCTGTTCCTATGAGGGTGTCCTTTAACACCTTCAGGAGTCTATCGCGTTCCTCCTCATCCAAACAGATTCTGTGTATGACTAGGGCTTGTCCTTAGGGGATGGCTGTTTTAATATTTCAGGTGAAAGCTACAGAAGTGCAGTATCATGAGGTTATCCGTAGACTTGCAGTAGAGTGATGTACTGAGACAGCCATCCTTGATGGAGATGTGTGTGTCCAAGAATGAGCCTGATTCTAAAGAGTAGTCCATGGAAAGTCTGATGGTGGGATGCAACTTGTTGATATCATTATGTAGTTGTTTCAGTGATTCCTTGCCATGAATCCAAAGGGAGAAAATGTCATCAATGGATCTGGTGTATAGCGTTGCCTGGGGATTCTGTGCAGCAAAGAAGTTCTGTTTGAACCTGTGCATGAGCATATTGAGAAGCAAATCTGGTCCCCATGGCTGTTCCTTGTATCTGGATGAAGAACTGGTTGTCCAAAGTGAATATGTTGTGTTCGAGAATGAAGTGAATGAGTTGTAGGATGGCATCTGGAAATTGGCAGTTGTTGGTATTGAGTACTGAGGCTGTTGCAGCAATGCTGTCATCGTGGGGAATGCTGGCGTAGTGTGCTGAAATGTCCATTGTGAGGAGGAATGTTCCTTGTTCAACTGAGGTGCTGAGTTTCTTTAAGGAATCTGTAGTGTCGTGACAGAAACTGGGGGTTCCCTACACAATGGGTTTTAAGATGCCCTCAACATAGGCAGAGAGGTTCATACAGGGTCCCATTGCCTGATACAATGGGATGTCTAGGTGTGCTTGCTTTGTGTACCTTTGGAAGGCAGTAAAGTCCCCTATGCGGGAAGTACATGGGATGAGAGTGTATAGGGTACTCAAAAGGACTGGATCAAAAGTCCTGGCCAGTCTGTTCAGTTGACGGGTATGTTCTTTGGTTGGATCGGCAGGTAGTTGCCTGTAGTGTTCCTGGTTGTTCAGCTGTCGATGCACTTCCTTGCAGTAGTCCATTCTATTCTATATGACAATGGCTCCTCCTTTGTCTGCTGGTTTGATGACAATGTTGTGATTGGTCTTGAGAGCACGGATGGCATTGTGTTGTGCCTCAGTGACGTTTTGCACTACCTTGTGAGTGTGGCTGATGAATCTGGCATTCACGCATTCTATGATGGCTTGAGCATACCTGTTAAGCCCCAGGCAGGGGCTCCAGAGGGGTCCAATTCAATTCCTTCTTTACCGTCTCCCCCATGGATCTCTCGGTCGACTGATCTGGTTCATTGGTTGTCTCATTGGGCACGCTGTTGACATCTTGGAAGAATTCCCAGAGTCTCATTCGTCTGATGAATTCCTCTGTGCCACAAGACCAATGAGGTCCATTTTGGTTGTGGGGCAGAAATTGAGTCCTAGGCTGAGAACTTTGATCTCGTCTAGTTGAAGGGTGTGGTCAGATAAGTTGACAATTGATTTTCCCATGATGGTATCTGGAAAGACTTTGTTATTGCTGGTGGTGATGCCAAGTTTCTCCAGTTTCTTGTTCTTGGTATACATGTCAGTAGTGTAGTTCCATTGCCTCATCTGTTTGGGCAGTGTCTCGTAACTGTCCTGATGTATCTTGAGCAGAAGCTGAGAATATGGACTCTACTCGATTTCAAGGTTATGGCACTTGCTGTAGAGTTGGTGTACAAGATGATTGAGGAGTTTGTGAGAGGAGCGATGCCATAGTCTCTCAGCTTAATCAGTGTTATAGGTTGACTTGAGTGGGGTCGTGATCTGTATCGGACGAATGGACACTGTGCAACAATCACCAGACAGGAATGTTCCCTCCCAATGGGGGAACACATCAGCAATCAAAGACATTTGGCGTTCGGGTAAAGGTCCACTAAGGCGGACTTCAGGAAACTCAACAATGCAGAGGTGCTGAGCAGAGGCTGATAGCCAAGTTCGGTACCAATGAGAATGGCCTCAACCACGGTCTTGGGTTCATGTTGCAGCACAGGTGACTTCACCACACTATACACTCTCACACAAGCATACAAGCAAACACACACTCTCTCTCCCCACTCTCTCTCTCTCACACACGCACTCTCTCTTCCCCCCCGCACACAGAGACAAACACACACACACTCTCTTCCCCCCCTCACACGTGCACACTCTCTTCCCCTGTCTCTCTCACACACACACACTCTCTTACGCCCCCCCCACACACTCTCTTCCCCCTCTCACACAAACACACACTCTCTTCCCCCCCCACACACACACACTCTCACCCCACACACAGTCTTTCCCCCTCCTGCCTCACTCTCACACACACACTCCCTCTCCCCCCACCTCTCTCTCACACAGACACACACACACAAACACACACACTCTTCCCCCCCTCTCTCTGTCTCACTCACTCACACACACTCACTCTCTCACACACACACACACACACACACACACCTCTCTCTCTCTTCCCCCAACCCCCACACTCACACATACACCTCTGCCTATGGGGTGAATTGGTATTTGCAGATACATTTTTTTTTAAGAGCACACAATTTATGGACAGTCGGTCAATATGGCATTTTATAAATTCCTAATTTAGAAATAAAACCAGTCTGACTCCAAACTAAAACATGAACAGATTCTAAACAAGGTCTCACAAGTATCATGCATTGTCTGACCTAAAATGTCACCCCTTCTTTACACTGATAAAACCTTTAGTTCTCTCAGGACCATGACTTGAAAGGAATTTGGGGATTACATATACACATTAATCAATTTAAACCTTCTCACTGACTAAAGGTTTGACAGCATTTTAGGTTTGTTCAGTACATCCTCATCAATGGTGTGAACCTTTGATCTTTTAC
The DNA here is from genome assembly GCA_024137785.1 of Ginglymostoma cirratum. Taxonomy (NCBI): domain Eukaryota; kingdom Metazoa; phylum Chordata; class Chondrichthyes; order Orectolobiformes; family Ginglymostomatidae; genus Ginglymostoma; species Ginglymostoma cirratum. The sequence goes on from JAHRHZ010000031.1 coordinate 3,396,299, forward strand.
TTATAAATTCTGTGTCTGATACTACCTCTCTGACTAACACCTGAACAAGGAATGAGGCTGCGAAAGCTTGTGTTTTCAAATAAATCTGTTGGACTATAATCTGGTGTCATGTGATTTCTGACTTTGTTCTTCCCAGACCAACACCGGCACCTCCACACCATGGCAAATTAATTGTCATGCTTCCTGTTATCTGCTTTTTCACCCTTTCTTGGCTTTTGTATCTCTCTCATTCACCAGATTGTTTTCTTCCCATTGTTGTATATCCCTTCCTCTAAGTTCAAGTTGTTTCTTATTTCTTTAGAGTTCCATGGTTATGAAAAACAACAGTTCACTGCTCTATGCTTTCTGCCCTTTAGCCAATTTTGCATTCATAGTGCCAATATCCCTTTAATCCTATGGGGTTCAAATTTTTAACAGGTCCATTATGTAGGACTTTGTTAATTTTCCTTTGAAAGTTCATATGAACAACAGGACTTGTCAGTCCTCTCCATTACTTCAAAGAACTCATGCAAGTTAGTCAAACATGATCTGCCTTCAACAAATACATACTGAGTCTCATTGAGTAGTTCATACTTTCTTCAATGTTGATTAATTTTGTCCCACATATTGTCTTTAAAAGTTAAACCGCCTTCAGCAGTAAATTGACTTGTCCATAGTTACAATGTTTATCCCTTTCTCCTTTATTTTTCAGAACTAGGAGGTTTCATGGTCTCGCAGCATTGGATTTAAAATGAGAGATGTTAAGCTCAATTACGGGTTAATTGCTCAAAAGCAAATATTGCAAATGCAGGAAATACTGGGTAGGTCAGGCAGCAACTGTAGAGAGAAAAACAGAGTCAACCTTTCTGGTTGATGACCTTTAAACAGAACTGTGAAAATTTAGTTATGTAATAGTCATTGAGTGAAAAGGAGGAAAAAGAACAAAAGAAGCCTGGATAAGATGGAGGTGATCAATGATTAAGTATAAAAAGTGATAATGATGCTTGTACTTTTCATAAATCATTTGTTGTTCTTGAATTTATGATCCAGATAATTCAATTTTCAGAGACATTGGAGCAGCGTAAACTGGAGTTGCGCATCCGGACCGTGAGAAATCCCTGACTCAGCTGCCGCCTTGGGAATTGCTCTGGAAATTAAATTTTCTGATGGGCAATTCTGCTGTGGAATCCCAAACAGAGTCAACTAAATCCAGAAAATTTGGAAGGTTCTGACTCACTTTGGCTAATGCTTATCCAGGAAAGGTTAGAGGATTAAAAACACAGTTTAACTTCTGGATAACGTTTAATGACCTATTCCCGATTCTTGCACCATCCAATCACTCATTTCCTTTATCTGGAGGTTAAAACTGGAATATGTTTACTGGAAAATGATGTAACAACCCCAATAGTGAAAGAAAATGTACCCAACAGTAACCTCATCCAGAAGGCCATCTTTGTGGCTGCATCAATTTGTGTGTTGGCCCTAAGCGAGATTACATCAATTTATGCATAGGACCTCAGTGCATAAACATCATGTGCTACTGAGGGCTGAGGTTTTATCCTTCCCAATGGTGTAAAAGATGGCCTAGCTACACTGCCATGGAACACTTGTTTTAGTTAGACTTTGCCATGCCACCTGCCTCTTGGGGACATGTTTATGCTGAAGCACCCCCATTGCCACAAGTCTATCAGGCAGTAATCAGCACCTAATGTTCTTGAGATTCTGTGGGAAAAGATAGTAAATCCTGCCATTTAGCTCTCTAAGTAGACTGTCAAATGATTTACCAGAACGCCTCATCACTAGAGGTTTCAAGAAAGCACCAAGATGTATCTTGGCTGTGGAGAGAATGGCCCTGCCCATCAGATCCTACTTGCACACCTGCTTGATACACTGGAGGTGGCTGGGATTGAGTACAAACTGATTTCATTTCTTTTTATAATGTGCCTTTGCAAAGACAGAGATGCAGTGTTATATTTTACCGAGGTTCATTTGGAACAACTCTTTGAAGCAGGACACTGTTCTCTACAGGACACTCAAAGAGATGTGCACTGAAATAAACATCAATTGAGATTGCAGAACTATCCCAAACTCATTGAAATACACTATTTGGTATGTCCAATCTTTAACTGGCCTTTTCTGTTCATAGAGATGTTGACGATGGAGTGCTGCAGATATTTGACGGTCTAGAGTGCACGCTGGCGGAAGCATTAAAGCTTGGGAAAGCTCCCATAAAGGTGCAATAGATAAAGTCTACCGTCTAAGGGCTTTTACTCCATGCGGTTGAACATTGCTTATCACCTTTCTCATTACAACTAGCGTAGGACTTGACGTTACAGGACAGCGAGTCCAGCATGGGGGAGAGTGACCCGAGGTGAAGTAGGCTCAGCGGTGAAAGATGGCTCCTGAGGATCGACAACTTCATCATTGGCTGAGTCTGGCACTGAAGGGATGTTGGAAGGGCATCTTGACAACATCGATGAGGTGGGCTGTGGTGAGAGACTCTGACGTTAGTGAGTCTGGTGCAGGCAGTGGTGTAGGTAAATCAGCTCAGCGATGAAAGACGGTACCTGAGGATTGGCTACTTCGACATTAGCTGGGTTTGGCGAGGCAATGGTGGTTCTGAGCCAGCTCACAACTCGAAAATAGATAGACTTCTCTTTAAGGCATATCTTTTTCATTTTTTCCCTTATTCTTAAACTATCAAACAGCACCATATTGTAGTGACAAATGAAAGCTTTTCACTGTATTTTAAGTTATCGCTCACTGTAAAATACCTGTGACAATAAAAATTATTTGTTCATTCAGCCGGCCTCTTGTGAGAAAATGCAGAAAACAACAGACAGTTTTTGGCACCTAATGTCGTTGAGCTCCTGACGGACAAATAAATGTCAATTCCTGCTGTATAATTCCCTAGCAAACAGTCTAACTGATTTTGCAGAATGGTTAATCAGCAGAACTTTCAAACAAGCACTAAGATATAACTTGCTGGTGATAAAGGCCACTGTCTTTCTTCCATAGTATACTGAGTGCCCAGAAGCCGTGTGGAACCCTCTGGCTGTAAGTTGACATATAATGTGTATAGGAAATATCAAGAGTTTTGCAATTGTATTGAGGCATGGTTTAGAGAGAAAAGTTGGACTTTATTTCACTTTTTGCAATATTTAATTTGAAATGCTTTGTAATGCAGTTTTACACATTTGATGAATAAAGCTTAATTTTGGAAACAAATAGCTTAGGTCAGGATACTTCAGGTGTGCTGATGCCTAACATCTCTAAATACAGGATACTTGACAAAATTCGTGACGAAGGAAACTGCGTTCACTCTCTCTCCTCATAGCAATCAACAAATAGAATTTAACCAAATATGTCTTCCTTTTCAGAATTTGCAGATCATAATCTTTCTCGAATATCCCTTTACTCAGCTGCACAATCTACAACCTCAACTGTGGCTGAAGGACTATCAACTTGGTGAAATATACTCTTTGGTCTACCCAAAACGTTTTGGCCATTTATGTAATGAGTTGTCCATAACTTTGCGATGCTAACTGCCACATTCTAAGGTCCAGGGCCACATTCATAGAATCCCTACAATGTGGAAACAGGCCACACTGAGAAGAACTGCAAGGGCACAACTGGGGAAATGCCACTAAGGTTCTTCAGCCCTAATATGCCCAGGCAAACCGTGAAACTTGATCGGGTTGTATACTGAAGATATGTGTGTAGTAAATATTAACTAATTGTAAATGTCCTAACACACAGATCCAGAAGAAAGTGAATGTGAAAAGGCATTCAATGGTCATGGAAATGTACTTTTATAAATTTTATGAATAAAGTAGATTTTTAGAGGGGGAAAGGCATCTTCCAGAGCCTGGCAACAGGTGAACAGCCTGTGATGACAGGAAAAGTTATTGACGATGCAGCTCTAGATAGTCAGCACAGGATGTTCTCATGAACTCAAGATAGCCTTATGTTAACAAGCATGGGGCTGGATGAACACAGCAGGTCAGGCAGCATCATAGGAGCAGGAAAACTTGACGTTTCGGGCCTAAACCCTTCATCAGAAATGGGGGAGGGGAAGAGGGTTCTGAAATAAATAGGGAGAGAGGGGGAGGCGGATAGAGGATGGATAGAGGAGAGGATAGGTGGAGAGGATCCGCCTCCCCCTCTCTCCCTATTTATTTCAGAACCCTCTTCCCCTCCCCCATTTCTGATGAAGGGTTTAGGCCCGAAACGTCAAGTTTTCCTGCTCCTATGATGCTGCCTGACCTGCTGTGTTCATCCAGCCCCATGCTTGTTATCTCGGATTCTCCAGCATCTGCAGTACCTTTTATCTCTGATAGCCTTATGTTACAATGATTGACCTCTGAAAACCGCTAACCATGTTTTTGCTTCAGATATGACGCCAGCCACTTAAGAAACCTCCCTTTGTCCCCCGTCGCCGTCCTGACCCGAAAAAGCGACCGTTTGCTAATGGAGGTAACAAGGTGTGGAGCTGGATGAACACAGCAGGCCAAGCAGCATCATAGAAGCAGGAAAGCTTGACCTTTCGGGCCTAAAGCCTTCATCATGCTGTGTTCATCCAGCTCCACACCTTGTTATCTCGGATTCTCCAGCATCTGCAGTACCTATTATCTCTGATACAAGTTTGCTAATGGAGACAGCCTCCGGCTCACGTTTCCGGATGTCACTGACACCCTTGTCACGCCCACCGCAGCAACGTGCATTTGTGAACGTTCCCGAGCAGCCAAGGACAGCTCCTACCCAGCATACCCGATTGGTCCGGCCAGCTGGCTGGCACCTTCCCCGCCCCCATCACACCCCCCTCTCCGCCCCCACCCCACGCCTCCGCCCCGCCCCATCCCACCCTCCCCTTCCCGCACCCATCACACACCCCCAACTCCACGCCTCCGCCCCGCCCCATCACACCCTACTTCCAGCCCCCAGCCCCCAGGCCCCACCCCACACCTGCGCCCCCATCACTCCCCACTCCCCGCCCCGCTCCCCTTCCTTCCCACCGTGACATACACTTCCCTTCATAAATAGAGGTCTCACCATCAACGGAAAAAACGTGTATCCATTCAAGTGACCGGGGGGGGTGGGTGTCTGGCATAGATGATATCGCTGCGACTGTCCTCTTCACGCCGGGGGTTCCCGTCAACTGTCACCGTTAGGCTTTTTCAAACGTTAACGTGCGTGGCTCGCGAGCATCAGTGCGTGGGCGGGGCTTTAGGGGGAGGGTGGGCAATGCGGACGCGAGAGAGAGGAGAGTGTGACGAAAGGAGACGATCAGGAAGAGAGACAGAGAAGGGCCGGTGTACAGACAAACTGTTCACTGCTGTAGGCGGAGGGGGCCCGGCCGCCTTCATCAGCACTCATTCTCTCCTACAAACTGCTAATAATCCACTCCCAAAGCATCGCTTGGTAAAACCAAAATCACCACCCACTCTTTAATAAGTAATACGCCTGACGACCCAGGGAGCATCATGCGGCTCTTCGGCTTTTTGATGAAAAACCCCATTCCGAAGCAGGTCGAATATTACTCTCGGTTCTCCCCTTCTCCTCTGTCGATAAAGCAGTTCCTGGATTTCGGTGAGTAGGACAGTTTGTGGAGGGTGGGAGGTATGTCGGTCTATTGAACAAGTCGAGGGGTTGTTTTGCCATCAGTGATGTGTTGGACGAGGTTGCGATGTTTATTGTCTTGGGGCTGCTGCTGCTGGTCTCGGAATGGCTGCAGCTCAGCTAGTTGGCTCGTCTGAAATGTGAACCAACAAGTGCAGTGCTCAGAGCTGAAGCAGGTGAAATAAATGTGTTACCTCCGTACGCGGTGTGTTAATTGAAAACTTACTGAACGATAAAAGTTTCCCTGCACGTTTGCAAGAGGAAAAAAAAAGTTTTGTTTTAAACAAAAGGAAAACATAGGGAATGGAGATCCGACATTAAATAATTCAAAATGTTACCGACATAAAATCAGAGGATTGGGCTCACAATATTGAAACGTCTCCTTCAAGCACAGAACATGAATGTCACGAGCCTTTAGGAAGGAAACTGATTTATTTCGTCTTTAGTGAAGGGTTTGGTATGTGGAATAGAAACTAGGTTTTTTTTTAATATACTTTTGAGTCCGTTTCGAACCCAACTTTATATTGCGTTCAACTCTGGTCTCCCTGCTGTAGGAAAGACGTGAAACTTGAAAGGGTTCAGAAAAGATTTATAAGGATGTTGCCAGGGTTTGAGCTATAGGGAGAGGCTGAGGCTATTTTCCCTGGAACATTGGAATATTTAAAATCATGAGGAGCTTGGATAGGGTGAATAGATGAGTTCTTTTCCCCAAGGTGGGTGAATCCAAAACTAGAGGGCATAGGTTTAAGGTGAGAGGGGAAAGATTTAAAAGGGACATAAGTGGCAACTTTTTCGCGCAGAAGGTGGTACATATATGGAATGAATTGTCAGGGGAAGGTGGAGGCTGGTACAATACAACACTTAAAAGGCACCTGGATGCATATATGAATAACAGGGTTTTAGAGGGATATGGGCCAAATGCTGGCAAATGCGACTAGATTAATTTAGGATACATGGACGAGTTGGACTGAGGGGTCTGTTTCCATGCTGGTACTTCTATGACTTATGCTAATTCTTCAGATATGTGTGCCAGGAAAAATGATCTCTGAGATAAATTGCACTGGATTCTCAGGCATCAGCATCTGGATAGGTAGTAAAATGTGTTATGGATAGTAAACTTATCAATGTTCTCTTAATCTTAAAATGTACTATACAGTTGGCACTGTTTGGCACTGTTTGGTATTGTTTTGGGACATGTCTGCAAAGTGAACTTTAATCTGTTGTTGACTGGTAGGAAATCCTGGTCCAGTGACAGATTACAGAAGAGACTAAAAAAATTGATTTACAACAACAGTTATAGTGATGAGGGACTGTACCTGTTGGGTAGATTGAAGAAACCAAATTTCTCTTTATACCAAGGAAGGATAAAAGGAGATTTGATAGAGGTATTTAAAATCATGAAGGGTTTAAGATTATTTCATGAAAACTTTACACTTTTCTCTCTGAAGGCATGCTACCAAACCTGTTGAGCATTTTTTTAATTTCAGATTTCAGCATTCAATTTTGTGTCCCGAGCCTATGATATTGCCTGCCTCACTTTCTACAGAAAGATGATGGGGGCCGGTTCAGAAGATCTTAACATGAGCCATATAATTCATGGTGGACTGTAAATCAATTCCTCATTTTGCATATTGCCACGTTCAGATTTAAATGTACAACCTCATTCTAATTGGTTTATCTCCTTTTTCGTAGCATATGGGCTGAGAGAAAAACAGAAGCAGGTAGTTGCACATATTGAGGGAGATCTTTATTCATTCATGGGTGAGGGCATCGCTGGCTGGGCAACATTTATTGCCCATCCTAATTGCCCAGAGGGCAGTTAAGAGTCAACCACATTGTTGTGGCTTTGGAGTCACATGTAGGCCAGACCAGGTAAGGGTGACAGTTTCCTTCCCTAAAAGGCATTAGTGAACCAGATGGGTTTTTCCAACAATTGACAGTGGATTCGTGGTCGTCATTAGACTGATAATTCCAGATATTTATTGAATTCAAATTCCAGCATCTGCCATGGCGGGATTCAAGCCCGGGTCCCCAGACCAGTCTCTGGATTAACAGTCCAGTGATAATACCACTAGGCCATCACCTCCCCTCATTGTGATGAGTAGGAACAGACATCTGATGTCATGTAGGATGTCAAGATTGTTTATAATCTACTTTGACCTGAGACTATCTGAGATGAACTAAAATTGAGGGTTAGTGTAGAATTGGTGGTCAGGGCCAAAGAATATGCCTAAACTGAGGAAAATTCGTTGCTCGCTACAGCCGTAGAGAGGTGTCACAACACTGTATAGTGAAGCAAAATGAAGGATTCAAAGATAGATCCTTGAAACAGTTCAAAAATAATATTTGTGGGTGTAGGAGCAAACATTGCTGGACATGTAGCTCAAAATGGATGGGAAAGATTTGGCAAAGTATCTTTTAACAAGGAGGGATATTGGCTAGGAGCTGGCAGGTGGGACTAGATTAGTCTGGGATTATGTTTGGCATGGACTGGTTGGACCAGAGGGTCTGTTTCTGTGCTGTATGACTCTATAACTGTAAGGGGTGTTTAGCATCAGCAATATTTAGGTATTAAATTATGACAGTCACCTAATATTACACGTAAAAACAAAAGAAAAAGCATTTTCCCCTTCACCCACTTTGGTCAAGATTTGAAAAGCGAGAATCTGTGCTATCAAGCCGTGTGGCAGCAGTATTTCTGAGCTAGACAGCTTCTGAATGTCAGCTGAAAATCACAAATTGGCCTCTTAGTGCCCAGGAATGATTTCATAATTAGGCAGGAACCACATATATATGTAAAATGGTTAGGCTAAACAATGGGATCCAAAATCTGTGAAACTTGGAACTTAGGTGTACAGATCCATGTCATCTGCATCCAGAGAACTTGTTCTTTGGCTTTTGCTCCCCAGTTAACCTATTCCAAAGTTGTTAGATGGGGAAGAGTTGTTGGCAAGGTCTCCAGGTGAAATCTCAACAAATTCTTTGAATGGTGCCATTGGATCTTTTATATCCACCTAAGAAGGCAAATGGCGGACTCTGACAGTCTGGCACTCCTTCAGTACTGAACAGCATTGTCTGCTGAGATTATGCACAAGTTCTGCAATGGGCCTTGAACCTGTGACCTTCTGACCCAAAGTCAGTAGTGTTAGCACTGAAACGGTGCTCAATACCTTTAAGGCGTGACATTGCAGTTGTTGCTCATAGGGAAGCAAGCCTGTTTTCGTATTCTGAGATAACCATGTGTTCTGTGATTAATTTGTGAATATTTGAGAATAAGTTACATAAGCAGATACATGGGAATACCACCACCTGCAAGTTCCCCTCCAAGCCACTCACCATCCATCCTTGGAAATAGATCAGTGTTCCTTTAGTATTGTTGGGTTAAAATCGTAGAATTACTTCCCTAATTGGATTGTGGGTCTACCTGCAGATCATGGACTGCAGCAGCTCAAGAAGGCAGCTCACTGCTACCTTCTCAAGGGCAACTGGAGATTGGCAATAACTGCTAGCCCAGCCAGCAACACCCACGTTCCATGAATGAATAATTTTTTTAAAGTGACTGATTTGTAATTGAATCTTTTCTTCCATGTGCAGTTAATTTAAAATTCTATATTTTTGAATATGGTAATTTGCAGCTGTCTCAGAGCCTCCTACCTAGCATTAGAAGTAGAATATCAAAATTTACGGTTGTTAAAAGTTAATATTAAGGAAGGTGTTACAAAAACATAGACGCTAAAAAAATCCAGTACGTTCCAAAGTTGCAAATAAATTTTAAATCAATAACCATGGTAATGATTTTGGTGGGAGATACAAAGATGCCACTATATATTTCTTGGAAGTTAGTCTAAATTGATGAGATCTAGGAGAGCACATCCATAACTTATTAGAAGTATCAACACTGGTGAACAAAGGAATAAGTAATACAATAAAAGTTATATTTGTTTTCTTGTGATATAGGATTTAAAAGTAGAGAATAAAGTTATGCACTCCTAGATTTCAACCATATTTAAAGTACAGTCTGGGTTTTATATATGTATTTTAAATAGAACGTAGATGCATTCGAGGAAGTGCAGAATGGATTTATAAGAATCTCACCAGAACTGAAAGTGTACAAACACCAAGAAGACAGAACAAACTGGTATAGTTTTATGTAATTTCTGGAATTGGGAAGACTGATAGTTGTATAAAATGAGGGGGCATTTTCATTATTGCATGACATCTACAACACAGAATTGATTATTTGTCCTGACTGACCAATGCATTGTTTATGCTCCATATGAGCATAAGGTTTTCTATCTAACTTAACTTGAAAGATTTCTGTTACTGTGTTAATGTAGAAGAGATGTTTCCAATTAGGGAGGAATCCTAATCTAGGGAAAATATGGATGACTTTGCCCTTTAAAAAAATTTCCCAAACTCTGAAGAGATTTATTTACTTGTGGGGAAAATTAGAACTTGCAACAATATACAATATTTATTGGACAGGATGGATGCATGGAATGGGAAGCTCGGTAAGCATGAAAAAGAGAGAAATAGATGGAAAAGTCAATTGAGTGGAGTATATTGAGGTAGATGGAGCCTCATACAAAACATTCGAATGGAATAGATCTGAATGGTCAGTTTCAGTGTTATAATGTACAGTGTAATTCCTAAGTAGTGTAATATGCAATTTAGTGCAGTAGTTTAGGAATGTTTAGTCAGCAAAATTTCCTAAACTACTGCATTGACGTGTGTTACACTATTTTGTGTGAATATTTCAATTGTCCCCTTTTTAACAGTAAATTGGTGACTTGTGTTTGTTGTATCATTCCACTGATGGGAAGGGAAAAATATAGGGCAATATTTTCTTCAGGTTTTTAGTGGAAAGAAAAGGGAGAAAATATTGATTCACAGTCTGTCACCATTTACAATGAAGCATAAAATAAAGCAACAACGGATGGTGAGGAGCTAAGATTTTCATGTACATAGTGGACTAAACAAGTAGTATTTTTGTTTATAGGTTCAGGTCTTGAATAAGGGAAGGTGACTGGTGTGGTGATAGTATCGCTGGACTTTTAATCTAGTGACCCAAGAATTGTTTTGAGGACTCTGGTTCAAATTTTGCCATAGCCGATGGTAGAATTTGAATTTAACAAAAATCTTAAATTAAGATCCGAATAATGACCATGAATCTATTGCCAATTGACGGAAATTGCCATCTGGTTCTCTAGTGCTCTTTAAGGAAGAAAACTGCTATCCTTACCTAGTCTGACCTGTATGTGACTCCAGATCCACAGCAATGTGTTTGATTCTTAACTGCCTGCTGGGCAATTAGGGATGGGTAATAATTGACCAGCAATGCCCATATCCAGTAAATGAATAAAAAAAATTTACAATTTAGATTTTTAGATTATTGGAAGTCAGAAACAAACTATATCTTCTTGGAATCTAGTACTCTTTTCTGTCCAAAGAAGTCTCTCAGCAAGATGTAGAGATATTTACTCGATGACAAAATTATTTTCTTTTCTAAAGAACCATTATCGTCTTCTCCTCCCCCATACCTCCATCATCCCTCAAGCTGGAGGGAAGGACGGAAGTCAAGTGATCCAAATTAAGTTTGTTGCTTTCTGGCCTCTTGTCTGATTCATTAAAAGCTTATGACGCTATTTTGGATTGGCAGACCAGCAGTCAAAAATTATGACAAGCACGTAGATTGAATTATTTTCAGATTCTTAATCATTCACAAAGTTTGGGAGATAAATTTCAAATTACTATCTGCAAATAACTATCTGATCACAGAACTGCTCACCATAAAATTAAAGATTATTATTCAGTTCAATGAATGCATGGTTGTTTATAAATTGAATATAGTACTTTTGGAAATGTATTAATTTACTTGAACATCAAATGTCAGGGTGCTGTAATGAAAGTCTGTACCCATAGTTAACTAATGTATGTTATGGTTAACGTCTAATGGAAAGTTAACCTGTTTATCCCATGGGATTTAACCAATACTAGCAGTTTATTTTTTTCACGGAATATAGTTTTTCAGTCTTTTTTTTTTAGTAGTATCAATCCTGTTGCCAAATGCTTCTGAAGAAAAGTCATAGATCTAACTCATAAACTATTTTTCTCTCTCTATCAGGATGCTTATTTTATGTGCTGACTTTTATACCTGCATTTACTGCTTTTTTTTATCCTTCCATCTCCCCCAACTCACTCGCATCTTTTAAAATCTATCCTAATCCCCTGTAGTCTTCTAGTTCTTCCCTGACAGTTCTTTTTTTAATCCATAAATCTTAAATCTTATCATATTGTTGTTACTTCACGAACAATGAGGTGTTAGTGGGGGAGATTTTCAAGTACATAGTGAACTTAAACAAGTAGCTCTTTGCAACCAGTCTATTAGTTTTAAAATGGGTATAGAAAATGATATGTCTGGTTTCACAAATTAAAGCTCCAAAATGGGGCAAGGCCAACTTTGATGGAACTAATCAAGAATTTTCAAAAATTGATTGGAAGAGGCTGCTCACGTAAAGGGGCATCTGGCCAGTGGGATGCTTTCAAAAGCAGGATAACAAAAGTTCAGGGACAACATGTTCCTGTTAATGTGAAGGGCCAGGCTGGCAGGAGCAGGGAACACTGGATGACTGGAGATGTTGAAACCTTGGTCAAGAAAAAGAAGGAGGCATACGTCAGATATAGACAGCTGGGATCAAGTGAATCCCTTGAGGAGTATAGGCCAAGTAGGAGTACAATGAAGAGGGAAATCAGGAGGACAAAAGGGGACATGAGATAGCTTTGGCAGATATGGTAAAGGAGAATCCAAAGAGATTCGACAAGTATATGAAGGGCAAAAGAGAAACTAGGGAGAGTATTGAAGAAAAACATGGAAGCTAGGGAATCGGAGAACTGAACAGTGATATCTTGAAGAGAGTCCATGTTATTTAAAAAGGAGGTGCTGGAGGTCTTAAAATGCATAAAGTTAGATAAGTCAATGGGATAAAATGTAACACAGGACATTGTGGAAAACTAGAGAAGAAATTGCGGGGCTCCTAGTAGAGATATTTGTTTCATCGTCAGCCATGGGTTAGGTGCCCAAACAGTAGAGGGTGGCTAATGTTGTGCTATTATTTAAGAAAGGCTGCAAGGAAACTACAAACTGCTGAGCTTAACATCAGTGATGGATAAGTTATTGGAGGGTATCCTGAGAGGGAGGATCTACATGAATTTGGAAGGGCAAGGGGTGATTAGGGATAGTCAGTAAAGCTTGTGCGTGGGAAATCGTGTCTCACAAATTTGATTGAGTTTTTTGAAGAGGTGACCAAGAAGATACATGAAGGCAGGGCAGTAATGGTTGTCTACATCGACTTTAGCAAGGCCTTCAACAAGGTTCCATATGGTAGATTGGTTAGTAAGGCTAGATCACAAGGAATCCAGGGAAGCTAGCCAATTGGATACAAAATTGGCTTGATGCTAGGATACAGAGGGTGGTGATAGAAGGTTGTTTTTTGGACTGGAGGCCTGTGACCAGCCATATGCTGTAAGGATTAGTGTTGGGTCCACGGTTGTTCATAATTTATATAAACAATGAGAATATAGGGGGCATGGTTAGTAAGTTTGTGGATAACACCAAAACTGGTGGTGTAGTGGACAGTGAGGGAGGTTATCTAAGAGTACAACAGGATCTTGATCAACTGGGGCAGTGGATGAGGAATGGCAGATGGATTTTAATTTAAATAAATGCAAAGTGTTGCATTTTGATAAGACAAACCAGGGCTGAATTTACCCAGTTAATGGTAGGTCCCTGGGGAAAGTTGTCAGAGAGACCTCGGGGTGCAGGTACATAATTCTGTGAAAGTGGTGTCACAGGGAGACAACGTGGCGATGAAGGCATTTGGTATCGGTCAGAACGTTGAGTACACGAGTTGGGGTGTCATGTTACAGCTGTAACAAGACATTGATAAGGCCACATTTGGAATACTGCATACAATTTTGGTCAGCCTGCTCTTGTAAGGATGTTATTAAACTGGAAAGGGTGCAAAAAAAAGTTGCTAGGATGTTACTGAGAATGGAAAGCTTGAGTTACAAGGAGAAGCTGGAACTTTTATCCCTGAAGCATAGGAGGCTGAGGGTGATGTTTATAAAATCATAAATGGCATAGATAAGGTGAATAGAGAAGGTTTTTCCCCAGGGAAAGGGAGTCCAAAATTATCATTCAAAATAGCAAGATAATGGTGGGGGACTAATAACATTTGGGCTACTGAGCCTGGGACTCGTCCACTGCCGTCTACTTCTCTTGTATTTTCTCATATTTTTCTTTTTGCTTTTTTTCTTTTTCTTTGAAGTCTTTTCTCTTACCTTTTCGCCTCGGTTGCAGTTGCGTCGGTGAGAATGGGCCCTGCGTGGGATGGTGGACGAAGATGACGGTGTGGGCCTGGGAAGCGTGAGGCAGATTAAGTGTTGAAGGAGGAGGCGTCCAGCAGCAGCAGCAGCAGCAGCAGCAACGCCAGGAAAAGTCAGAGGTGGCTCCACCCCAGCCCAAAGTCTCCTGGCAAGCAAGGAGCAGGTCCCAGGCTTAATCCTGCAATCTAGACTCGGCTATGGCTAGGCCTGGGGCCCTGATAGTGGAGGTGGCATTGGTGGCAAATTTGGTCCCAAAGCCGGACTCTGCAGCACCAGCAGCTGTTGCATTGGCAGGGTTGGCCCAACGCCATCTTATGGCGGTGACGGCGTTGGTCGAGGTGAGATGGCGCCAGCAAGTGGCGACTCTTTGTTCCAGCGGCGGTCAGCGAAGCCTGGTTGCAGCAGTGTCATCAGTTTAGCAGTAGGGACTTGGGGCATTGGGGTGGAGGAGCTCCAATCCAGGCCCGTGGCTGAGCAAGAAGCGGTAATTGTTCCAAAGACCACCTAACTTTATTGAGATAAGAATATAAGATGAATTTTACAATTTTATATTTCTCGCTCTATATTCTGTGTTTCGCTTTATTTTCTGATGCCGGAGAGTGGCGACACTTAGTAACACTTCTCATGTGTATTTATTACAAATACAGTGACAATAAATAAGTCAAATCAAATCTAGAGAGCGTAGGTTTAAGGTGAGTGGGGAAGTTTTAAAAGGGACCTTAGAGTGGTCCATGTATGGAGCAAACTGCCAGAGGAAATGGTAGAAGCCACTACAGTTTCAACATTTA
>JAHRHZ010000031.1:3411079-3499851 GCA_024137785.1 Ginglymostoma cirratum
AAGGTTTAAAGGGCCAAGTGCAGGCAAATGGGACTAGTTCAGTTTAGCTAAAGAAACTCTGTAGGTTTGGCAGCTTCTGTGGAGAGAAGGTAGAGTGAATATTTCAGGTCCAGTGACCCACCTTCAGAACTCTCCACAGATATGGCCAGAACTGCTGAGTTTATCCAGCAATTTCTGCTTTTTTTTTTTTTTTTTTACAAATTTCCAGCATCCACCGCCTTTTATTTAATGATTTTATGCTGTTAAAATATTTTGGAGCCAGGGAGGAAGGTTAAAATGAAAGGCTGGGATAAACTATAGAGGATGGGAGAAATTGAAGAACAGGAATGTCATTGAACAAAAGGTGAATCGAGTGCTAACGTTCACAGTAAAGAACTCAAGCATTTGTCCAGAATGATTGTTAACAGCATTATAATGAACATGCAAAATGTTAATTCTGATTCTTGCCATAGATACTGGTGGACCTACTTCGGACTTCAACAATTTTGCTTTAATTTTGAATTTGCAGTATTTTGCTTTTATGTTAGGATTAGAGTTTTTTAAAAATTAATTGACCAATTTTGAAAATTTTTAAAATGCTACCTTTCACTGTTGAGAATTCTGGTTGAGAGGAAATAGCATTATTTAATTTAAAATTTTGAAAAATAATTAGATGAAATTTAATACAGTGTTTATACCCAGAATGACATTTTAATTGAAAAACGGTTGAAAAACAATTACCTTCACAATTTTTAAAGTAAAATCTTACATGCTCCACTGAGTTGCACTGCTGTAACAAACGCTGGTGTAATTGTTTTTGCAGTAGTAAATGAATATTATGAGTGACGTCCAAATTTGTGCCACTAATGGATTATCTGGTTGTTTATCTTATTGCCATTTTTGGGATGTTGTTATGTGCAGGTTTTCTATTGTCATTATCAATAGTTTAGCAATCAATATCATTAAAAACCTGAAAGCCACTAGGTAAATGAAAACCCTTTATTTCCCTTGAATTCTTGTAGTTTAATGTCAAATCTGACCCCCTGCAAAAATTCCCCTAACCAACTGATATTGGATATTGTACTGGAAAGGGATTAGATAATTCTTCTTGAAGAAAATAGCTGGGAACAGCGCCCAAGCCTGGTATGCTGTATTTGTTTGCATAGTTTTTGCTTTTGCAGTCAGGAATCAAAGTGCCTGAAGATTGCTCAAATGCATTTAATCACTTTCCAGTGTATGAGTCCATAAAAGGAGTCAAATCCCACACTAATTGAGTGGCTATTTAATATATGCCTGTTTTTACAAACTGACATCAAGAATCTAGAATGTATAATTCCCTTTTCATTTTCATTAGGTCGTGATAATGCATGTGAAAAGACGTCTTTTATGTTCTTACGAAAGGAGCTACCAGTTCGATTGGCTAACACGATGAGAGAAGTGAACTTGTTGCCTGATAACCTGCTCAGCAGGCCCTCTGTGCGACTTGTCCAGAGCTGGTAAGTGAATACTATTTGTGAGAGATTAGCAATAATAAAATGAAATATGCTCTGTAATGAATACCAGTGCAGAGAAATTGCTGTGCTTGAAATCTGTTTAAAACTCAATTTTTGTGCAAAGTGGATTACAGTGGTCATGGTGAAGCAATGCACTTGTATAAATTTTAATACAATTTCCCATGAACAACTTGAACGTAAGGCTCACTGACATCAGCAGATGACTGATTTCCTCATCACACTTTTAAAGGGATATGGTTGAAAAACATTGAAATTTATCGTCTTTGCCCTGTGTAATTTTTCCAGCAGGATAGCCCCACAATAAATATGGAATGCAGTGATTGATATCAACTGATCTGTCATCAATTTCCAAGTGTAATATAGTATGCAAATTTCAGATTGAAATATTTTAAATGTGAAATTAACTGAGAGTAAGATTTGCAAGTTTTTTTTTCCGTGATCTATTTATTAGTCAAACCATTATGACTTAAGTATGTTTAAGCTTCTTTTTTTTTCACATTAGGAACCGGCAAATTCTAGGCTAAGAATCTAAATATTTTCTGGGATATTGCCTTTACAGCAACCATTAATCTTAAAATGTCAGAGGAAAGCGTGCTATTTGTTTTATAATGATCTTGCAGCCTGGAATGAAACAAATAGAACTTTCATTGGGAGTTTTGCAGGTACTTGCTCACGTCTCACTAAAAGTGACATTTTAATTTTGTACTGGTAAACCATATTCTTTATTCTTTGTATCTTTTGTTCACTGGGACATTCCATAGCATGAGAGGAAGAGAGGAAATTTCATTGCATTGCATAATCTTGCATTGTGGTTATGTGATAGTGCTTGTGTCCTTTCACTTCTGCAGCTGTTTGCCAATGTGGTAGAGTGTTCATGGAAGATCACCTGCAATATTGCAGTATTGTCCTATAAGAATTTCAAGAATTACTTTGTCATGTTGTATCCTTCATAATCTGGGCAAACGAAAGGGAACAATGCTTTGCATTTCAAATGAGAAGAAGAGTGCTAGTGACCAATACCCTGCTCACAATGAAAAAGCTTAGGAGAGAGAGGTGAGTATAGACACTTTACTTCAGGAGGATGGTCCCTGATCTTGTGCTCCAACTGTTCTGATTGTGGATCTGGAGGACATTGTTGAAACTGGTGTTAGGAATGCACCCAGTTTGGAGTTGAAAGTTGAAAGTGTATTGCAGAGAAACCCTCAAACAGGGGATAAGCCATTTATTTGAGCATGCAGAGTGCTAGTGCCTATACTAAAATAGCGGCTAGAAAATTTGAACTCCTAATTAATGTGCAATTATTTCAGTTGTGTTGGGATTGGAAGTTTAAAGGATTGTTTGCATCTGAAAGCAGACATAGGGCTATCGAATTTCTAGATCATGCTTTTGCAAAAGCTCAACCTTGCATGACTGACCAAAACTCAGTTGCTGGAAGATGTTTGTTACTTGCTAAATTGCTTAGCTAACAGAGTTCTAGATGTTGGCGCATATGAATATATAATGGATGTGGGATTAGAAAAACATTAGCAGGACATTTTGTAGAGAAGCTGGAAGCTTGAGAAGGGGAGGACTTTGCACGTGACTGTCAACTAGGCCTTCCACGGATGTTAAAATAATGAGAGGTGATCTATTACAATTATGGAACCTCTAGAGTGTGGCATCACAGTTTCAGAATAAATGGTTGACTATTCAGGAGAGAGGTGGGAAATATCTTCATTCGAAAGTTTGTGAATCTTTGGAATTTTCTACCTACCCTATCCCCTCTACCCCCACCATAGAATTATGGTTACTTAGTCATTGAGTGTATTCGAGTAGGGGTTGAGAAATTTTTTCTGGGTTCTGGGGAATTATGTGTTGCTGACAATAAAACAGGAAGACCAAGTTGTGGTAGAAAATCGACCATGATATCATCGAATGTGGGTGCAGGTTTGCCTTGTTTAAACGTCCTACTCCAACTCCCAGCTCATTTTGTTTCTTTGTGAATTGCTCATGGTAAATTAGAAGTGCTCTGAGAAAATGCACGTCCTTCCAATCCATAACTCTAGCCAATTCCAAGAGTGCATTACTTGCACTTGTAACTTCCTTGGTATGCATTCATACAGGCCTACAGTTTCCTAAAAATCAAAATAAGGAAATTTAAATAGGAGAAAAATGTGATACCATGGAATCTTGAGGTAGATCTGGCAGTGTTCCAACCTCAAAAGAAGGACAGTGATGTTGAAGATGTTGCTGCTTCTAGGACCTATAGATTCAGAGTACATATTCTTGTGCCACCAAACACTACTGAAGGCACCTGCCTAGTACAGTAAGTTGTTGTCTGAGGGATCTGACAAAAGTCTTAACTAACACCAACACCAAGGCAAAGAAGATGGGTTTAGTGCATGGTGATAGTTGGATGCATATTCAGGATCCATTGTACGTTTGTGAGAGTTGTAGATTTGGATGCATCAATGAGTGAAAAGTTTATGTTAAAATCCCATACAATGTACTGTGTCTCCATTGCTGAATTTGGCCTATTGGTCATGAAATCAAAGGATTCCAATATTTCTTTTACTGAACTCCCAAAATGTCTTTTCATCAAATGGTTGTAACTCCCTTTTGTTTTTCTTATTCTTTATTCGCTAGTTTGGCCAGCAATTACAGTTATTTTAATCAACCTATTTGGCTACGATGATCCCTGATCTGGAAGAATTGTCTTTTGAGCAAGGGCTAGGGAGGTTGGGACTCTACTCATTGGTCATCTTATTGAAATGTACAAGATTGTTAAGGGGTTTGACAGCATGGATGCTTTAACTGAGTCTTCTCTTGCTCGACGGGTTAGCACAATTGGCTATTAATCGGAAGGCTGCTGATTCAAGGCCACCCAGGAACAAATTTCTCATTATTTAAGGATGGCACAGTGGTTAGCCAGGGGCCCAAATTCGATTCTAACCTCAGGTGACTGTCTGTATGGAGTTTGCACATTCTCCCTGTGTCTCTGTGGGTTTCTGCTGAGTGCTCAGGTTTCCTACCACAGTTCCAAGATGTGTAGGTTAGGTGGGCCATGATAAATTGCCCATAGTGTCCAGAGATGTGAGACCAGGTGCCATAGGAAAAGCAGGGTTATAGGGAGAGGTGGGAGGGGGGAATGTTGCAGACTCGATGGGCTGAATGGCCTCTATCTGCACTGTAGGGATTCTTTGACATGCCGTTACATACCTCCAGACCGGATGGACTTGAACCTGGATCTTCTGGCTAAGAGGTAGGGACGCTACCACTGTACCACACGGGCAGGATTTGTACCCTTTCCATATCTGCCCTTGAACTGAGTGGCTTGCCAGGCTATTTCAGCATGCAAATAAGAATCAATTCCATCATATGGGGCTTGAGTTACATATAGGGCAGACCCCGTAAGGATTGCAGATTTTTTTATTACTACAAATTGAATTTAAATTCCACAAATGTCATGGTGGGATTTGAACCTATGTTCCAAAAATGTTAACAAATTAAAACCGAAACTGCTGGAGAAACTCTGGCAGCATCTGCAGAGGCAAAACAAAGTTAACGTTTTAAGAACCGTGACTCATACCAAATACAACTGTCAAACCTTAACTCTGTTTTCTGTCTGTAGATGGTACTAGGCCTGCTGAGTTTGTCCAGCAATTCCTGTTTTTGTTGGTTTCAGATCTCCAGTGTCAGCAGTTCTTTGTTTTTTTTTCTTCTCCAGAACATTTGCCTGGCTATCTGGATTACAACATTTATCACAATACTACTATGTCCTAAAGGAAATTGGAAAGGCATAACCAGACAACACAATAAAATGTGGTGTCATAGCTGCTGAGATGTTGCCTACATCTGGTTCTCAAATAAAGAACTGGTCACCATTTGAAGCCTGGTCACTGTCTGCAGCTGACTTGCTAACAAAAAAGAGAAAAAGAAATCATTGTGATTACATCATATATTTTGAAATCTTTAAAGAGGAGATTCAAGTACAGAGAAATACATTCCTATGTGTGGAAGAGGAAGGGCATCCAAAGAAAGAATGGTCTGAATAATGGAAATTAAAATCAGACAGGAAAGTGGAGTGTTATGTCACTTATTTAGAAATAAAGCAAAGGAGCTGAATATAAAAACAGTAGGGAGGAGATTTGAAAGAGGCAGTAAAAGGAACAAAGGGAGAGCTTAAGAACAGCTCAACAATGAACAAAAAAGACCCTGATGTATTTACTTGATCAGTTCTTTACCAGGCTGATGCCAAGGATGGCAGGACTGACGTATGAGGAAAGATTGACTGGGTTGGGATTGTTGTCACTGGGGTTCGGACGAATGAGGGCAGATCTGATAGAGACTTATAAAATTCTAACAGGACTAGACAGGGTAAATACAGGGAGGATGTTCCCAATGGACCGCAGAACCAGGGGCCACAGTCTGAGGATTTGGGGTTGACCCTTTAGGACAGAGATGAGGAGATATTTCTTCACCCAAAGAGTGGTGAGCCTGTGGATTTCATTACCACAGGAAGTAGTTGATGCCAAAATATTGAATGTATGCAAGAGGTGGCTAGATATAGCACTTGGGATGAATAGAATCAAAGTTTATGGGGAGAAAGCAGGATTAAGCAGCTGAGTTGGACAATCAGCCATGATCATGATGAATGGCGGAGCAGGCTCTAAGGGCTGAATGGCCTCCTCCTGCTGTTGTCATCTGTTTCGCTGTTGAATTGTATCCAAGCTTCCAGCACACGGTACAGCATCTAGGTTTTGCAGAATTGAAACCCTTGGGATTAAATGAATAGTGGATTCAAAATTGGTTAATGCATGGATAGCAGGCAGTACTGCTTTTCAGACTAGAGGGAAGTATACAATGGTGCTTCCCAAGGCCAAAGATTCCCATCTTTTGTTTCCCATCCTTCTTAAACAGGGGCATTACATTAGCCATTTCCTATCCATCATAGGTGTCGCTGCAAAAGTATCAAGGCTGAGAACTAAACGTCCAAGGATACACAATCTATTGAAAAGAAAGGGAGTAGGGGTGCTGCCCAATCAGTAAGAAATGAAATCAAATTGCTAGCAAGAACTGATATTAGGTTGAAAGGTGTAGAATCTGTGTTGATAGAGTTGAGGAACCACAAAGAAGGGTGGGGGGGGGCCAACAATGTGGGGTAAATAGCCTCCTTTTGTTCTGTGACTTGATGTACAGATGGCTAGAGCTTGACCCTTGCTGAACTTCTAATGCCAATACCTGCTTCATTCAGATCAGTGTGATAGTGATATGGCTCTGATCTTCTAGTCACAGCTTGCCTACTTCTCTCCTGACTTTGACATTTCCTCTTTTATGGATTTAAGTCTACCACTGTCATTTTTCCTTCATCTTCATTGACTTCTAAATCTTCATTGTCTTTTATGCCCATGTCAAGTTTCTCCATAAGTTAACCTTTCTCCATTCCTCATGGAGCATCTAGACTGAGAAACCCGTCCTGGTTGGTTTCAGTTTTGCTCCTACCTACAAGGAAAATAAAATGCAGTAAATCTGTCAAAGGTGCTTAACTTGTTTTTGAGTTTTGGTAAATGACATCATTTTAAACAATACTTTGCAGATTAAGTGGAATATTTTGCCATGTACATTGAAAATATTGTTGTAAAGTGACTTTTAATGGTGTGACTGTCAACTAAAATCATTTTTATCACCCGTTTTACAGGTATATGCAAAGTTTTTTAGAGCTGCTAGAGTTTCAGAGCAAAGGGCCTGAAGATCCTCCTGTATTGAATGAGTAAGAATCTGAATTGTTTTCTATTTCTGTCAAAGTACTACATGCCTAACAAACTTTCAGTTGACAGTATATACACTTTTAAAAGCTGCCTTCTGTTCTTGCAATCCACTTCTTGATGTGTGACTGAAATACATTCAAAAATCTGCAATTTGGCATGCCAGAGAAGTCCTCTCCTTCCTAGTCTATTCTAATTGTGCTGACAATATATTTTTTGACATCTAAAATATGAGCTTGTGTAAGTTTTTTAATTATAAATTATTACGTTTTCTGAACTATATATTGAATTGCTGCTGAAGGTTTCCTGAAATACTTCAAAATTACAGCAGCAGAACAAAAGATACTATTTTGACATTGCCAAATTGCCAAAGTCAGTGTCAATGTCAAAATAGTATATTTTCCTTTGTGTTGATTTGCATTGTTAAGCTAACACCTTCCACAGAGTTCACTACTTTTATGCATCCGATTTCTTTCGACTGCATTTGAGAATATATTACCTCCTTTTCTGCTCAGCCATTCTTCTCAGAACCCCACCTCCATCCCACCATATTCCAGGGGTTATAATTTTTTGTGCTGACCTATTCAGAATTGCTTCCTCCCAGTATTCCAATGCAGATTAGAGAACCTTTTTGTGATCCTGAACTTTCTAAAACTACAGAAATGTTTATGTTTTTGTAATTTAACATGGGAATATATCCCAAGATGCTTCATTTGAGCATTCAATAAATTTTTGACACCAAAATAGATTCTACAGGTGCCTAAAAGCCTGACCAAAGAGTTGGGTCATGAGGGGTGATGGTGCTGAAGAGACAGAGGGGCGTCACTAAAGTTACAACAGTTAACTGCTGAAAAAATAGAGAAGGGATTCTACAAGACATCAGAATTGAAAGGGCACAGAATTCTCAGAGGGGATAGAAACAAAATGGCAAGACTACTACGGAGGGATTTGGCCTCCAGGAAGAGGACAACAAATCAAATTTGAGGTGGTGATTGATTTTTGAATCAAAGTGAGTACAGAGATGAGGGGTAACTGCAGTTTAGGATGAGTAATGATATGGACAACAGGACTTTGAATAAACTCAAATTTACGAGAAAAACAGTTTTAAAAAAAAAATACAAGTCTTTTATTAAGTTTAATCATTTTGTGGGATGTGAGCATCGCTGGCTGGCCAGCATTTCCTGCCCATCCCCAGGTGCCCTTGAGAAGGTGGTGATGAACTGCCTTCTTGAACAGCTGCAGTCCACCTGCTGTATGTTGACCTACAATGCCATTCGGGAGGGAATTCCAGGATTTTAACCCAGCGACAATGAAAGAATGGCACTATATTTCCGTCAGGATGGTGAGTGGCTTGGAGGGGAACTTGAAGGCGATGGTGTTCCCATACATCTGTTGCCCTTGTCCTTCTAGATAAAAGTGGTCATGGGTTTGGAAGGTACTGTCTGAGGATCTTTCGTGAATGTCTGTGGTGCCTCTTGAAGACACTTCTGCTACTGAGCAGTGGTCGGAGAGTGTGGGTGTTTGTGGATGTGGTGCCAATTAAGCGGGCTGCTTTGTCCTGGATGGTGTTAAACTTCTTGTGTAATGTTGCGGCTACACTCATCCGAGCAAGTGCAGGGTATTCCATCACACTCCTGACTTGTGACTTATAGATGGTGGACAAACTTTGGGGAGTCAGGAGGTGAGTT
The DNA here is from genome assembly GCA_024137785.1 of Ginglymostoma cirratum. Taxonomy (NCBI): domain Eukaryota; kingdom Metazoa; phylum Chordata; class Chondrichthyes; order Orectolobiformes; family Ginglymostomatidae; genus Ginglymostoma; species Ginglymostoma cirratum. The sequence goes on from JAHRHZ010000031.1 coordinate 3,420,005, forward strand.
ACCTGCCACAGTGTTCCTAGCTTCTGACCTGCAGTTGTAGCCACTATGTTTATGTGGTGAGTCCGGTTGAGCTTCTGTTCAGTGGTAACTCCCAGGATGTTGATTGTGTGTCTTATTGGTGATGGTCATAGCCTGGCATTTGTATGTGCGAATGTAACTTGCCACTTGTCAGCTCAGGCCTGGATATTGTGCAGGTCTTGTTGCACTTGAACATGGACTGCTTCATTTGAGTAGTTGCAAATGGTGCTGAACATTGTGCAATCATTAGCGAACATCCCACATCTGACCTTATGACAGAGGGGTGGTCATTGATAAAGCAACTGAAGATGGTTGGGTCTAGGACACTACACTGAGGAACTCCTGAACAGAGATCCTGGAGCTGAGATGACTAACCTCCGCAACCATGACCATCTTCCTATGTGGTTTTTACGTACAGGACATACCTCGGGCAATTTTCCACATTGTCAGGTAGATGCCAGTGTTTTAACTGAACTGGAACAGCTTGGCTAGAGTGACAGAATGTACTCTGGACATGGGGCTTCAATGACCATCACAAAGCTAGTCTTGTAGCACCACTGCTTTCAGAATAGATCTAGCATTCAAGAGGGGCTATGGCCATCAGCAGAATTGTATTCAACCACAATCTTTCATCTCAAACTCTGACACATCACTCGCATAACATTATCATCAAGTCATGTGCCCAACCCTAGTTCGAAAAAAGATCTAGAGGAGCCTGCCAACAGCAGCACCATGAGACTACATACATACTAAGCAGCAGAAGCAGACTGCAATAGATAGGAACCTACCAACAGGTTAGCTTAAAGTTCTACACTTCTGCCAGATTCGGTTAGTGACAGTGATGGAAAATTAAGGAACGAACAGAATGAGGATGCACCGTGATTGTCCTCAACCTTCACTACAGAGGTTATCAGCATGTAAATGCCCATTCACAGCATCCAATCTTCAGCTATTTCAATTCACTACATGATTTCAAGAAACGGCTGAGTGTGCTGGATACAGCAAAATCATGGGTGCCAAATAGGCAGATGGAATAAGATGTAGGAAAATGTGAGGTTATGCACTTTGACAAGAAGAAAAGAGAAGCTAAATATTATCTGAATGGAGAAAAACTGAAGAAAGCTAGAGAACAGAGGGATTTGGAAATCCTCATGCATGAATGACTAAAGCTGGCAACCAAGTTTAGCAGTTGATAGGAAAGGCAAATGTTTACCTTTATTTCAAAGGAATGGAGTATAAGAATAGGGAAGTATTACCAAAAATGCACTAGGCACTAGTCAGACCACAGCTGGAATATTGTGTACAGCTTTGAACTTCTTATCTAAGAGAAAAGGCAGCCCAGAGAAGGTTCACAAGACTGTTTCTAGGTATTGAGGGACTGTCTTGTGAGGAGAAGTCCAGTAGGTTAGCCCTATACTCATCGGAATTTAGAAGAATGAAAGGCAACATTACTACAATATGCACAATCTTTGAGGGTCTTTACCAAAAATTTCCAAAGAGTATTGGTCTTGGCCAAAGTATCTACGGCTATCTTATTTTCTTATCATTCATGAGATAAAGATGTTGCTAGCCATCTCTATTTGCCTTCAACTTGGTGGTGAGTTGCTGTGTTTATCTAATGCAGTCATGTAGTGTAGTTGCTCCATGGTGCTGTTTAGGGAGAAGTTCATTTGAAGGGGTCTTGTCATGTTGTTCCCATTAGCCTGGTGTTCTTTTATGTTCAGAGGTTGCAGGTATTACTGAAGGAGGCGTGGTGAGTTACAGCACTGCATGATTTGGATGATGCACACTGCTTCCCCTGTGCATATGTTGGAGGGAGTTAATCTTACAGTGGTAAATGGGATGCCGATCAAACTGGCTACTTCATTTGGATTGTATTCAAAATGCCCTGTTTTGTACCCTGTCCTACCTTAAACCCTTTGATATCTCCATCACTGACTCTTTTTGGCTACAGTGTGAATATACACCAGGAACATGCTAGGCTTCTTTAGTCACACCTCTCATACCTCTGACCTCTAACCAGTTAGCACAAAGGGACTAGACTCATGGGCGAGCCACCTGCAGTTTGCCCTCCAAGTGATGGCCCATCCTCACTTGGAAAAATATCGCTATTCCTTCATTATCACTCGTTCAAAATTCTGATTCTTCCAAACTAACAGCTTTGTTTGGTTACCTTCACTAATGGAACAGCAGTGGTTTAAGCAGGCAATTCACCACCCCCTGTCAAGTGGATGTAGGAATGGCCTTGTCAGCAATATCCAATTTTTGTGAATAAATTGAATAAAAAATTCGCAGTCAGCTTGGAAAGTTTTGGATTAGTTAATTCTGGACAATATAATAGCATGGATAAAGGTTTCAGCAAGACAAAGACTGAAATGAAGGTGGCCATGGATGATATGTTGAAATAGAAATGGATGTTTTTGTGATGGAGAGGACATGAGGTCAGACTGCAGCTTGGCATCAGATCATATGTTCAAGTTGAAGTTGTATTCAGTGAATGAAGACAGAAATAAGTCAGTGATGAGGGAACTAAGTTCATAATAGGAGGTTAAAGACAATACATAGAACAAATGTTTTGCTATATTTTTGATATTTTTAGTTTTAAGTCGTATTTGTGTACGTGTTTACATTATATGGATTCTGTTAAACTGATATTTTTGACTTGACTATGTAGCTTTCTTGACCCAATTAATTTTTCTGCCTCAGTTTTCTAGAATCTCTGATTAAAATCCGAAATCGACACAATGATGTAGTGCCAACCATGGCTCAGGGAGTTATTGAATACAAAGAGAAGTATGGTTTTGACCCATTTATTAGTAGTAACATCCAGTACTTTCTGGACCGTTTCTACACCAGCCGTATTTCATTTCGGATGCTTATCAACCAACACAGTAAGTCTTTTGTCTTTGTGATAAAGTTGAAAGTTTCTTGTAATTTTTTTCATGGGATGTGGGCATCACTTGCTATGCCCACATTTATTGCCTATCCTTAATTGTCCTTGAGCTGAGTGTCTTGCTTGGCCATTTCAGAGAGCAATTAAGAGTCAACCTTATTGCTATGTATCTGAAGTCACATGTCGGTAAGGTCAGGTAGGGATAGCAGTAAGGATAGAGACCTTAGCTGCCTTCTGAAATGGCCTGCCAGGCCATTGAGGAAGCAGGTCACCACCTCATTCTCATTGGCAGTTAAAGATGGGCAGTGAATGCTGACTTTGCCAGTTACCCCACCATTCTGTGAATGGATTAAAAACACTGCCTTTCCCATTAGCAGCTGCATCATTTAATTAATAAAACAAAATTGGCCTTCTAGAATTCAACTGTGTATGTAGAGTTACCAAAATTTCAGAATGGAAGAAATTTTAAAATGACTGCTTTGCCAGCTCTGTTTTCTTCTTCCCGTTTCATCTTAATACCTATCCTGATGTTTATCTGACTTCTTAAATAAAAATTGTTCTGTGGGGAAGCTTGCATTCCATCTTTCAATAACATTTTTATGAAAAACTTCTTAGGCTTTTTCCACTGTAAGATTGTTTACTTATTTATGATTCACCAACCATTAGAAATATTATTTTGTTTAGTTTTTTAGATCCTTTAATAATTTTAAGCATTTCTATTAAACCTTTCTTAACTCTACTGAGAATAATCCAAGTGTGTTAAAATCCTGATAACTAAGCCCTTTCATCTATTAAATCTATTATGTTATCTGCATAATGGATGTTGCACTGCCTGCTTTCAATTTAAACTTTGTGTGGATTCATAAATCTTCCCTTGTTATCTACTTTATGCATTTTTTTCATTTAAAAGCTTGTTTTTAAAGATTTGTGTTTCTGCAGTCATAGATCTCTTTCTTGCTGCATCACATTGAAGATTTAATTTCTGATTCTTTCTCCTACCTGCCTATTTCTCCACCCCACACCACCACCACCATCACCACAAAAGTTGTAACTATTTACATTTACTACACTAGATTAAATTTATGATGCTCAACATAACAGTAGTGGTTCTTGAATGCTTAAGTGATTATCATGACTTTTTAGGAAGAGCCCGAGTTTCTTTCCTTTAGCAAATATAAAATTCCTACCAGCAATGCTCTGTTTATTTTGAAAAAGCTTTAGTGCTTTAAGCTTTAAACCACGCAAGAGAGTCTGTTAGCAAGTGCTTGATATAACAAAGAAAATATTTCCTATAAATAGTCTGTCATAGAACTTGCACATACATAGTACCATCCCCAACCTTTGGCTGTGAATTGCTTTGGTACATCTAATGAAATACTTTGAAATGTAGTCACTCTTGTAAATTAGCAACATGAAGGAACCAGTTGCACACAGCAAAGTCCACAAACAACATTGTAACAGACTAAATGGTCATGTTTTGAATGATCTTAGTTGAAGAATAAATGTTGTAGGCACAAGGATAAATTTGAATTATCATCTTTAAATACATATATGAATATTTTACACCTAAAAGGGAAAACTGGACTTTGGTTTAACATCTTAACCAAAAAAAAGTGTCTCCTCCCTGTACTGCTCTGAAATGCCAGTCTAGATTGTACTTCTCTTTCTGGAGAGAAAGACCTGAGTCCATAACTCAGCAGCGAGGATGCGACCACAAAAACAAAGCTGACACCTGGTGAAAATGATATTGCACACAAAAAGACAGATTTTCTGAGGAATGGCAATTACACTCCATATCATAATCTTTCTTCTAGTCATACTGTTTCTATACTTTAGTGCAAGTTCATATTGTCTATAAGTCAGTACTTTTACTCATACTTTTCTAGAGTTGCTGTAATTTTGCTGCATTCTTAAAAGCTATAATTTTCCTTTAGTTTTCTTACTAATCTTTCTGTTGGACTTCTTCTGTTCCTCATCCTGCACTCCCCATTGACTCCTTAATAGTGGCCATTGATTATTCTTAAGCAAATTATCCATAGTTCATGTGTGTGTCAAGTTACGGAGCAATATCTTAATGTGTGGTCATAACATTCACCACATGCATTATAATAGTTCAAGAAAGTGGCCCACGTCCATATTTTCAATTGCTAATAAGGGTGGAATTAAATGGCCACATTAAGGCACCCAGCTAACAAAAAGAAATAGATCATCATTGAGGATTGATGACCTGCAATGGCATCTCGCAAAAACATATGCTAAGGTTATTTATCATAATGAACATCTTGTTGCATAGGAGATGAATCGTAGTGCAATATTGTTTAAGCAGAATTGAATTGTGTAATGTTATTGAATTTCAGTAAATTCAGTTAGGCATAGAGTTTTTAAATATCTTAGAGAACTTCCATAATGTTCAACACCAGAATAAGCAATTATGTTTCTAAATATCTGACTGTATAATTTTGTAATTCTAATTTTTTTGATCATCTTAACCATGTTCTCTTTGTAGACCAGGGCTATTATAATATGCAATTTCATGATCAGTACCAAAGAAAATATAATAACCCAACATTTTAATGATTACTTTGCATTTGGTATGATTGTCTACTTCCAGTCAACTTTATTGAAGAATTCCTGATCAATAGTACTTTTCCTTTTTTTTTTGTTATGGCAGCTCTCCTCTTTGGAGGTGACACAAATCCAGCACATCCTAAGCATATTGGGAGTATAGATCCGAGCTGCAATGTTGCTGATGTTGTTAAAGGTGAGAAACACCAAGAAGAAAAATTTCTGTAAGAAGCTTAATTTAGAGCTTTCAAAGTGTTAATCTGAATTTTGTTCAGATTGTTTCATCATATAAGACCTTGACCTCGAAATTGATATTGCTGTTGTTGATTAGGTTTAATACTAAAGCATCCAATATGCTGGATGGAGTGTGCATACACACGTTTAAATACATCTTTTATAGTAATAGTATAGCCATCGAAACTAGTTCAGGCCTTTGCCTGAAAAGTATGCAAATAAGGGACCAACAAACTGTGTGTTGCCTTTTACCAGGTGAGTTGATCTTAAACATAACCGGCATAGCACGGTATCCATGCATTAATCAAATCCAAAAAATCAGCCTTACCTCTGCTGCCTGTCTTCTATCCTTCCTTATTTGTATTATGCACAAAATCTCCTTCATCCTTGCTTTCTATATTGGCTCCTAGTTCCCACAACATCTCCAATTTAACATTCCCATCATTGTAACTAAATCTGGTTATAACCTTTACCTTCTTTCTGTCTTGACTTCTTTCAGTTTCACTGGCTGACTAGCTTGTGAATTCTTTTCCTATTTCTACATCTTTGAGGCAAGTATCTTCAACTGTACAGGCCTCACATTTTCTGATATTTCCTCCCTAAATGCCTCAGTTTCTCAATCTCTGTGCCATCTCTTTAAGGTCACCCTTTCAAACTAGTACTCAAATGATTTTTGGTTGCTTGCCACCAGTGAAGTCATGCCTGAAAACTTTAATCCGCTCACAAGGACTTCAGCTGACTCTAAATCTATGGAACTTTTACACTGAGTTTCCAACCTACATGTGGCTATGTCACATCTTGGTTATGTGCCCTCACCTGTTACATATTCCTTGATTTAGTAAAATTGCATTTTGAAAGCAAAATAACATTAAATATTTTAACCCTGTCCAGAGTGCTGCAGAGGGCCCGAAATTATTTTAAAACTTATAGTTAGATTTAAGGTGCAAATTTAGTGATTATTCCATTGTATTTGTCAGGTATAGTACCTGAACTTTTCCAGCTAGAAAACAACTGTTGTCATTTACTTATTAGTTGCTAAAATATTGGAAAATAATACACCTGGGCTGTTGTTATTGCTCGTTCTTTAAGTTGGAATGTTTTCCTTTTTTTTTCTCTCTGTCTAACTGAATACTTACATAATGGTAACATCAAAAATGTCAGAAAGTGTCCACAGGCCAGGCATTTGTCAAGGGTCAAAGGGAGTTAACTTTTTTTTTCAAATTGATTGATTGCTTTTCATGAGAACTGGAATCTTACTATATTTTGACAAAGTGTCATTTTTGTTACATTTCATGGAGGATTTCTGTCCACAAGTTTTCTCGGGCAATTATTCCAACCTCACCTCATTATCTACGTAGTGCTCCTCTTGTACAATACAAGCCCAGCTCTCCCATATGTCATGCCTGGAAGTACTCGTTACTACTGGATTATCCTGCAATCAGTGGTGCTGGCACCATCTTTAGAAAGACAGTTATATACCTCAAGCGCTGTCAGTCCAGAGCTGCCCTGCATGGCAGATAAAGGGAAATTGGCACATTGGTTTGAGAACAGGGACTGGGGTGTCTTACTGAATGAAGTGGCACAGAGGCAGGTGTCCTTTTTCTACAAGTCTGGCAGAGGAGACAATGAGGTCTGAGGTTGCCACCTGGATCAGTGTGGATTCAGCCTTCTGAAGAAATGCCTGGCAATATAGCAAGAACGTCAATTACCTTTGCTCCACTGGGGTAGATGATGTCATCCTCTCTCTGCTATCTCACATTCTAGCTCCGCTACTGCGCACACCTCGCAGCAAGGCTTGTGTTCCCGCTTTTGCATGCAACATCTTCCCTCACTTGCTCTTACTCACCCAAAGCCCTGTTACCACTAACCATGCATGGCCTCGATGCTGCTTATTCACTCATTGGAGACTCCTCAACACCTTTTCCCTACCTGCAATGGCATTAACTGCTGTGCCACCCACTTTCATCTCACTCAATCCTTCCCTTTCTTTCATTACAGGAGAAGATAGCCCATAATAAGGCAGAAAATGTCAAGACAGATGGTGGGATGCCTGACACTGGGTTCCTCACCCCCACAGTGAGGAGAGGATCCTAACCCTGACAGCCTGAGTGGCTGAATGACTGTACCCATGCCCCTAGAATGATATTGGAGGCTGTCCTTGACTTACTACGCTGGGACCCTCTGAAGGCTGTCACCCTTGACTCGACTGAGGACTACTTCTTTTGACTTTGAGACATAGCTATTTGATTGAAGCAGTGTATTTTGCCACTTATGCTGCCACGTGATGCAGGTGTGAGATTGACATAGCATGGTGCCGTATAACAACATGTCCACTCCCTTGACTGATCATTATTGACAACCAAGATAAGCTTCCTTATTTTCTGTCTGTGCTAAAAGGCAAGCCAAAAGAGAAGTGCTATGCATCTTTTAGTCCTAGTGGTGGGGGCAAAACACTGAAAGGTAAGACAGGGATCCTGAGTGAGTGAATGCTAAGAAAGCAAGCAGCAGCCCTGAGATTCAACCTGGTCCCATCCGTGAGATGAGTACAGCATTCCAATTACCAGTACGATTCAATGTACAGCATTGAAATACAGACGTTTCCTGCACGATGTGTCATGTTGTTGCAGAAGGGTTGGCTTGGGAATGTTTATGTCTTTTGATGTGGGGTGCATGCTGCTACTGCCCTGGACCGTGTCCTAAGACATAGATGGTAATGTCCAAGATGGAGGTCTGGAGGAGCTAGCAGCTAGTGGAGTGACCAGGTATCTGCTGTGACTACATGTCGAGAATTTATGGCATCTAGTTTCTATCCGTTGTGTGGTCAGATGCGATTAAAAACAGAAATTGCTAAAGAAACGCAGCAGGTCTGGAAGCATATTTTGCAGAGAGAAACACTTAATGTTTTGAGTTTCTCTGTTTCTTTCTTTCTCCACAGATGCTGGATGACCCGCGGAGTATTTCCAGCATTTTCTGTATTTATCCCATCCTACCACCCACTGGAAAGGAACTAGATGCCATGAATTCTTGCCACGAAAGTTTCTGCTATTTCAGATGTCTGTCATCTGCTGAATATTGATTTTACGTTAGTGACCAAGCTAAACTTCTAGTCTTAGACTGAGCCAGTGTTCTTGGCTTGCATTTTACCTGTGCTTTGAACTATGTGCACTTTATGATTTTCATTTTTTTTTTTTACACAGATGCATATGAGACTGCAAAGATGTTATGTGAGCAATACTATATGGGATCTCCAGAACTGAAGATTGATGAGTTCAATGGTAAATAAATTTTGCAAGCTTTCTTTAGTCTAGAATTACTTTGTGAAATATCTATTGAAGTAATTAAGTTTAAACGTCTTGACTATTTAATGCATAATAATGGCGAAAACAAAATTTGTCATTCTATGTCAGTATGGATGGCACAGTGGCTCAGTGCTTAGCACTTAGCATCTTGGAGTTGCATGTTCTCCCCATGTCTGCATGTGTTTCTGCCAGGTGCTCTGGTTTCCTCCCACAGTCCAAAGATGTGAAGGTTAGGTGGATAGACCATGTTAAATTGCCTTGTGTCCAGGGATATGCAGGCTAACTGGGTTAGCCATGGCAAATGTGGCGTTACAGGGATAAGGTGGCCAGCTGGGTACGGGTGGGATACATATTCAGAGGGTCAGTTCAGACTCGATGGGCCAACTGGGATCCCTGCACTGTAGGGATTCTATGATTCAAATTAATGAATTCAACGTAACATGAATTTATCACAAATCTAAACATCTTTCAGTGGAGCAATGCGGATCAGTTATCTACTATGCCAGCCAACTGATTGTTAGGCTACTTTGAACATACTGATTGATCTTTGGTTGTGCTTCTTAACCAAATATTTTGCTAACTAATAATGACCCGAATGATAGCATCTGTCGACCATCTGTGTTTGTTAAGCTGATCAGGCTTATACTAAAAGATGCCTTTGCTCCATACTAGCCAGCATTCTCCTTTCAAAAAGCTGGGCTCTTCTGGCACAACGGACTACCTATAGGCCAGAAGGTCCAGGTTCAAGTTCCACCTGCTGCTAACACGTGTCATAACCCCTCTAGATAGGTTGATAAAAAAGGTTTACCAAAAGATGCACTGAACCTGGGCTTATTGTTGTTCATCAGAACCATATTGAACTTGTTTGTTCGTGCTCCTCTAATTATTGAAATGGCATGCAAACAAACTCCTGGGCTCCTGCACAATATTTACGTTGATGCCTTAATTAGCCATCTTACCAGAAAATTAAAATGTTATGTTTGCTCATTAGCTTGATTAAGTTTGAATGAACGGTCGTTGAATTTGTCATCAAATTAAAATTGGAGATTTCCATGTTTGGAATATTTCTAACTGAAGAATCATGCAAAAGAAGAGTATAACTAATTAATGAATTTGTGTATTTATTTTAGCGAAAACATCTGTGAAACCAATCCAAGTGGTGTATGTACCGTCGCATCTTTTTCACATGTTGTTTGAACTTTTCAAAGTAAGTCAGCAATTTTTGTTTCACAAGTATATTACTGAAGAAAGTAGCAAAAAAATTCTTGCACTTTCACTTTGGAAGCTTAGGGTTGTTCGATTGTGGTGGTGCTACCTGTCTCCCTGGATGAATGCTTAAGCGCCAAATTTCAAATTTGATATTAATGTTTAGAGTTATCAAAAAGTTGCCAGTACTGTAAACTTAAGTGCAACAAAATTATGCACTTAACATACTGCTGTGGTTCCTTAAATTACACACCACTTATAGGCACGAGTATAGGCCATTTAACCTGCAAACCGGTTCCACTTTTCAACAAAGTCATGACTTATTTGTGCTAAGACTAACAAAAGTCTAGCTCCAATTTACAATTCTAAATTAAGCTACAGTTATAAATTAAATCACTGCTTTTTGTGGGGTAGAACTTCACATTTCTACTTTTGCATTAAGTTTTTATCCTTTGGAAAGTAAGCTTTGGCCACAACGCCTGTTTTTGCTATCTATCCCCAATTACCTCAATAAGGTGAAGGTGAGATACTCCATTAAATTGCATTATTCATTTGCAGTATAGTTTCTGACTTCCTTCTTGAATGACCTATGCTTGATTTTACAATCACATATCCTTAGCCTAGTCTCCTCACCAGTAGAACAGTTTTCTTCAGGCACCATATCAATTCTTGCAAAATCCTTAAACTTTCAACCAAACCACTCTTTTTAATATTCTATAAGCAGACATACAAGCCTATTTTGAGTGATTTTAGCGATCATTGTACATGAGCCCCTAAATCTCTTTAAACTTTGACTGTTTCCTAGCTTTTCACTATTTCAGAAATGCTCTGATCACATCTTTTTGGAGCCAGAATGAATGACCTTTCTCCTCCATGGAGATCGCTCAATGTCTCTGAGCATGTGCACTGTGCTGTTGTGCATGAGCAACCTACAGTTGGGACTTGGTGAACACTCAAGCCGTCAGTCACAAGGGAGCAACAGCACTGACCAGCACACTCCACCCTGAGAGCTGTTTGTCTGTGGTACCAGGTAGTTCATTTGAGAAGAGAGTCTGATGTGGTGGTGGTGGGCTTCCTTCAAAGGTGGGGTGTCAGGCAGTGGGAGTACTTGGCCAGTGGGGGAATTCTGAGGCTCAAATTCAGGGAGTTGGTCCAAAGGATTCTGGTAAGCCTGACACTGGGCCGCAGTGGGGATTTTAGCAGGCGTCAAGGGCAGTGGGGCACCCACAAACGCAAAATGGATAATAGGATGTCTGAGTAGGTTCATGGTGGGTGGTGGTCTCTGGACAGCTACACGGGGAAGGAAAGCAGCAAATTGCTATTTTTACCTCATTTGACTGTATACTTAAACATATGTCAATCACTGATAGCAGTTGACTGTGTTTAAGTGGTTTCATTTATTTACTCAAGCAGCCTATTTCCACCCTCATAATATCACCCATCCAACTCTACCCTTGCTTCATACTAGCCTTTCACTTTCAAATGTGTGGAAACTTTACAGGATCCAAAACTCTGCTACCTGTGCTTCAACTAACACAAAGTCCCGTTCGCCAGAGTTTCCACAAAACTCTGTTTACCTGTGCTGCTCTCTGGGTGAAAAATTGCATGCCTCATTCAATGATGATTAATGTGTATGCATGATAACACAAAAAAGTTCAAAGGAACCAGGCACTGATGAAACATGCCGTGCACAGCAACTAAATTCTAATTGTGTTTGTTGATCTATATTGTCCACCAGTTAAGGAACATCTCTATTTTAAAATTCTCCATCTTTGTTTGCAAATCCTTGCACAACTCACGAGGATGGTGTGTATATGGATTGAGCTGCCAGAGGAATTATAACCTTTAAAAGGCATCTGGATGGGTATATGACTAGGAAAGGTTTAGAGGGATAAAGGCTAAATGCTGGCAAATGAGACTGGGTCAGATTGGGATGAGTGGTCGGTGCAGACAAGTTGGACCTAAGAGTTTGTTTCTGTGCTGTATGACTTCTTGATTCTAACTCACCTGACCCTAACCTGTAATCTCCATCAGGCCTGCATCCTCCAATATTTGTGTCTCTCATTCTGGTCTCTTGAGCACAGCTAATTTTTGTTGCTCTATCATTGGTGGCTATATTGGTGCTACTGCCCTGGAGTGTGCCCTAAGACATAGATGGTAGTGTCCAAGATGAGGGTCTGGAGGAGCTAGCAGCGAGTGGAGTCACCAGGTATCTGCTGTGACTTCCATGTCAAGAATTTATGGCATCTAGTTTCTATCCGTTGTATGGTAGGATGCGATTAAAAACAGAAATTGCTAAAGAAACTGCAGCTGCAAAGAACCTAAACTCAGAGCTTCCTTTATTAAATGTCTCAATTTCTGTACTTCACTTTCCACCTTAAGACATTCCTTAAAACCTACCGCTTCAGTCAGGCAATTGGCCATGTGCCCTAAAATCACCTGTATAATGTTTGGTGCCTCTCATATTAAGTACACGTTATTGCTGTTGTTTGACTTGCAACCACGTTTAATGGTTAACCAACTAATTCTGGTACCATGACTTGACTGTTCATTTTTTGTATTCATTCCAGAAATTAAATTGATATCTGTTCTAAACGTACCTTGAAACATTTATTTTCTTCTCTTCATTGACATTCATCACTTTGGTAAATTTATGCCATTTCCCTTTTTGCTAGAGTAGGCACGCTTTGCCAAGTATCTACTTGTCTGATAATGCATGCTAGCAGTATAAAAATTGTGTACCTGCTTTGTTATGAATTGTAAATGTCCTTATATGCTTTTCCAAACTTCTGAAAACATATCAAGGAAACACCTGACAAGACCAAGCTTGATTTTAAATTGAAACATCACTTTATTTCAAAGCAAGTGAGCACACAGTACAATTCAGTCAGTACAGTTCATCTTTGTGAAATGAATTTGCTATTTTCCTGCATCAGTAAATCATCCTGCTTAACTTAATTGATTTAATTGTTGTGATTAGTTTGATTGCATATTAGTTCTTTAGGTATTGGGTCACTTAAATAGCTAACATTTTAATGTCTATACTTAGCTACTCACGAATTAAGTATTTCCTACCAGAAACCATTGTTCTTTTGAGATTGGCAGAAGTTTCCTGTTTCAGTTTGCTGCAGAGTAACAATGCTTCTCATCTTCACATTTTCACATCTTGATGGGAGGCTTCCACTGTTCAATCCTGCCAGGCATACCATGAATGACTCAACATAATGCACGTGTGGCTAATACAGATGAATGAATTATTTACTATTTTGTGGGAAATAAATTCAGTATTTTGCTTATTGGCGTTTTCACTACTTCCTGCCTCTGTGCCTATTTTTAACTTGTGTGAATATATTTTACTTAGGAAGCACAACTATTAAATGCAATCATGTAAAACAAAGAACTGCGAATGCTGGAGATCTGAAAGAAACAAATTGCTGGAGAAACTCGGGTCTGGTGGCATTTATGGAGAGAAATAGGGTTAATGTTTCAAGTCCACTGACCATTCTTCAGAACTACCAGATGTAACTCTGGCCTTAAAGTAATTTGATGAAAATGTAAATTATAAAAATCTGATGAATTAAGTCTTCCTCTGCAGCTTGCACACCATTTATACTTTCTGGAAATGCATGATCAATTAATTTATCCTTGACAATAGTCAGATTAATGTATAGAACCTCTATTTACCATAGAATTCAATGCGCGCTACTGTAGAACTTCATGAAGGTAGAAAAGAAGGTTACCCTCCTATCAAAGCTTTGGTCACTCTGGGGAAAGAAGATTTGTCTATTAAGGCGAGTACAGCAATTTTAATATGTTTCATTTTCTATGCTGTGTTGAATATATATTAATAGATGTATTTGTTCTTCTGAATTTTCTAAAAGAAGTATACTTAACTAAAAAGTGATGGCACGTTGATGGAAAGTGCTAAAGGGCTATTTATCTTTACTGAGCACTGTTTTGAAGACAAAAATAACTTGGCAGCAAGTCCAAATTACCAAGGCATTCTTACAGTCAAACTGAACTTACACAACATTCTGCACCTTTACCATCAGTTTAAATTTCTGTGCAGACTTGCTCTTAATTGTGCAATAAGTTTTGAAGTTGACAATTTTGGGGAGATTATCATTAAAAGAACAGCCTCATCTGGACTGAGGTACTTGAAGTGTGTCACCTTGATTTATGTATCACTTGCACAAAGCTACATTTTCTGCAATAAAAGAGATTATCATTGCCTTCAACTTTGCTGCAAGTGCATTCCAAGAATTCAAAAGAAGCCTCTCCAGAGTCATGCATTTTCCTTTTTGTAGTTTATTTTTTATTCTTTTACAATGAAATATGATTGACTAGAGAGATTGGAAAAAGGGTGAAACAATTCTACTTAATTCTGAATTGCTAACATAGAAGATAGGAACAGGAGGAGATCATTTGGCCCTTCAAGCCTCTCTGCCGTTCATCACGATTGTATCTGATCATCCAACTCAATTGATTAATCCTGCTTTCTCCCCATAACCTGCGAAGGATCTCTGCATCCTCGTCACAGTTCACCCTCTCACCCAACTTGGTATCAACTGCAAACTTTCAAATGTTGCATTTTGTTCTCTCATTCAAATTATTTATATACATTGTGAATATCTGGGGTCCCAGCACCAATCCCTGTGGCACACCACTAGTTACTGCTTGCCAATTTGACCCATTAATTCCTGTGGCTAATATACCTAATTGTGGCTCTGCCTTTGAGTGTAAATTTTTCAGTCCTGTTTGTGAATAAAATTTGCTTTTCAGATGGTTTACTAGTTCAAGGAGTAGTAGATGGAGCTATAATAAACTGGTGATTGTAAACATTCAGTTTGCTCAGTAACTGCATTTTGTTATTAACACTTGGTACATCTTCTGAGACTAACCATTGATGCATCTCCATCAGTTTAATTCCTTTCATACTGGAATCTGGATCTGTAATGTTAATTCTTTTCTTGCTGTGCAGATGCTGACTCGCCTGTTGAGACTTTCCAGCATTTTTCTTTTCTTGTCTCACGTTTTTGAGTATCTGTAGTATTTTGCTTTTGTCTTGAGGATATAAAATTTTGTGAAATTTTCTTGGATGTACATTTAAAACCTCATGAAAAGATGATTTTCTGCTAGAAAAAATATTCTTAACCATTTCGTTGTTGGAAATTCAATTGAATAATAATGTTAGATTATATACAAGAAATGGTCAGTTTCATGACCAAATGGTCAACGTTTCATGGCATGCATAGAATCCTTTTGGGGAAGGTAGCTGTTTTGTTTTAGCTCTCCCTTTAATCATCTGTCTTATAACTTGTGTAGATATCTGATGAAGGAGGTGGTGTTCCTCTGCGGAAGATTGACCGTCTGTTTAATTACATGTATTCAACTGCACCCAGTCCCAGCTTACACCCATCACAGGCTGCTCCTTTGGTAAGCGCATATTGTGTTATCCACTGGCTACAAAGAGCTGTAAAAATAAAACCCATCCTGCAAAAACATTTATTCTTAAGATTATAAACAGCACAAAATTAGAGATTAGCATTCTTTTTCTTGACGGTCTTTTCTATATATCCCAAAGTTTTTTTGCAATTATTTTGGAAATAGGATCAAGGCAGCAAATCAGTAATAGTACTTTCTGTATATCTGCTAAATTATAGCTGATTAATGGAAGAAAATGCTAGAATGTTAGTTTCTTGTTTAAAATTATTTGAAATATCATCTGTCATGGAGCTGACAGAGCAATGGTTGGCCTGTTATTTCCTTGCACACTTGTCTTTCATATAACAAAATATCAATATCCCTAATGCAGAAAAGAAGATATTTAATGGAAAAACAAGTACAGGGGTATTGATATCTTTGTAATATAAAACACTAAACCCATCTATATGCTCCTCACCCAAGACCTTCTTCCATGCAAGTGATAAGTTTTATAGGTAGATGTTGCATCCTCTAAATTATTCTGCTACATCACTCCAGTGATGTATTAGGCTAGATTTTAAAGAACTGGGAGTCTCACTTGTTGAGTCTGGTGTTGGGAAGCGGGCCTGGGCAAAGATTGGGGTCTGCTGAGGGTGGTGGTGATGTCCAGTTCAGTGGGTGTGCAGGTCAGGTCCTGCTCGGCGTAGGTTGGCTGTACTGTGGTGGAGTGCATTGGTAGGGGTATGTACTTGCTGCCTTTCAGTAAACTTTCAATCAGCTCTTCAGTGACCTCAGAACTGTCCTGGGTAACCTAATGGAAATCTTGCAAAAAAACCCTTCCCTTATTGCTGAGAATTGAATGTTTCCACCTAGCAACTCTTTATCTGAGTGTGCTCTGAATGTTGTGTTCTGGCTTCTCTGGTACAATTTGATATACAGAAAATGTGGGTAGAATGGTTTTTGTTTTAAAAGTCCTGCAAACCCTCCCTACACATCTCCTCTGGATGAATGCCTTTTTGTTTGTCTAAATAGGGTTGCAATAAATTATAATCATCATAGATGGCTGCGAAGACATCAATATTTTCAACTTGCCATCAGTTTTATGATTTAAAAAAAAAACCTGGCTGTAGATCTCTCTCTCAGTTCTCTTTCTTCTCATTTTGGTCTGGTCTGGGGAAGGGGTTGTTGGGTCAGAATTTAGGAAAAGTATAGTTGGGCATGAGTAAGACAAGTTTGTGATCAGTTTATATTACTCGGCAACTAAATTATGTATGTAATAGTCTAACTTTTCCCGAGTAATTGTTTTCCTCCTTTGGAACTTACTGAAGTCTCTGGTATAAATTGAGACTCTCTAAGGGTTCCAGGTGTGGAGGAGTTGCTCGGTGGAAAATTCACTTGCTGGCAATTCCTTTGAAGTGCACAACTGCGTCCCCAATAGCCTGCTGATGCAACTCCAGTCTGTGCTGGTGTAACAACTATCTGGGCATTGGAAATTCTAGAATGTTGTCAGTGGTTTTTCTGGATGAATTGGAAATTGATGTTTGAAGTGGTCATTGGTGCTATTCTGAATGACTTCCTTAAGAAAAATGAATGCCGTATTAAATGAATTACCTGAAAAATTTCAAGTTGTGATTTTAATTGCAACCTTCAACGTTGTTGTTTTAAGTGCAGAAGTTAGAAGGAGAAATTTGTTAGTAATAGAAAATATTATGACAGCATTCCATGACTTGGAACAAACAACATTCCTGTATTATAATGCAAGTTAGAAATAATGCAGTCTACAATGCATGTGCAGCTATTTCTAACAATCAGCATTAAAGTGTTGTAAACGTTGGTAAGATATGATGTTCAAATACCCCAAAGTATACGTCAAATAGCAAATGTGATCAAGACAGACCCTGTGGATTTCTCTAAATCTCCCTTATAAGCCACCCCAACATCCAGGACTTTTCTTAAGCCCTGAATGCAACACTGAGCTGCCAATGAACTCCTAATCTTGCCTTCAGTACTAACGGTATAGACACATTGACAACAACAGCAACAACCCTTCTGAGGAAGGGTCACCGGACCCGAAACATTAACTCTGATTATTTCTTCACAGATATTGCCAGACCAGCTGAGCTTTTCGCGCAAGTTCTGCTTTTGTTCCTGATTTATAGAATCCGCAGTTCTTTCGGTTTTTATTTAATATAGAAACATTGTCTGCGCTTGACCTGTCACTAAGTCTCATTTTCACTTTCAATTCTCTAAAGAGAATCCATGGAGTTGTTGCCTTCCCTCCAATGCAGCCAACAAGCATTCTTAGCATGGAGTTTACCTTCTCTCCTCATTCATATATGGCTGCCTTTCAGGAAACTTTTCAATCAGCTCTTCAGTGACCCCATAAGTGTCGTGCGTGACCAATTGAAAATCTTCAAAAAATCCTTCCTCTATTGCTGAGAATTGAATGTTTCCATCCACCTAGCAACTCTTGAACTGAGTGTGCTCTGAATGTTGTGTTTCACAGAGAATTCTGGCTTCCCTGGTACAATTTCATGTACAGAAAATACAGGTAGAATTTATATTCTAAAAGTCCTGCAAACCTTCCCTATCCATACCATCTGGATGAATGCAATTTTGATGCCTAAATGGGGTCACGTGGGAAAAAAGTTGTGAAGCATTTTCTTAAACGTTAGTTATCCATAAAGTCCCTACAGTATTGAAGTAGGCCATTCGGCACATCAAGTCCACACCAACCCTCTGAAGAGAACCCACCCAGACCTACATTATCCCTGTCACCCTGTATTTCCTGTGGCTAACCCACCTAGCCTGCACATCCCTAGATACTATGGACAATTTAGCATGGCCAATCCACCTAGCCTGCACATCTTTGGACTGTGGGAAGAAACCTGTGCAGACACTGGGAAAATGTGCAAACTCCACACAGTCGCCCAAGGGTGGAATCGAACACAGGTACCTAGCGCTGTGAGGCAGCAGTGTTAATGTGGTGCTCCATCCATTCATGTGTTTAAATTAAAACCATCATAGCTGACTGCAATCACATCAATATTTTCAGCTTTCCATCGGTTTCATAACAAAAACCCTGGTTGTAGATCTCTCTGTTTCAGTACTCCCTCCTCTTATTTTCTTTTATTTATTAAATGTGGAAGTTCAGCCATTGAGTATATTCCACATAGCGATTAAATAGATTATACATACAACATTGAGATACAGGAGTAACTTGGGAAAATGGCACTGAGACAATTGGTCAGGTATGATCTCGAATAGTGAACAAGCTTGAATTATAGAACCATAGAATCCCTACAGTACGGAAACAGGCCATTTGGCCCATTAAGTCCACGCCGACGCTCTGAAGAGCATCCCACCAGATCCGCCTCCCTACCCTATCTCTGTAATCCTGCATTTCCCATGGCTAATCCACCTAGCCTGCACATCCATGGACACTACGGGGAACTTGGCATGGCCAACCCACCTAACTTGAACATCTTTGCGCTGTGGGAGGAAACTGCGCAGATACGGAGAATATGCAGACTCCACACAGACAGTCACTTGACGGTAGAATTGAACCTGGGTGCCTAGTGCTGGAAGACTACTTCTCCTACATTCCTGAGGCAAAAAGAGCTGCTAATGGGTTAAACAAAGGATGGGTGTAGAGGCGAAGTAAACGAGAGCAACAGAGTCACTTACACTTTCTTTTGCCTCATTGTTTTGTTTCCTTCCTGATCTAATTACATTCCCCTTTTTTTCTATTCGTTTGTGGGATTTGGGCATTGCTGGCTGGCCAGCATTTTTTTTACCCGTCCCTAGTTGTCCTTAAGAAGATGGTGGTGAGCTGCCTTGTTGAAGTTTGACCTACAATGGCAACATTAACATGCATCTCATTCCTTTAATAATTAATCTTTCCTCATTTCTGGTCCAAACTCAGCCTCTCCTCACAGCACACCTTACCCTCTGTTTCTTTTCTTTGTCACCCCATGCCACCAATTCTTTCTGACTTTTCCCTCAGTTAAACTGATTACATCTCCAAATGACAGACTTTTCCGTGGTCTGCTGACTGAACATCTTACCTCTATTTCTCTGCCAATAGATGCTGTTGAGAATTTCCAGCCATTCCTATCATTTTAAAATTTGAGCATGTGTACCATTTTACTGTCAAGTTGGTTGGCGGTTCTGGGACTGGGTCTCCAATCAGGATAAACTGTGTCAAGTCCAACAGGTGCAAAGGGGACATTGAATGGATAGTCAGAGAGTTGGGGGTGATGCTCTGTGGGGGATCAGGCAAGGAAGGGGGGTTCTTGGGTCTGGGGAAGTCAGGCGGCACAGTGGTATAGGCATCAAGGGTAAGTGTTGGGGTTTGGCAGCGTCGGGTGGCATACATAGCAGATGTAAGTGGTCAGAGAAGCTGGAATTGGGGGATTGGTTTAATAGATACCCAGGACTTGCAATAGGTATTTAATCCTCTAACCTTTCTTGGGCAAGCTTAAGTGAGTCAGAATCCCCCAAGTTCCTGATTTTGGCCTTTTTCAGGGTTTTCCAGATGCAGAGGAATTGTCTCTTAGATGTTTCAATTTTCCAGGCAATTCCCACTGAGTCTGCTGTGTTGGGAATTCTGTATGGTTCCGACTTGCTATTCCACTCTGCGCCTCTTCAATGACTCTCTGGCCATCGGAATATTTGACCCGCTGCCTGGTTGCTTGTTTCCATGCTGCACATTCCCACAATTTTCAAGCTGATCTTGGCATGCCATTTTCTTCAAAATCATTTATCATTACAGGCTTGTTCAATTATTCTCCGTATCCAGGAAAATTATGTTAATCTAGCTGGTAGCCAGCAATAAACTAATTTGTT
The DNA here is from genome assembly GCA_024137785.1 of Ginglymostoma cirratum. Taxonomy (NCBI): domain Eukaryota; kingdom Metazoa; phylum Chordata; class Chondrichthyes; order Orectolobiformes; family Ginglymostomatidae; genus Ginglymostoma; species Ginglymostoma cirratum. Next base: position 3,440,492 of record JAHRHZ010000031.1, read on the forward strand.
GATAAATAAAATTGTAAGATTTTGTCCAGGGTTTAAACGTTCAGACACAATTTATCTCTTGGTTATTTTATGCATAGTCATGTTGAAGCATAGATTGTACTTTAGAGCCAGTCTTGTAATAAGTGAAGATATTTTCAAAATTTATCTTAAAAACATTTTCATGTAGCTCATTCTTACATCATTTTGTCAGATTATTTTCTCTTATTTTGCCCAGGTATGTAATAATGTCTAGTCTAAGCTTGACACTGTTATGGTGCAGCTATTCTGTAAAGTTGCTTTTTTAATTTCTGGCTGCAGGCTGGATTTGGATATGGCTTGCCAATCTCCCGCCTATATGCTCGTTATTTTCAAGGGGACCTCAAATTGTACTCCATGGAAGGACTGGGCACGAATGCAGTCATCTATCTGAAGGTATCTTACAACATCAGTAAAGTTTTCAATTTTCTGCAGTCAGTTGATGAAGGGCACCAGAAGTCCATCTTTGCTCAGTTTTAGACTTATTCACAAAAGGAATCATTACCAATTGCTGTTGACTCTACAATCCATTATTAGTGTCAGTAAGTGTCTATTTAATCATCCTGTTTGGACGTGTTATGATACACCTCCATGGCCATCACATCCTGAGATGGGAATTTAAACCAGACCTTCTGGCACACAATAGAGACTGTACCACTGCACCACAAGATCCTTAAAATGTCTCTTTACATTATTTTTAACTTTTTTAATTGACTTATTTGGACATTGATGACATACCTCCAGATTTGAAGTTGGACCTTCTATGCCAGAGCAAAGACAATGCAACTGTACAAGAACCTTAAAGCATCACCTTTTTTGGGCAAAGTGATATCTGGGGAGTTTGCCACCTGTGGATACATCACCTTAATTTATATAATCATGACAAAGAATTTAGGTATGGGATGTGACCAGTATATATTCAGAATGTATGAATGTATCTATATTCGGAATGGTTGCAGCAAGTTATTTGTTCAGCCTGTAGTTTTAAAATATTTCTGTTTGTCTTCCCCATTGTGAAGTGCAATTCCTGTCTATGGAACCATATTTTGGTGGAGTCAGTGCATTTAAAAAGGACAAGGAAAAACAGGATAGGAGGAATGTTGAAAGGAGGAAAAAAGTTTGTTTTTGGTTACTGAATTTTCCATGAATCAAATCACACCTATTTTATGCACAGCAATTTCCCTGCCATTGACACCAAATTTAATTTGCTATCATGTTTCATTCTGACCTATAGCAGTAACAGAGAACTGTTAACAATTATTAATAAATTTCCACTCTCTGTTTGAAGTACCTCCCAATTCTGCTTCCTGAACCCCTTGCATCCTGACCCTCCAAGTGACTGCAGATTCTTCCTTTCCCTGACCCTCTGACTTACAACCTCTTCCTCCACCCTTCCTCATTAACCCTTTGTCTTGTGACCTCCATTCTCCTGCATGCTTTGATCCCATTGACTTGTGCCTCCTCACCATCCACCCATCACCGTTACCAACCCTCTGCCTTCAGGCTGTTTACTTCATCCACCCGCTTCTTAGACTCCAGTCCTTTGACTTGAGACAGCTTACTTACCAACACACTGTCCCCCCCCCACCAAAGCCAAACCTCAGTTTTGTGACCTTGTACCATCCACCTATCACCAATTTTTCCCATCCATAACCCTTCAACTTGAGATGACTTACTCCGACCATACTGCACCGTGCTTTGACTTTCAGTCTCTACTCCTCTTCGACCGCCCCCCCCCCCCCCCACCCCATAACATCTTTTCCCTATAAGTCAAGCAACCCTCCAAACTGTATCCTCCCTGATCTGCATACTCACAGTATTTCCTGCTCCCTGACTCACCCTTTCACTGCTTCCCTTTCCTGAATTTGCTTTACTGTTCAAATCCCAAATCTAATGCCAGTATTCTGGGGCTACACAAGTGAGAGTATCATTGGTGCAGAAGTGCCAAGTTTGGGCTTTTGTAATCCATTTTTTAAAAAATGTCCCAGCTTGCTGCTTTCTTCTTCTGAATTCTCATTGTAAGGATTCTGTCAATAAGCAGGTAAAGGTAGAAAGATCAACTCCGACAGTTTTTTAAAATAAAGCTTATATTACAACGACAACAAAAACCAAGTTGCTGGAAAGCTCAGTAGGCCTGGTAGCATCTGTGACAGGAAAAAACAATTAACATTTCGGGTCCGGTGACCCTTCCTCAGACCGGAGTTGCAGTTCTGAGGAAGGGTCACCGGACCCGAAACATTAACTCTTTTTTTTTTTTCTTTCCTTCACAGATGCTGTAAGACCTGCTGAGCTTTTCCAGCAACTTTGTTTTTGGTCCTGATTTACAGCATCTGCAGTTTTTTCAGGTTCTATTACAACAGCCCTTGCCCTGTACTTCTGCAGTACCAGGATGCAAGGATACAGCCAGTATCAGTGATAAGTGGATCAAAATATGAACAAGTTCAACATAGTATTTGAAAAGGAAAATTGTGAAACAGGCACTGATTCTAGATTTATATAAAAAGGATTTCAATGTAATGAGACAGCAAATCCACAGTAAATTGGATAAATCTGTTGATGGATAAAACCACAGAAGAACAATTGAGTATTCAAAATGCATTTAATGAAATACAGGACCAGTTTATTATCCTGAGTGAGCTCAACTTGCCAAAAAAGAAGCAACAAGAAGAGGTAAGAGACAACATTAAAGTAAAGTATGAAGCTGTTAAAACATGTAAAACATACATAATAAAATTAATCTAAAAAATTCCTGAATAAAGTTTGAGAATACTTAAAAGGGTTGACATTTAGCCATCTTTGCAAACTAGATGGGTGTGGTTGGGCATTTGGAATTAAGCAGCAGATCTACCGTTATTTAATTGCAGGTTGGAAGACGCCCAAGGGGCTAAATGTCCTGTTTTGTTTCTGTTAAGTTTCTGTGTCATGTGAGAGTGCAATCACTGACCCAAGGCTAAATTTTTCTTTTAAAAAGTGCTGCACTGTTGTCTACTAAAGCTTTTATTCTTAAACTTCAAATATTTTTTCTGTTTTTCTAGGCTTTGTCAAGTGAGTCATTTGAACGACTTCCTGTTTTTAATAAATCAGCTTGGCGGCATTACCAGACCACTCCAGAAGCAGATGATTGGAGCAATCCCAGCAGTGAACCAAGGGATGCTTCCAAGTACAAAGCCAATCGGTAGTCCTGCTCTAACCTCGGTCTGATGACCAGTGTTCTGTGTACACCATAGAAACTAAGCTATATGTGTTTATGACCTTGGATCCATCAAGAATGTGTGGCGAGTACATAATTCTTCTATTGATTACTGAAGCCTCTTTAGGAAGATGTGGAACACTTAACAAGGTTAATCGAAAAAACATATAATTCAAATGCAGTTTTGCACTTTAGACTGTACTAGTCTTTTTTTTTTAATGGTGTTACTTGGATGTTTTAGCCTCTATCGATCTATAATATTTTGTTAAAATACTGGACTGTTGAATGATGAAGGAGCCTCTGCAGCTGAACAACGGTTCTATGGGGCAGTGCTTGAAATCAAACTTTTTTAAATGGTCAGCATTATTTGTCAGAAGTTTGTAGGAATGTATGATTTATTTTAATATCTAAAAGTGTTGGGAATTTCATAGAATTTTAAACTGCTTTATTTTTCTGCTGAACCGAGGGTTTGCTTTTAATCCTGTTTAAAATCTACTTAAATTTGACTCTCAATATTCAAAAATTCCAACAATATTGTTGACAATTCCACCAATTTGGAATGGAGAAATCTAAAGAAATGTGAATCAGGATGGATTTCACCTTTTTGGAGCTAGTGCAAACAACAGCTGCTCTGATTTTTTTTTTTTCACTGAAAGTTGCAAAAGGATTCTCAGTAAATAGTTTATTCAGTGACAATCCACTTTCCAAAATTCACTGGATGAAATTGCCCAGGGTAAAATTGGTCAGGCATTATTGGATTGCTTTGAGGGAGCTTTTGCATTGCATCATCCAAGACATTTGCTATTAATAGTGTCAAAGTAAAATGGTCCTTTCTGAAACAATTTTCCTTTAAATTTAAAGTTTGGAGACTATCATTAATTTTAGCAGGAGACTATCACATTGACTGCTTATGTTGTACTCAGTCTGGATATCAGTTTGATCTGTTAAAAGCAAATTCACTACCACCAGTTTCCCACTGTCACGTTTGAAAGTTACCCCCTCGAGGTAATTTCTAGCAGATCAATGAGGTTGCATTTTCTATAAGAAATGACATTGATTTTGACATAATAGATGAGAGGTGCTGAGTGGACTGTGGGTGGCGGAACAGTCTGTAAATCAGGTTAAAACCAACAGTGCAAGATTCAACTCCTGTTCTAGCTCAGCACCTGCCTTTTCACTGAATCTGTAGTAAACATGCACAATTCTTTTCTGTGGTTTAATGAATAATTGCCAAAGACCTACCTTCTGTCAGGGATCTCATGAAGAAGATCATCAGTTGGAATTGTTCAATCTCATTCTGCAAGAAATGAATTATGTCAACACAGCCTGGATTGTAACCAGCTAGACCATCAATTGCATGCTCACAAATGCTTTGTTTTGAATGATTTATTTATATAGTATTCACCAGCTGAAAGAACAAAATGTCTAAACAAGATGTTAATCTAAGTTGGTGTGGGTGGGTGGCGTTCTTTTCTTTTAGCTAATAAAAGTATTTATTTCCCCTTGCAAATACCCTTGACATTCATATGCTACTGGGGTTGCCATGTGTCAGTAACCAAACAAAATCACATTTGTAAGTGCTGATTCTTTCTTACCTACTTTGCATTGTTATTGCACTATTTTAAGCTATTAAAACATATGTCATGAAGTAACAGTTATAAGGTGGATTATATATCAGAATGCATAGGTACAATTGTGATGCAAACAAACTTGGCCTCAACTGACCTTCAGTTTGGTAAAAATGTGTTGAGGAAATTAAAGTGACTATAAACCAGAACTTGCATATTTTGCAAGACGACTTGTCAAAGCTTTCAGATTCACGAAAGAGCTGTTCTTTCTGCCTCTTCACCATATACAGTTGGAATTGGATCATGTCGACACTGAAGGTTTTCCTTGTGTATAGATGATTTGCATTTCAAAATACATGCAAGGCACTTGATTTGTGGATTTTCATAGAATATAATCCTTAAAAGATTAATATAAATCTTGAACTCTTGCAATTAAACCACAATTTGACTGACTTATTCACCATAAATGTTTGTCAAAGTGAAGCATGTACTGATAGTTGTGCTGTAGTACAGAACCAAGATCACTGAAAAAGGACATGTTTTGTTGAAGCTATTTATCTTGCACTCATCAACACAAATCACAAATACTGAAGTGAAGGGAAAACAACATTTGTGCTACGTAAAATTAGAGTGCTGACTGGTTGGCAAATGGAATCTGATTGATAGAGGCATTGCTGTGTAGACTGCTGCAGTTAATGATGATTGCCTGTTAACTACCAGCCTGTTTAAATTTTAAACCATTTGCTGAGCTGAAACAGGTGGATTGAATGTACACGTTCTTTCTGTTTGCCAAGAATGGGGCACTGTGTCAATATATGTAGCTTCCAGTACACACAGTGCATCACACGCCAAAATCCAACTGACAATCCTGAATTCGCTGTCAGCAATATCTCAAAAGTTTGAGCAACAGATAAAAGTAGTTAGTTGATGCTGCTACTATACATGGTTGGTGTTCACCACTTACCAGATGCTGTCCTCAAGGCAAAAAGGCACTATGTCTATCTCACAAATGTGTAATGTGCTTTGTGAATGTCATTGTCAGTGTGACTCAGTATATAGGCTGTGCTTACTAAAGACTGGTAGATCATATCAAGTAACATATTCCTTCGGCTGTTCACAACAACCAGGTACTGATGTTACCCAACCAGCCCACACTTACAAAATGCACAACCATGTCTAACATTAGATATGATTCTGAAGTTGGACAACATTTGGTACATCATCCCGAGTGTACAAAGAATTACATAGATAATCAAGTTAGGATTGACAGTTGGGTTTGCACTGTGGCGCACTTGCATGTGCTGGAAGCTACCTACAAAAAAAATGTAAACATGCAGCACCTGTTTCAAAGCAACAAAATAGGTGACAATCTTCTCCCTGAGAATTGAATCAGACAATGCCTTGACCAATCAGGTTCAATCTGCCTTATTTCAAACTTAAAAAGCCTGACGGTTAACTGTCAGTTAACTTTCCCATATGCGAAGAGTAATTTGCAATATATTTACTAGTCAATAGTAATGTAATAGTAAGCAAACTAAGGTCTTTATCCAAATATCTGCTATCTTTTGCCAATATATCTCTGAAACGTCAAGTAGGTTAATTATTTCGGATACATTTTCAGTGGCTATTTGGTGAAAAACACATCGGTTAAGGAATAACAACGTTTTGACTATCTACTTCACCCAGTATTTCTGACCATCGCAAGTTGTGGGGGTGTAAAGTATATAGAATTGGAGTCATTTCACTTAAATTTCTTCTCCTAACTGGCTAAATCATTTGTGTTTTCTGAAAAAAATTAAGTTTATTTGGGGCTACTCTTAATTTTTTGGTGATGTAATGATAGCACATAAACAGCCCATTCTGCATCACTCTAGTTTTTTATTACAATTGACATCAATTAAGAGAAATGTTCGAATGTGCTACCAACTTACAATCACACTCACTACACTATAGCCCAATTTCCAGATGCAGTTTCTAGTACGTTATAGATAGATGCTAATTTACCAGTCTTTGAGTTATCACATTTATTTTGCATGAGCCTTTAATGAGAAAAATAACCCTCTAATGAAGGAATATCAGCTTTTATGTGAATATTTCAAGACTGTTCCACTGACTAGTACATGATGCATAGCATGTTTTTTTTTGCTGCAGATGAACTTAACCTCTGAGAGCCAGAACTTCAAAACAAATTACGCTTGCTTTGTTAGTGTGTTAATTGTACAGCCAACATCTAATTAAGACATTGTAATTTAAGAAGGCAAGATATGTATCACTGACAATCCTGTCACTTGCTAAAATGCTGTTTTCAGACTTCAACCGTGCATCATACGCAGCCTGACACTGTTGATTAGGGTGGCCACAAATGATGACACATGTAACAAGTGTGTTCATTATTTGACTCAATGCAATTACGGTGATAAGTGGTAGTGGAGAGTTATTTGATTGGAGAATTTAAACAGTTCTAACAAAGTTTTTTTTGTCTATCTCTGTAGATATTTTTACTAATATAACTTTAACGTGAGCATTCTGCTTTTAGGGAACTTTCAAATGAAAATCACAATTGAGTCCACTCATCTTGCATGTTTAAAGTTCATATTCTACTACACCAACCCTTAAAAGGAGACATTATTTCGTATGTATAAAAATATCAGATCTTTAACAATCAACTTGAGGAAATTAAATATTTGCAGAGTATTCTAGTTGAATTTATGCAAATATTTGACTTCTGAAACATTGAGTATGTTGAAAGACGTTTAAGTCTGTTTAACAACGTTAGAGATTGCAAATGTTTTCACATTTAAAATTGCAACTTGAGTCCAAGATGAGAGTGGCACATATTAAATTAAAATGTCAGGTACTTTCCTTGATGCAGCTTTAGCTTACCCTCAACTTCTTATGTAATGAAATTTCAGGAAAGTTGATTGATTGTGGTCCTGTTTTTCTCTGACCAAAAGTAGTTTTATGCATATACAACATTAATTTCAGGAACTGTTTTTTTTTTTTTTTGCAAGGTTAACTTTTCACTAGTTGAAGTGTTTGTAGTCTGCTACCAAACATTCCAGAATGATGTTCACCAGTTTCCCAATTTAGGTGTGATTCGTACGTACAATGAGCAGCCTAATAAATTCTTTGTGAAACTTAAATAAAAACACAATGCTGAAAATACCGTTCAGCAGTATCAGAAGAAAAATTTGACATTTCATCAAGCTTAATTGAGACCTTAGCCCACCATAAATTTCATGTTCTATACTTTGGTATTGCTTTGAATTGCTGTTTAACATTTCTTCAAATGAAGAGATTTAGGAAAATGACTATAAGCTGTACCTTTTGGGTAAAATATTTTCACATGCAGGGTATGCAATTGTGTCTTTGAGCTAATAATGTTCGATAGCAACTCCCTGATACTCAATACTAGTAACTGAATAACAGTTTGGGCTTTAAATCAACAGACAACGCACAGTGCTCATTATCATTCTCGTAATATGGGGTGTATTTTGGAGTCAGTTTAATTCCACAGCCAAGTCAAAGAATCCTAAATAGCTCAGCAGCAGCAGCATTGTTATTAAGAAAGTTAGTCACATAGAAAACTTCTATTCGTCATCAAATCAGGAAGTATTTATGTCTAAATCTCATTTAATCCTCAAATTTGATGTAGCAAAATAAATAGTTGAAACAGATGTATGTCGTAAATTTATTTTTAAATCTTAAAAAAAAGCTGGCCAAGTGAGTGGGAAGAGAGGTGGTGGGGGGTGGGGGGGAAGCGGGTGGTTGTTTGAAACGAATGGGAAGTTTTCAAGTTTCTGATGTCAGTATAGAAGCACTGAGTTGGAAACAGATTTCAATGCTGACAGCATGCAGCAGCTAGCAAATTGAGATTATTTGCATTCATTGAATACTTATTAAAGCAGGTAATGTGGTCTTCATTGTTGAACGTGAATCAGTTGGAACTGTTTGTTATCACTAAAAGAATTTATTGGAAGAAGGGAGAGGAAGCTGAGCTGTAGTGCTGGGGACATCAAGGGTGACCACAGGATACTGGAGGGACATTGATTGGAGGCCTATGGTCACAGAGCAAAATGGCGTTATGCTGGAAGAACAGGAATTTTTGGTTAAAGAAACAGTAGGGTGAATTCCACTATCCACACGTGTAACATTTTGGCTGAAGCGTAGGTCACCAGTGGAGGCCATGCCTTTGCCTGGTTTTTGTTGTTGGGATGGACAGACCTTTTTTGCTTCAGAAATTGAACAATTTTCCTGGAGCTTTGTGGCAGAGGGAAGTTGCAGAGGAAGAATTAGGTCCTATACAGTAGCAACTAGAAGACCAACAAAGAATGAGACCAGACTCTGTATTCAGTCACAATGGAGGTATGTTGAGGGACCAGTGCATCAACAAGTAATGGTGTGTCCAAAGGGGTCTCACTCCTACCTTGATCACCAGCAAACAGTTGAGGCCATGTCAATGGCTGCTGAGGCAGGAAGAGTACGCAGTGGCATACTGGTAATAACACTGGAGTGGTAATCCAGAAACCCAGTCTAATGTTCTCGAGCCGTAGATTCAAATCCCATCAGGGCAGATGGTGAAATGTTAATTCAATAAAAATCTTGACTGCTGAGGCTATATAAAGAAGCAGTCACTATTCTCTGTGCTTTACTCCAGGACAGCCTCTCAGCCCTTGGACTGGGAGGGAACCCAATGCCATGGGCTCATTTCAGGGCTCCACAGGGAATTTGTGCGCTATTGTGCAGGTGGCTGCACTTGGCTGGAAAAGCTCAGAGGTGCATTTATGACAAAACGTTTATACACAGCAGTATAGATCTAGGGAGCCAGATTGCAAAGTTATTACGTTTCCCACAATTGTAGGGTGTTAACAACTGCATGATATAGTGATTGGACCTCCCTGAGACTAGCCTGCAAACTTCATAAACAGATGTAGAATTAGTATATGACCACAGGGGAGACATCTCTCAGATTTGTGTTCAGTTCCCAGGGAAATCTTGCAGGCAATATGTTCTTCATAGCTGCTTATGCCTCTGTGCACCTAGATGGGTCAAATTCTAGGTGACAGGTCTTCTACTCACAACTTGCGATGACACCAGTGAAAAAATCTTGAATGCCAATTGTATAGCACTACAATATGTTCCTGATCCACGAAGGTTCTAACAAAGCAGAGCATTAGATTCAAAAACAGAAGTTGCTGGAAATGCTCAGCAGGTCTGGCGGCATCTGTGAAGTAAAATCAGAGTTAACATTTTGGGTCTGGTAACATTTCCTCAGAACTTCCGTATGCTGCCAGACCAGCAACTTCTGTTTTTATTCCTGATTTACGGCATCAGCCGTTCTTTCGGTTCTCAGAGCATTAGATTGTTCAGTGTAGGACACTCATACCTGCATCACTTACTGAAGCTCTCAGATATGTCTGAAAGGTCTTGAAATGTTAAATTTTGTAATGTTTCACACAACGTCCTAGCAGAGGGAGACGGAAAAGCCACATGCTTCATTGCACAAGGATAATGGGGAGGATCCTCTGCAGCAGCAAGCATTTCAGCAACGAATGTCAGGGCTCTGGAGAGATCATTGTGGGACATCTTCAAGTTGCTCACTCAAAACAGGTCCTAACAAGTGTTATGTTATTGGTTCTCAACCCACTCTGGGCCTTAGGCAACATTGATTCACCAAAAAGCTGAAACAAACATCTCTATTTTTGCCACTTTAATTGCTATGGTGCTCACACTTGCCCTTCACCTTAAAGGCTCACCATTTATCATTCTAAGAGAGTGCCTTGCTAACCAGGTTCGACCTTTCAAACCAGCCACCATACGTGTATAAGTGAACAAAATGATTGAATTCCAGTCTAACATACTGCAATCTAATGTTGGAATACCTGTGCCACCTTTGTATAAGTGCAAGATTATGATCACAATGACATACAACCCTGAAATGGAGGCAGGCAGCTGAGTGCAATGCCCTATTATCTGAGATGCTGTTGGGGGCTGACCTCTAGTTCTTGATGCACAGAAACTTAAGGAGTCCTTGCACAAGTGCCAGGCATTAGGGTCGTGCCAGAAAGCCCTGGACTGCATGACTAAAACTCCTCTATTTTTATGCACAATGGCATTTCATTGACTACCTGAAGAGGAAGGGCACTGGAAGGAGATCCAAGCACTTAATTCCCCCTCCCCTCTGGAAAGGATTGTTTAAAAGCCATGGCCAGAACAAAGGTATGCAAGTTCAAGTGCATATCCATCATTCACTGACTGGTCTGCTGACCCTGGATATTCATGACAGTCACTAACTTCAATGTGGAGAGCTAAGAATGAAAATGACCAGTATTGCAATAGTAAGAAGCTGAATTTCTGAACCAAAGAACCAACTTTTTAAACAGTCACTAACCAGAACCAACTGTAGCTTTATAAGATAATTATATCTTGATTTAATTAACTAGTTTGATTTTGTAAAAGTGGTAATGCAATACAAACAAATTTTCCATCCTTAGACTAATGTGATTGCTGTCTCTTTAAACTTTCCAGTAAATTATCAGTGGTGTCAGGAATAAAAAAGGCTTATTTTTGTAATTATTTTTGATGGATTTCCATTCTCTGTACTACAGTTGCAGGAGTCTTAAAAGAAGCATTCCATAGCATTCTGAAATTTGTAGACTTAAACCTGAAAACACACAGATGTTGCATGCTGGTTTATATAAGATTGGTCTTTGAAAAAAACTTCAGGATCTTTACTGTAAAGGGTTGTTTCCTTTTGAAAATATATGGAAGCTCAATGAGGAATATTAAATGATTATCTTGTCTATATGTGAACTGCTTTGTGTATGTTTTTGATTTTGTAAATTATGATGTACCTGAACCAGACCACCAAATTTATGTTCCAATCTAATTCTGGAGCAGTAACCTTTTTTGATTAAACTGGACAAAATTAGAGATTCAGGGGACATTCTAAAAGAATAAAGTTGGAAGATTTCATGGTTTTGAACAAACAACAACCTTTGCTTTACAATATCAGAACAGTAACATCATCTATAATACATGTACATCTTGTATTCTAATGCCCAGAATTAAAGTATGTTAATATGAGCAATAGGCTGTGATTGAACACCGCATAGCACAGATCAAATAGCAAATTGAATCAATCCAGATCCCACTTGTTTCTCAGCAGTTTCCCCAGAACTTAATGACGCTGTAGGTCATCAAATCTCACTAAACTAGATAAAGAGTTACAATTCCTCACTTTAATTGATTTGGCCTTGATACCCCCTCTCAAGCGTTGTGACTGCCTCAGCAGCTGCTCCCATTCTGGTCAATCAGTTTCCCAGGCATGAGTACCCGTGGACTCTGGAAGCTGCACTCATAGGCACTACTCTGGTTTTTTACTCACAGCTAGCTTCATCAATCAGAACCCTCGCTGGCTTCCATGAGATCTAAACTTGCTCAATTGCATCAAGAAAATGCGACTTATGAATTTTTTCAACTCCCACTCTACTGAATTACTAATGGTGCAAAGCTTTTTTGGAGCCCTCAACGCTCCCAAAATGTTGCTAGATGCCTGACCCCAACATTTAGGAAAGAGTTTTAGGAGTTAATAGGCAGATGGGTTCTAACAACAAAGATTCCAACTGCCCTTTGGACTTTTCTGTGAGTCCCTTACACAGTCGCGTGCACAGAACCTTCCCAGCCGTACAGCTAAAAGCATCACTACCTAACATGAGATATATTTGTTCTGCCATTTTGTGGGGTTCAGTGAGATTTTGATAACGTTTGTTGAGCTTAACAGTTAAATGCAAAATTTGGTGGGGCAAAAAGCAAAGGATTTTAGTCAACTGATGTTTGCAATAGATTATGGTTGTTTCCAGTGGGGTCTGTGAGGAGTCTGTTGCTGTTCATGTTATACGTCAACTAATAAGTCACTTTTGTTTGTCATTTATATAAATGATTTGGATGAAAATTTAGGAGGTATGGTTAGTAAATTTGCAAATGACACCAGAATTGGTGGTACGGTCGACGGTGAAGAAAGTTATCTAAGATTACAAAGGCATCTTGATCAATTGGGTCAGTGGGCTGAGGAGTGGCAGGTGGAGTTTAATTTGGATAATTGTGAGGTGTTGCATTTTAGTAAAACAAACATGGGCAGGACTTATACAGTTATTGGTAGAGCCCTGGGTAGTGTTGTCAAACAGAAAGACCCCGGAGTAAATTTACATAGATCTTTGAAATTTTCTTCACAAGGAAATAGGATGGTTAAGAAGGCATTTAGCATGCTTGCTTTCATTGCTCAGACCTTTTGAGTATAGAAGTTGGGATGTCATGTTGAGATTGTACAGGGTGTTAGTGAGGCCACTTTTGGAGCACTGTGTACCATTCTGGTTGCCCTTTATAGGAAGGATATTAAATTGGAGAGGGTTCAGAAAAGATGTAGCCAGGACTGGAGGGTTTGAATTATAAGGAGAGGCTGGATAGGCTGGGACTTTTTTTCACTGAAGTGTGGGAGGTTGAGGGATAACCTTATAGAGGTTTATAAAATTATGAGGGGCATAAATAAGATCAATAGCAAAGGTCTTTTCCAAGGATGGGGGAGTTCAAAACTAGGGGGCATATCTTTAAAGTGAGAGGAGAAAAATTTAACAAGGACCTGAGAGGCATAATTTTCGCACAGAATATGGTTCGAATGTAGAATGAACTGCTTGAGGAAGTGGTAGATGCTGGCACAGTTTCAAATTTTAAAAGACATTTAGATAGGTACGTGAATTGGAAAGGCTAGGAGCAATATGAGCCAAACACAGACAAGTGGGGCTAGTTTAGTTTGGTAAACTTGGTTGGTATGGATGAAGGGTCTGTTTCCATACTGTATGACTCCGTGATTCTATAATGTAGACTTGAATATAGAGGGAGTGATTCAAGAAGTTTACAGAATTATATAAAAATTAGCTGTGTTGTTGATCATGGTGTTTATAAGAAGATGCTTGTGGAATAGTCAGGTTGCAAATGGAATTCAATCAGAGAAGTGTAAGGTAGTACATTTGAAAAGCAAATAAAAAGGCAAAGCAATAAATTGTAGAATAATGAGAAATGTAGAGGACTAGAAGGATCTTGGAGTTCATTTTCACAGCTTCCTAAAGAAACAAAGAGACTGTTGGATAAGATGGTTAAAATACATAAAAAATACTTTCATTTAGCATGGAGCTTATGCTAGAACTATATGGCCAGTTGGACTACAAGTTGCTATTCTATGATCATCACAACATAGAATTTATTCAATTGCACTAAAGAGAATACAGAGTTTTGTGAGAATGTTTCCAGAAATAATGAACTGTGGTCATGAAGAAAGATTGGATACACTGGGAAGAAAGAAAGCTGAGGGGAGTTTTAATTGATCTGTGTACAATGTTGAGGGCCCTATGGATAAAAATGACTATTTCGATTAGCAGAGAGGTCAACAAGGTAGTGTAGATTTAAAGTTATTGGTAGAAGTATGTTAAGCACCAAACCAAACCCCGTCAACACATGTCAAGGAGATAGCCTAGGCCCTTTTTTAAAGCTTATTTTAAAGGCAAATGCCAGGCATTGCCTTCTGGATGCATTTCAATTGGTCAAACTATTAGGCTTGAAGCAAAACAAACTTTATTCATGCACTATAGTTAAAATACAGATAAAATAAAAAATAAAAGAAAAGAATTCGCTTAACTGTAACTCTATCAAATTATTTAACAGAATAATAAACTATTCGTTAACTGTTCCAATACAGTAATATTCCATAAATACATCTTTTGCAAAGGCAAAGTCAATAAAATAGATTATCTCTCATGCAAAAAACAGGAATAGAACCCCAGCTTTTAGCTGCAACAGAGAGAGGAATAAGTGCTTCCATGTCCAGCTTCAAGATCCCAGTAACTGCTACTGAAAATTAAACTAAAATTCCTGGTTCTGTGGGGATTAAACCCCATTCATTCAGGATGCTTGTTTTGTTTTAACTTTCAAAACAAAACCAAGGCCTCATAAGCTGCTTATTAGCTTGATCAGACCACTTCAATGTCTCTGTCTCAACCTCTCCTCATAAAAAAAATCAGGACGAAATATACCCTTAAAGCCAAAGTATTCTCATAAGTATAAGAGGGGATCTGAGAAAATATTCCAGCCCAAAGGATATTGGAGATCTAAAACTCATTGTTTAAAAGGCTGCTAGAGTCAGAATTTCTCATAAGATCAAAATAATACTTGGATACACAATTGAAGTGTCTTTTCCTACAGGGCTCGGACCAAGAACCGGAAAGTTTTCCCTTTTTACTTTTGCAGATACGAGTTTCTTAATGAATAATCTAACTGGATGAGCTTTGTCGGGAGCATTTCTTATTTGAAAGATAATTAGGTTGAATCATTCTCTCCCGATCAGCAAAGAAACATTGAGCAGAATGGCCTTCTCTGCTGTAAATTGATTTTTGTTTCTGTAATGGCATTTAGCCATTTAAGTATTCCTGATCAATTTTTTAGCAACTTCTTCCAACTATGTATTGCCCTCAATGAAGAAGTAATTGTTTTTCTATTCATTTGTGGGATGTGGGTGTTGCTGGCTGGCCAGCATTTCTTGTCCATCCCTAGTTGCCCTTGAGAAGGTGGAAGTGAGCTGCCTTCTTGATCCGCTGCAGTCCTCCTGCTGTGAGATGATCCACAATGCTATCAGGGAGGGAATTCCAGGATTTTGACCCAGCAATAGTGAAGGAAGGTCAGGATGGTGAGTGACTTGGAGGTGGTGGTGTTTCCATATGTCTGATGCCCTTGTCCTTCTAGATGGAAGTGGTTGTGGGTTTAGAAGGTGCTGACTGAGGATCTTTGGTGAATTTCTGCAGTGCATCTTGTAGATAGTACACTCTGCTGCTACTGAGCGTCGGTGGTGGAGGGGGTGAATGCTTGTGGATGTAGTGCCAATTAAGTGGGCTGCTTTGTCCTGGATGGTGTCAAGCTTCTTGAGTGTTGTTGGGGCTGCATTCATCCAGGCATGTGGGGAGTATTCCATCACACTCCTGACTTGTGCCTTGTAGATGGTGGTCAGGCTTTGAGGAGTCAGGAGGTGAGTTACTCGCCACAGTATTCCTATGTATGTCCCCAGATAGCTTTTACATTTGTTTTCCCCATCTGAACCTGTTACCTGATGTGCTGCTGACAAAGTACGTTTGTATTTATTCTTTCTATACCACGTAATGAGCCTCAAATGACACCTCACGAAATGTTTCTGAAGCTGAAGCATTCTTGTTTATTAACTTGTTTCTCGTGCTTCCTTCTGACGTCAGGATTATCGCAATTGTTCATCTTTGCACTATCTCACTGTTATTATGTTGCTGTGAATAAAACTCTGTACAGTCCTGAAACTGGTGTCGCGACCAAGGCATTTACCCATCTGCAGAATGATAGATTTAAGCTGTCACATAGAACTTCCATTGACCGTAAATATCGTTATCTACTATTAATGCGTAACATAAACTTAACACACAGTATATCTGGGACTGCTTTCAAACTTTGGTTCTTCTAAAATCATCAGTTATGGGTTTGATTTGCTTGTGTCTCAAATTTCAATACAGTTCCGGTCCAAAGAGTTCAGTAAGGATGATTGCACTTGAGGGTAAAGGAAACAGTGATGCAATTATGAATCTATGAATGGATGATTTTTAGTTGTGATGGATAACAGTGATTGTTAAGGAGAGAATCTGAATCTATAGAGGTTGCGAACAGATTCCATTGGTAGACTTGTGCAGAAAATTTCAATGTTGCTTAACTGATGCAGAATACTATATCCTCAAGCTTCCTTTCAAATGCGAAATCCTACAAAGTTCACTAGGTTACATTATTCAGTTAAGAAACTATTCAAATCTGCACAATTAGAAGGGAACAGAACCAGCACGTTGAGGATGAAAGTAAGCATGCAGGTGCAGCAGGCAGTAAAGAAGCAAGTTGTATGTTGACCTTCAGAAAGAAACTCCTTGAACCACCACAAACTGGAGCAATTGTTGGAGGATTGCCATCTGTATATTTTTGATTGGGTGTGTAATCAGTTCTATGGAAAATAGTTTTGATAGGTCATATAAATTGAAATACTTTTAAAGCCAGTATTTATTTTCACAGAAACTTGATTTACACTGGGGAATTTTTAAACGACAAATTACACCCAATCTTTTGTGCTTTTCCAGCCTGTTTAAACCATTTTGCAGTCGAACACTAGCCCACAGGAAACTCCCTAAATGTTACAAATTGAGCAGTGTCCTCGTTAACCTAACATAAGGCTTAGATGTACATGCAGTGCCTGCACTCTTTGGACTGTCTTCCTTACAGGTTTCTTTCCATCTCACCCATTGATCACATTTTAATGATTTGAATCTCTGATTAAATACATGTGGAAATAACTTTGTAGTGACGGAGTTTGGAACAAATGGACTGCAATGGAAATGACTGGGCTCACAGCAGTAAGCTGGATATCAGTTGCTTTAAACTTGATCTTTATTGTCCATTTACTGTTTGTATTTCTGACTAGTACATCTTAATAAATAAAAAATACAGTAAAGTATATGTGACAGATTTTGTCATTTTAAAAAAAGTTCAACAAAATGGCCTCAGGAACAACATACCTTTTGCATATAAATTGTATGGCAATAAAGTAGAGTGTAAATCAACATTTCAGAGTACTGAATACATGGACAGAATATTGTACAAAAACTTTGAATAAAATATGTCATGGTATTACTTGCACAAAACACCTCAGAAGATACCAGAATTCAGGACAGCTTTTTGGTCAACTTGTGATATTAAAAGAACCTGATATAAACCATAATTGACAACCCTCCATTCATTAATTTTCAAACTATGATCTGAAAGCCAAAAAGAAAATCTGCTTTTGCCATCAATTCACAAAGTTCTCCTGGATTTTGAGTATTGTGCTGCTCTTCGTGCTTTTAGCCTATGAGAGCTTGTCTGTCTACTTAACTAATTGTCAACAAAAAGAGGTTGTAAATTATAAAACAAAGAACTGCATATGTGAGAAATCTGAAACAAAAACAAATTGCTGAATTTCATCAGCAAATTCTGTTTTTGTTTGTAATGTAAGTTGTTTCTTGATAAGATTTATTTTCTCTGATTAATGCTTAAAAGTGTAAATTATGGTAAATAACTGCATCTCATCAACCTTTTCTAACAATGGAATTCTTCCAGAGTTCATTATATGTTGAGTATAGTGCCTTTGTGCACCCTCTCAAAATTATAGATGGAAAATTATGGAAATAAAATCATAGCATTTCTGAATTTTTGTTCTATAGCTGGAGGCTAGAAATGTAAGATTAGTTCTGTTCCATTGTACTATCTTTTTATTTGCTTCAACATAATAATCTCTAATTAGTTCCCCATTAGAAAATGTCTTCCTTGGTACTCGCAGAAGTTCTATTAACATCAGATAAGAGCTTTAATTATAGAACAATTCCATAGCCAACCACTCGTGTATAGGATTTTGTAATTAAGAAGTATGGTATGTAATATTAGCTTGAAATTTATTTCATAGACATTCACTAGTTGTGTAGTTGTACAAAGTTCACGGCCATTTTTACCCATAATTGCAAACTACCTTGAGATCACCACTCTAAGTCTCCTAAAATGGAGATTCCTGCTTTTGAAGTCTTCCTGGTTATTTGATTAATTATTGTGTTCTCACTGGAAGCAATAAACAAATTAAAATGTATGGAGCATCAGTATTCCAGTGCCCACCAGTATTATGGCTTATGTCCATAACTGAATGGTTGAAAGTAGCTTCCAACAAATTTGTTACCTTACAGATTGTTTCATTACAGGATGGTGCATTGTATCCAGCTGAGCCAAGCAGAAGCTTTAAACAAGATCTGTGACCCATTGCCATTCAAAAATGGTTTTTATTTATGGCATTGTCAAACAAAATTCTTCATTAAGATAATAAAAGTAGCTCATTTCCCTGCTTATAGATTAAAAATTGTGAAAAATACCAGAAGATGGAGTCAGCATGAAAAACTGCTTAGAAATCCCACACAGAAAATAATCAGCCTATGTACCTGCAGAAGCAATGTAAAGTCGTCTTAAAAATGATATGGTATTTCAGTGATTTGTTTGTTTCAACTACAATATAACTGGTGTCAAGATTAGAAAATCAGGATTGTCTTTCTTTTGGCAGGTTCCATGTACAAGTGGACATGCCTTTCACCATCTGCTATCCCTGCCATAATACAGAAGGTTTTACCAAAAGGTATAAATTATATCCTATGGGATCGTGACAAAAGTAACTTTCACCTTCTCATCATTCTTGACCTGTCTGCAACCTTCGATACAGTTGACTACACCATCCCACTCTAATGGTTTTCCACTGTCTTCCAGTTGGATGGGATTGCTCTTGCATGTCTCCATTCTTATCTAGCGCTCACCCATTATAACTTCTGGTCCCATATCTGATGCCTCATATTACTCATCTATATTCTGCCCCTTACCGAAACCATTGGAAAGCACAGATTTCACATGTACACTGATGACACCCTGTCATACTTCACCAACATCTCGCTTAACTCCACCAAGGACCTTAAATTACCACACTGCTCATTTAACATCCAGAATTGAATGAGCAGACATGTCTTCCAATTAAATATTGGGAAGATTGAATCTGTTGTTTTCAATCAAGGTTCAAAACTCTATTACCTATCTATTGATTCTATTCATCTCTGTAGCAACAATCTGAGTTAAAACAATCTGTTCACAACTATGTCAGAGGTAGTAAGAACTGCCGATGCTGGAGTCCGAGATAACACAGTGTGGAGCTGGAGGAACACAGCAGGTCAGGCGGCATCAGAACAGCAGGAAAGCTGACATTTTGGGAAGAAGGGCCCTGACCCGAAACGTCAGCTTTCCTGCTCCTCTGATGCTGCCTGGCCTGCTGTGTTCCTCCAGCTCCACACTGTTATTATCTGTTCACAATGATAGTGTCACATTTTATGCTGAGATGATTTTTCAACCTTATTATTGGCTTCATCACTAAATCATTTCCACCGCAATAAAATAACCTTACTTCACCCCTGCCTCAGTCCATCTGCTGCTGAAACTTTCTTTTCATGCATTTACTGAAAGCTGATGTCTTAACTTACAACAAGTTCTGTTTGCTTGCTCCCTTGGTGTTCACTAAGTTACATTGGCTCTCAGACAAGGAATATCCTGAATCTAAAGTTATCATCCTTGTTTTCAAGTTCCTCTATGGCATCACCCCTCTTTACCTTATAATTCCTCCAGCTCCTGCCATAGTCCTCTGAGATATCTGAGTTTGTCTTATCCTGGCCTATTGAGCATCCCTGATTTTCATCAATCCATCATTGATGTGTGCACCTTTAGTTGCTTTGGCCCTCAGCTCTTGAATACCCTCCTTAAATTTCTGTACCCTTTTACGCCATTTCCTTGTTCTAAGACACTGATTAAAATCAACTTCTTTGACTAAGCTTTTGGTCAGCTGACCTCAACTCATGTAGTTCAGCTCCTTTTTTTACTTTTCCTTTTTTTAAAATTTTTTTATTTTTTATTTTTTATTTTTTATTTTTCAGTTCTGTAGGGTCACTCAACCTGAAATGTTAACTCTGTTTTTTCCTTCACAGATGCTGCCAGACCTGCTGGGCTTTTCCAGCAACTTTGTTTTTGTTCCTTTTTTAAATTCATTTGTTCATTAGATACAAGGATCATTAGCCAGGCCTGTGTTTATTGCTTATCTTGAATTGCCCTTTAAAAGTTGGCAGTGAGCCATTCTCTGGAACCGTAACAGCCTGTATGAAGTAGGGACACTCACAGTGCTGTTAGGAAGGGACTACCAGGAATTTGACCCAGTGATAGTAAAGGAACAGTGATATGATTCCCAGTTAAGGTATTCTGTGGCTTGCAGGGAAACTTGCAGACAGTGTTTTTCCCATGCCTCCTGCCCTTATTCTTCCAGTTGGAAGACATTGTCAGATTGGAAGGTGTTATTGAAAGAGCATTAATGAAGATCACTGCTACCACCACGTGTTAAGTAGGGAGGGAGTCAATGTTGAAGATGGTGGATTAGGTGCTAATTGTGAAGTCTGTTTTGTCCTGGATGATGTTGAGCTTCTTGAACACTGTTGAAGCTGCACTCATCCAGGCAAATGGAGAGTATTCCGTCCCACTCCTGACCTATGCCTGACAGATGATGGACAGATTTTTCAGAGTCAGGAGTAGAGCTATTTACTGCATAAGTCCCAACCTCCTACCTGCTCTTGTAATATCTTTATTATGGGTGTATTAATACAGCAGGTCTATTCATTTTCTGATCAATAATAACCCAACAATGTTAGTAGTTGAGGATTCAGCAATAATAATGCCATGAATGTCAAAGGTCAGATAATTTGGCATCAGTTGTTTCAGAGATAGTTTGTCTTATAAAGCTCCTGTAAAACAGTTTTTGATTTTTTTATTACATTAAAGTTGCTGGATGAGAGCATACAACTAATTTTAATCTTAACACCATGCATACACATCTGGGCAGCTACTAAACCACAGCTATAAGAGACAACACTGTGGAGCTGGAGCAACACAGCAGGCCAGGCAGCATCAGAGGAGCAGGAAAGCTGACATTTTGGGTCGGGACCCTTCTTCAGAAATGTGGAGAGGGAAGGGAGCTCAGAAATAAATAGAGGAGGGGTGGGGCTGGGGAAGGTAGGTGGGATCGTGATAGTTGAGTACAGGTAGGAAGTGGTGGGGATTAGTCAGTGAGATGGGAGGGGCAGATAGGTGGGGAGAGAAGATGGATAGGTTGTGTCAGGTCAAGGAGGCAGGGATGAGAGGGGGGCTTGGACATGGGATGTGGCCGGCGGTGGGGAGATTTTAAAACTGGTGAAATCCACGTTTAGGCCATTGGGCTGTAGGCTCCAGAGGCGGAATATGAGATGTTACTCCTTCAGTGTGTGGTTGACTGAGCGCCTCCCTCTCATCCCCGTCCGTCTTCTGTCCCACCTATTCGTCCCTCTCATTCCACTGACCAATCCCACCACTCCCTACCTGCACTCACCTATCACCATCCCACCTACCTTCCCCAGCCCCACCCTTCCTCTCCCTATTTATTCCTGAGCTCCCTTCCTCCTCTCCATTTCTGAAGAAGGGTCCTGACCCGAAACATCAACTTACCCGCTCCTCTGATGCTGCCTGGCCAACTGTGTTTCTCCAGCGCCACAATGTGTTATCTCTGACTCCAGCATCTGCAGTTCTTGCTGTCTCTACTAAGCCACAGCCTTTTGGTTTTGAATTTGTATGTATAAAGTTTCAGTGGGTATCAAAGTGAATTTGTCATTTCCTTCATTTTGACAGCAGTTATTATATGGAAAATGTTTTGAATTGTCTACCAGCTAAGCTTATATTATACTTGTGAAAGTTTTCTGTTTGACAAGGATCCTATAATTTGCTCAGATAACAATGTAAAGTGTGAGAAGGTTGTAATATCCTCTACCTTTGAGGTTAGAGCTAGCTACTGTTATGAGAAGACATGGAGAAAGTGAGGTCCATGTAGTCATTGGTTTTACTTGTTTTGGGTACTTGGGTGCTTTTAATGTCAGCAGTGATTTTCACAGAAAATGTAATCATTACTGATCTCTATTGTGGAAGGATCAGTAACTTTTGACAACAGATTTCTATGGGTTTATTGTTGACTATTAAGAAGTTCCTTGAACTAGGACAACAATAATTGGTGTTCCTTTGGGAAACTTTCTGATCAGTTTGGAATAAAAAAAAGCCTGAATTTAGACTCTCTTAAAAAAATTTAATTGCTACTGGTCAACCCTGAAGGAAAAACACTGCAGATTTCTACAATTTTAAAGCTATGAGTCTTTCTTCACCAGAGACAGAGCTCTCTATTTACTATAATTTGGATTCAGTTTTAGTTTCCATTACAGTATGATGTTGTGACATAAACAGTCTTGTCATAGGGTGTTCTAATTATAATGCTCATGTGGAATATTTCCAATGCCCAGTCACTGGAGAATAATGAAACTTATGAGATTTTTGTTTACAGTTTAACCCCCATCTCAATGCCTGTTGCTGTTTTACGTATAAACCTGTTTTTTCATGAAACCAAGATAGTGTTTGGTAATTGTCTCAGATACAAAGCTAATTTGAAGGTGTTTTTCATTTATTTTCTCTGTGACCTCCTTTGCCAAAGATGGAATATCCAGCATTTGTTATAATTAGGGACCATTTAGAAATTGAAAAACATTTAGGTTTTCAACCTTTATTGGTAGGATATGAAGTGTCCTATTGTCTGTGTGAACTTGCTGCGATATTTTCCACGGTAAATTCTAAAGACATGCACAGAAAAGAAACTGCCAATGTAAACTTGTCCCAATGAAATTATATTACTAGAAACCAACTGTTTTAAATTTCCCAACTGCTCTGGACGTACTGTGAAAAGTTACAATGCTTCAATCAACACTGCTACTAAATTATTTTAGTGCTCCGTTAAACAGAATATCATTAGGAATGTTGACCAAATTTTAATGTAGTGGATGAATTACATGTGTGCACACTGCTTCAATTATCCCTGCCTGACCTCTAGCTCTGCTTCAGTTAAAGAATACTCTTGTTCAACTTCTGCATGCAAGGCACAGAAGATTGACCAGTGAAGCAATGCAAGTGGAAATGATAGGACAGAAGAGCATTTATATTGATGCTTCTCTCTTACTGAGAAATAGTTTCCACTTCACATTCTGCCAAAATGACAGTTTAATTCTGGAGTTAGGTCCTCCTCTGACTGGTGACCAATTCAGATCCACTGATCCGAGGCCGTCTGACTATGTGGACATGAAACACTATCAAGTGTTACTCTTGCATAATGTTACACCTGTTTTGAAAAGTGACAATAAGATTCTTTTGTAAAGCAAAGTCTCAAATATTTAAAAAGTATTTTGTGCAAGTGAGCATTTCTGCCTGTCAAAGCATTCTGAAGTTACTATGTTGGATGTGTTTTGCGCAGCTCAGTGTATTGCACATCCCACAGTATAAATTCAGCTCTTCTGAACACAATTCATCATGTGCTCTCTCTGATCTCAGACACAGAATTTGCTCTAACATGGCATTCTCCAGCATACCCCATTGTTAGTTTTTTTCTGTTCCTCCCCAAATTGTATTCAGCAAATTATGAGAAATACAAGTAAATAACTACATGGCAAGATCAATGGGTTATCTTGGACCTTAGTGAGCAAAAGGGATCAAAGGTATATTTCATTAAATAATGAAACTGAAGGACAGAGAAACAGTGGAACAAAGAAGATAATGGATTGCATTAGAATCAAATTTAAAAAGAACAACAAATAGACAGAAAGTTTGGATTAAAAGGAAGGTTAAATATAAAAAAAGTTATTTTGAATTTTGAAGTTTTAATTCTAAAAATCTTCAAAGAACGATATTATTGACAGGAAGAGATCGCTGAGTTTCAGTTTCTTCCCTTCTCTGCCAGAGAAGAGTGGGATGGTATTTCAGGAACATAAATACCATAAAAAGGGCCTTCATGTCATTAGGAACCAGCCCTAAATTTGTATGGCAATGTTGCTTTCATTTTAAGAGCACACATGCAGCAATTTCTTGAAAACTAATGGGGAGGTTGACAGCAGACGCCTATTTTCATGTGACTAATGGCAGAACAGCGCAAATCTTTTAGCAATTTGCGGTGATTCACATCTCACAAGGTATCTTTTCCTTACCACTAATTGCTGAGTTATTTACACACTAATAACAGTGTGTACATTAAATTTACCGTTATTTTCCCACCAGGTTCTGGGCCAATGTTTCCACTGCTGGATTTAAAAGCAGGTTTAATTGGTTTGTTTATTCCTGTAATGGTAATCATGCAAAAGGTCAAAATGATATGTTCAATCAATGTTGAATTGAATTCTACATTTGAAAATTACCCTCTATTTATGAATTGTTACTCTCCTCCCAGTTTACTAATTTGGAAAACAACAACAGCTGTGCTATCGTGATTTTATCTATTCAATGGTTATCATGTTTATTATACATTATGGATAAAGGTTATTTGTTTTAAAAAAGTCTGTTTAGTAAAACATAGTTATGATCCAACTCAAGGAGGAGGAGGTCTTAAAATTGGCCTCTATTGCTTTGTGTATTTTCCAGCCCATTTTGTTTATCGTACTTGATGAGGCAAACTTATAATCATTCTCATTGTATCAGTCACAAATAGTTTACCTACACATCCCTATTATAGTTGACATCTGAGATGTATTTGGTGTTTACATTGAGGGATGTCTTATGACTTATCTGTCAACACAGGAGCCATGAACATTGTGATGCTAACATTAAATATAGCACGGATTCTTGTAGTAGGGGACAATTTAGAAGCTGATATTTGCGATGCGTGCACTATAATAGTATTAGGATTAGTCAGACTCTGTTAAGGGCCTGAGAATGACGGAAAGGAAAGATAAAAGGCTAAGGTTCGCCTGAGATTATATCATTGCCGATCCTATTCATCTGCTCACTTGCTGCATGTTCCCAACCGTTCAATTTTCATCCTCCTCTCCATCACTGATGCTACTGATGGAGGCAGAAGCAACTTTCGGTGAAGATGGGGGTGAAGTTTTGGTAAATGGCCACTGGAATGTTGGGGACTGGGACCGTTCTCTTGTTGGGCTACTTGAGGGACTTTGTCTTGGAGACAGAGCTTGCAGCATCCGACCACCTCTCTCCTGGAAAACTTGTTTCTGTAAGGCATGGAAACAAACAAAATGAGCAAACCTTCAAGCATTCCATGAGCAAGCATACCATGTTTATCTGGATTTCATTAAATATGAATGAAAAATTCACTTTGATCTAGTGAATAGTGAAGTGGTCCAACAGAGATCTTAGGCTAAATGTGTGGAAATCATCGGACACTACCAAATCTCCTAGACAAGGAACTATGGGAAGCACCAACACCCCACAGTAAATGCCTTGATAATAAGCCCAACTTGCTACACCAATTAGAGTTAGAGTTAGAATTAGCTTTATTGTCACATGTACTCACATGAATATAGTGAAAAGTTTACAAGTTGGCAACTAGGTACGGATTCTTAAGTACAAATTCTTACAGAAAAAGAAACAAAAAAATTAGAAAAATAAAAAGTCCAACAATAAATCAGAAAAATAGAGAAATAAGAGTTCAGAATAACATACAAGAAGTATGATTGCAAACTTTAAAGAATGCAGCTAACTAAACCAGGTTCAAAGCTTAGGCCAACTTTTTTTTGTAAACAATGTCTGTCCTTTTGTTAAATGGTTGCCTTTGTAAAGTTCTGGATGAATCAGCTGTTTCATGGTGTTGAATCTTACTTTTTTCTAGCAAGCGTCAGTTGGGTCAAGTTTCCCAACACGCTTTCTCACTGAGCTCAACTCACTAACTACCTACCTCACCCCTCTGGTCCAATTCTACCCCCATTAAACCACTCACTGTACCCAGAATAATTTGCCACTGCCTGGATATTTTGAAATAGTCTGCTGTCCCTGGAACCTGTGCCACCTTTGAAGGGCATTGTGTACCCAGGTAAGGACTGTAAGGCAGCTACTCTGCCTGGTTCCTGATATTTGCCCTGGACCTGGTAGAGAAGTCAGAATTGGCACCTACTTTGCAGCCAGGGGCCTGGCAGTACTACTGGATGGGATGTTGCAGAGGTGGATGCTCTCTTCTCTCAAGACCAGCAGAGGTGACTACAACACCAGACTGGATCACCTTTGACCGAGATTGCTACTGCATCAGTACAGTCTCTACAGTCTGGACAATTGTCCAGCAGTACAAGAAAAAGATCTGAGACCTTCTCTCTGCAGCTATATGTGACATCTTCTCTCCAATACCTCACACACAGACTATCTCTGCTGCAGTACCAACTTCCCACAAAGGCTCATGCTCTACCACTCTATTGGCTGCAACATCTCTCATTTGCTGCCACCTTCCAACCCTCAACATCACAAACCCTGCATGCCCTTTGGGCTATCTCCTCTCTTGCAATCCACTTTCATCTTCCTTAGTATCTGCCTTTTGTTCCTCTCAGGAGGAAAACAACCCACAATAGGGCATAAAGAGTTAAGATGGGTGATGGGCTACTGACCTTCAGCTCCTCAGTCCTCACAAGCAGAGAATCTTGACCTTGACTGCCTCAAGTAGCTGACTGACTGTGTTCAAGTTCCTGGACAGGCATTGCTGCTACCCTTATTGCTCTCGGACCTCTGACCTCCATAACTATATTGAGAACTGCTGATAATTGGCTTTGTGTCTGCACTATATGACAAGGCAAACAGCAACACTCTGGCAGAGGAGCAAAGCACAAAACAGCAAGTCCTGAGACACAGCACTGAACTGCAGAAATGTATAGTGAATCAGAGATATGCCATCAATGTTCTTCACTGGCACATGTCAGATGGCAATGCCGATGGATGTGGAGTGTGTGTGTGTAGCCTGTTCCTATATCCTGAGAACTTCGTGCCTGCTGTCCAACAAGGAGGTCCTTTGGACCAAACAGTGAGCTGAAGTCGCCAGATACCCTCTGATTTTTATGTTGCCATCCAGTTTGCTCGTGGTGTTGGCAATGATAGAAGGCTGCATATTAATGAGGTGATATAGAATCACCACAGTGTGGAAGCATGCTGTTTGGTCCATCAGGGTCCACGCCAACCCTCCACACAGCATCCCACCCAGACCCACACCCCGACCCCTTCCCTGTGACTCTACATTTCCTGTGGCTAATCCACCTAGCCTATACATCTCTGGACACTATGGGCAATTTAGCATGGCCAATCCACCTGACCTGCACATCTCTGGACTGTGGGAGGAAACAAAACACCAGGAGGAAACCCATGCAGACAGGGGGAGAATGTACAAACTCCACATTGGCCTGAGGTTGGAATCGAACCTAGGTACCTGGCACTGTGAAGCAGCAGTGTCAACCACTGAGCCACCATGCTGCAATTAAAAAGGTCATTAACAATCAATAATCCCTCTTAATAGGCAATTTACTACTGCCTGATGTGAATTTTACCTTGACAACCTGAAAGTGGGAACAATTCACGACATTTCTTAACCAACATCAGGATAGAACTTGCTGGACTTCAGGCTGATTCAGCCATACATCATGCTGTAGCCCGTATGGGTCAGGCCCCTGCTCATGGCAATTTTTCAAATCAAATTTCATCAGCATCTATTTGGACAGGTACACTTGATAACAGGTTATAAATGGTGCATTTGTATTTTTCATTTTAAGATATATTTTTACCTTAACTTGTTATGTGCTAATTTGTCTCCCTCCACTGCTTCCTGAAGCCGTTGACCAGTTCCTCAGGTGGAGGATCATCATTATTTCGTGCCTCAGTTTTAAATAGACACTTCCAGTGGGTTATTTGCCAACATCTCAGCCAACTCTCAACTTGTCCTGATACACTATGGTTACACAATATCAGCGTACGCATTTAGGACAGGCAAAGCTAGATAGTGATCAGGAATGGGAACAAGCCCTGGCCAATTCTCCCCTAACTAAACATAGAATGTCAAAGCCAGCTGTAATAGTTGAAATGCCACTTTTGCACACGGCCATTATTTCAATATCAATTGGACGTTGAATATGGAATGTTTCTGGTCTCTCTAAGACTCTGCAATTTTGGTTGAATATTTGGTCGAGGTTCCTTACTCTCGCTATGGTCCAAATCACCGCCTCCATCTATCCCAAGGTAGAATGACAAACACATAGCCAGGATAATGTCTTTTCTGCTTTCTAGTTGAAGGTAGAAAGCAATTCTTTAATAATCAATGCAGCTAACATAGAAACATGGAAAAAAGCTGCTGGAGTAGGCCATTCGGCCCTTTGAACCTGCACCACTATTCAATATAGTCATGGCTGATTATACAGTGTCAGTATCCCATTCCTGCTTTCTCCACCTTGATCCCTTTAGCTGAAAGGGCCATGTCCAGCTCCTTCTTGAATACATCTAATGAACTGGCTCCAACACCTTTCTGTGGGAGAGAATTCCACAGGTTCACAACTCTCTGAGTGAAGAAATTCTTCCTCATCTCAGTCCTGAATGGCTGACCCCTTAATCTTAGACTGTGACCCCTAGTTCTGGACTTCCCCAACATTGGGAACATTCTTCCTGCATCTAGACTGTTTCTATGAGATTCCCCTTCATTCTTCTAAATTCCAGCGAATGCAGGCCCAGTCGATCCAGTGTTTCCTCATATCTCCATCCTGCCATCCCGGGAATCAGTCTGGTGAAGGTTCACCGGGCTCCCTCAATAGCAAAAATGTCCTTCCTCAGACTAGCAAACCAGATTTGCACACAACACTCAAGGTGTGGCCTCACCAAGGTCCTGTATAACTGCAGCAAGACATCCTTATTCCGATACTCAAATCCTCTTGCTATGAAGGCCAGCATGCCGTTAGCTTTCCTCACCACATGCTGCACCTGCATCCCAACCTTCAGCGAATCTTCCACCTCAACACTCAGATCTCGTTGCACCCCACCTTTTCCAAAAATGCCACCATTCAGATAGTAATCTGCCTTTCTGTTTTAGCAACCAAAAAGGACAACCTCACGTTTACCCACATTATATTGCATTTTCTGAGTATTTGCTCACTCAACCAGTCTGTCCAAGTCACCCTGCAGCTTCTCAGCATCCTCCTCATAGCACACACTGCCACCCAGCTCAGTATCATCTACAAATTTGAAGATATTGTATTCGACTCCTTTGTACAACTCATTAATGTATATTGTGAACAGCTGAGGCCCCAGCACTGAACCCTGTGGCACCCAACTTGTCACTGCCTGCCACTCTGGAAAAGACTTGTTTATTCCAACGCTCTGCTTCCTGTCCGCTGACCAGTTCTCTATCCATGTCTATACATTACCTCTGATACCATGAGCTTTAATTTTGCTTCCTAATCTCTTGTGTGGGACCTTGTCAAAAGCCTTCTGAAAGTGTAGATACACAACATTTACTGATTCACCTTTGTCTACTCTACGGATCACATCCTCAAAAAATTCCAGAAGATTTGTCAAGCATGATTTCCCTTTAGTTAATCCATGCTGACTAGGACTGACTCTGTCACTGCTTTCCAAATGCTCAGTTATTACATCCTTAATAAGTTTTACTATGTTTCATTGTATGACACTCTCCAAGACGCTTTGATCTCTGTCCTGTGAAACACGGGACTGCAAGTTTTGTTTTTGATAGCTCCTATTTATTTAAAATAATTTTTGCTCCTTTGCTTTGCAGCAAGCCTGTGATATGATAGCAAGTCTTGCGTGGGAATTATTTAGAACTTATTTCATAACCGGAGCTGAAAGAAATTTCGCAATGAGGCTAAGCAATGCCGACTGTTTAGCATTGACAGATAAACAAGAACTTTACTAGAGGTATTACCACACAACATTTAGTGACAACTGACCAGAAAGACTTTTATCTTGACCATGTGCTTCAGAAACATGGCGCTCCACAGCTCCTGTCACCAGCAGAATAAACGAGAGAAGTTCCACAACTCTGACAAAGTCTAAAATCTAATATTGTTCAAAAACCTGTAGAGAGTGCAACCCCTCTATCCTAGAATATGTGTAGTATGATGATTAGCTGTCGCACATGTCTACTGATATACTGTTCTCTTTGCAGCTGTTTGTGTTAACTTAAGAATGTCTTGAGAAACCAGTGTTGATTAACAGGAACCACAAAGAATTCAATTCTGTCCAAGAACTGTAGCTATAATGAACTTTTCTAATACCATATAAATAACAGGCAATTGACACACCAGTAGAACTTTTTGGAAATTAATTTGAGATACACACCCAAGTTCCATCCGGACCAAACAGCTCTAAAAAGTTTCCAATAAATTCTCGTGATTTCTCTTCCCACTTTTGTATAAGATCATGGCTTTTTTCCTCCACTTTGTAAACAAATTCTTTTGATTTTTCTTCTACATTCTTTACTTTTTCTTTCATTTTGTCAACATGATTTTGGAAGCGATACTTCTTTTCCTGAAAAAGAATGAAACGTTCAGTTCAGTGACTGAAAGCACAATCTCTGAAAATGAAGTACACTGCAATCTAATTCTATTCCATTCCAAAACTACCTTCGTCCATTCTCAAGTTCTCTGCCTGCCTCCCTTCATAGTCCCATAAATAGATCCTCATCAAAAAGGTAGATAACCTGTTTCTGGCCTTTTCCAATGCTGGAATAAGCTAGTCACAAGGTGGAATAAGAAAGCAGTGTCATGTCAATTTTCAGCTCTCTACATCCCTCCAAGAACTGTTTGTTTTGCTCATTTGACATGCAGAACACACTGTGAGGAGCTGAGCCATCTATCAGATCACCTAAATAGGACGCCAGCAAAAGTTGGTTAATGGTTCTGAGAAAAAGTGAAACAATCCAATAAACTTACAGATAATAATAGCCCAAAAGGTAGGCCTTATGTCGTATGAAAAGGTGGTATCAAATATTGGGTACCAGATTTTCATCATGTATAAAAATGGCCTGGAGAAAATAATCAAAGGCCGTATTTCTTCCCAAGTTGGTAAGATTCATTTAGGAGATCCAGTGATGAATATGGCAGCAAGAAGTTCTAAAGGGACACATGCAGGCTCAGCAAGGTGCTGACGTTTAGTCCTACCTTGCAAATTATTTTGGATTCAGTGGTGCATTACAGCTCAGGTAAACAGAAGTGCACTTTGCAATGTGGTAACTTTAGATCTCAGATCTCACCAAAGGGAAATGTGAGTGCTGAGAGTGTGAGGGAGCCTGGAATCTTCCTGAGATCATTTTGCTGCATTTTTGTTTTCGTCATTTGAATTTACTGTACTTCTGTCTTCCAAACCAACTACAATTTATCTCAGAATTTATCTCAGCTCCCAGGAGCTGCTCGATAGCACTGTTGATGGTACTTTCAATCATTTTACTGATGATCAGGAGTAGACCGATGGGGCTGTAATTGGCCGAGTTGGATTTGTCCTGTTTTTTTATGTTCAGGACATACTTGGGCAATTTTCCACATTGTCAACTGGATGCCAGTTGACAAAATTTGGCAAAGCAGATCATTTTTGGGAGATCAAAACCTGATGTGCAAATGTGTAACTCTGATACCTTTACCAAAGTAAAATATCTCAAGGCCCTTCATAAAAACATCACACAACAAAAGTAGACTTTGAGCCATATAAACAGCTATCCTGCTAGGCAACCAAAAAGCTTAACCCAAGAAACAGGTTTGAAGGAATATCTTAAAAGCATACAAGAAAATAGAGGGGGAGAGAACTTTAGAAAAGGAATTCCAGAGTTCTGGGTCTTGACAACTTTTCTTTCATTCATTTGTGGGATGTGGGCGTAGCTGGCTGACCAGCATTTATTACACGTCCCTAGTCGCCCTTGAGAAGGTGGTGGTGAGCTGCCTTCTTGAGCTGCAATCCATGTGCTGTGGGTTGACCCACATTGCCATTAGGGAGGGAATTCCAGGATTTTGACCCAGCAACTTTGAAGGAACGGCAATATATTTCCAAGTCAAGATGGTGAGTGCCTTGGAGGGTAACTTGAAGGTGGTGATGTTCCCATATATCTGCAGCCCTTATCCTTCTAGATGGAAGTGATTTTAGGTTTGGAAGGTGTTGTCTGAGAATCTTGGGGAATTTCTGCAGTGCACCTTGTAACTAGTACACACTGCTGCTACTGAGTGGTGGAGGGAGTGGGTGTTTGTGGATGTGGTGCCAATCAAGTGAGCTGCTTTGGCTCGGATGGTGTCAAGCTTCTTGAGTGTTCTTGGAGCTGCACTCATCCAGGCAAGTGAGGAGTATTCCATCACATTCCTAACTTGTGCCTTGTAGATGGTGGACCGGCTATGGGGAGTCAGGAGGTGAGGTACTCATTGCAGTATTCTTATATTCTGACGTGATCTTGTAGCCACGTGTTCTGGGAGGATTCCATTTGTGTTTCTGGTAAATGTTGATAGTTGGGATTCAATGATGGTAACAGCACCTGGAATTTCTATGGCGTGATTGTTACTTGCCACTTGTAGACCTGGATATTGCCCAGATCTTATTGCATTTGAACATGGACTGCTTCAGTATCTGAAGAATCATGAATAGTGCTGAATATTGTGCAATTATCGGTGAACATCCCTACTTCTGACCTTATGATGGAGGCAATGTTATTGATGAAGCAGCTGAAGATGGTTGGGCCTAGAATACTACCCTGAGGAACTCCTGCAGAGATGTCCTGGAGCTGACTGACCTCCAACAACCATGACCCATCTTCCTATCTGCCGGGTATGGCTCCAACTAGAAGAGGGTTTGCTCCTGATACCCATTGATTCCAGTTTTGCTAGGGCTCCTTGATGCCACACTCAGTCGAATGCAGCCTTGATGTCAAGGGCTGTCACTCTCACCTCACCTCTGGAATTCAGCTCTTTTGTCAATGTTTAAACTAAGGCTGTAATGAGGTCAGGAGCTGGGTGGCCCTGGCGGAACCCAAACTGGGCACCACTGAGTAGGTTATTTCTGACCAGGAGCTGCTCGATAGCACTGTTGATGGTACTTTCAATCATTTTACTGATGATCAGGAGTAGACTGATGGGGCTGTAATTGGCCGAGTTGGATTTGTTCTGTTTTTTATGTTCAGGACATACTTGGGCAATTTTCCACATTGTCAACTGGATGCCAGTGTTGTAACTGTACTGGAAGATCTTGGTTCATGGAGCAGCAAGTTCTGGAGCACAAGCCTTCAGTACTATTGCCGGAATGTTGTCAGTTCCCGTAGCCTTTGCAGTACCCAGTGTCTCCAACTGTTTCTTTATATCATGTGGGGTGAATCGAATTGGCTGAAGACGAGTATCTGTAATGCTGGGGGCCACTGGAGTAGGCCGAGATGGATCACCTACTTGACCTTTGGCTGAAGACTTGCGAATGCTTCAACCTTGTCTTTTGCACTGATGTGCTGGGCTCTTCCATCATTGAGGATGGGAATATTTGTGAAGCCTCCTCCTCCAGTGAGTTGTTTAATTGTCCACCACCATTCACAACTGCAGAGCTTAGATCTGATCCGTTGGTTGTGGGATCGCCTAGCTTTGTCTATCACTTGCTGCTCTCGCTGTTTGGCAAGTAGCCCTGTTTGGTGGCTTCACTAGGTTGACACCTCATCTTCAAGTATGCCTGGTGCTGCTCCTGGCATGCCTTCCTGCACTCTCCAGTAACCGATGGTTGATCCCCTGGCTTGATGGTAATGGTTGAGTGGGGAATTAACTGGGCCAGTGAGGTCGTGGCTTGTGCTGGAGTACAATTTTTCTGTTAATAGCCAACAGCACCTCATGGATGCCCTATCTTAAGAATGAAGGTGGTGTGGACAACTTTGTTAAATTTTGCAAATAGATTGAGAGGGGTGACAAAGAATAATTTCCTTCAAGTCAGAGTCACACAAGATGGTATTTGGGACTTTAAATCCTTAGATACATCTCATTAATATTTGAATGGAGATCTTTTCCAAGGCAAGTCTACAATGATCTCAATCAGTGGTAGAGTCTACATGCACAAGACAAACTCAACCCACTATCATATTTGTAACTCTCTCTAACTCCGTGGGATCCTGAGGCATACATAGGATTAGAGGAATTCATTTAGCAGATGCCTATATTTTAGACATTTTTTCATCACTTTTTCATTTGCTTGACATTATATCATCACAAACAGATTTAATATCCAGAGTTTACAACATAGGAGGACACAGCAATAGAATTTTAAATATAGATATCTTAGTGTTGTTCTTTAAGTCAAGTAAAGTTCATTACTATTCCAACACTGCTGTCTCAGTTCTGCATGATTCAACGTAACCAATTGATGTTTTCACATTAGGAATTATATCCTTGCCTCATAAATACTTTGTTAACTAATCTTGAAGATAATGAACTGTGACAACTTTGGGCCTGTTTTTTTCAGGAAGGTTTATTTCAGGAAATTAAATCTAGCAACTTACTGACATGTAACTTATGTAATTCTCAGAAACCATTAGCACGTCTGAAAATATTTGATTCAAGTCAACATACAGATAACAAAAAGGAAACATAAACAGTGATTTTTTTTGCTTCCTTGCTTATAGAGGTGATTGAATCTGCCACTTGACCAGATTGGTTACTTCAGTGTCAATGAGGAAAACAGATCTTTCTTGTAAAATACCATCAGATCAGTTTGGACTACTGTCCATGGGCATGCTTGGGTGGTCCATTAGCTCAGTTGGCTGAACAGTTGGTTTGTGATGCAGAGGGATACCAACAGGGTGGGTTCAATTCTGGCACTGGCTGAGGCTACTGTGAAAGATTCTCCACCTCAACTTTTCCCCTTGCTTGAGCTGTGGTGACCCTCAGGTTAAACCACCACCAGTCACCGCTCACTAATGAGACAGCAGCCCTATGATTATCTGGGAATATGGTGTCATTACCTATGAAGTCCACAATACACAATGAGTGAACAAGAAAATTAATTATGAAATTAGAAATTTCCCCAATAACAGAGAATGCGAGCAACAGAAAGTTCTACCAAAGTGGCTACGGTGGAGATAAAGCTTCACTTTAAACTGCTGGCAGTGTGAGAATTTTGCCTGTGAATACCAGAGTGGTAAATCACAGCTGCTGATAATTTGAATGTGTCTGTGTGTTGCAACCATGTTTGTTTCTTCTTAGTTGGATGGGCATCTGGGAAAAAGCAACTCAAGGGTTAGAGGAAGAAAAATAAAAACTGGTCAGTCCTTGGAATTGTATTGACGGTTAACCACATAAAGAAATCAGTGACTCAGACTCCACTGAGAATAGAAAATGTGTTAGCAATACTGCCAAAAAGAACAGGGAGAAATCAAACTAAAACAACAAGCTATTGGAATAAAAATACAGTCTGCTAATCAACATGAATTAAATAAATAGTACAATTCAACAACACCAAGCTTAATTTATTCTTTTCATACAACTGGCATGAAAGTTATGCCGAGTCTACATCAGTAGGGCAGCTTTTGTTATTGTTAATAGGGACTTTCTTTCCCAGCAGACCAGAATCTTTGCTGCAGAGAAATGTGCATTGTAAGCAATCTTTTCACGTCTGAACTAGGCAAAGCTAGCATTTAGTTTGGACACTGTATAGTAACAAGGAAAGTGCAGACCATAACAGGAGACTCACATTTATGAAACTAACGTTAAGCTCTTTGGCTGTGTAACCTCTTTGAAGATTACGTCGGGCATAAACATCGTAATCTCGGACAATTCTGGTAATAAGGTCAGATGTAGAGATGCCCTCTGTTCTTTGAGTCGGGACAAACATGCCTAAAAGTTAAAAAAAAATTGCACTAAGTCACTTAAACTGACTATATAAAATCATTATGTGTTAGCTGTAATATGTAAAATGCTCCATTACAATAGTGATTATACTTCAAAAGTAAATGATTGACTGTAAGGAACATTAGGATGTTCTCAGAAAATGAGAAGTGTTATATAGATACAAATCTTCTTTGAAATAGCAATTCTTTTTCTCTGGAAACTGGGTGATAATGTAGTGCCAATGAAGTGTGTGAACATTTTACTTCACAATTTTGGGACTGTCCAGTCAGTTTCAGTTCTGGTGGTATAAGAAGTTGAACTTGGCAGCTTTTACCTCAAATGTAAAATCTGTCTATGTTGCCTTAGGGTAGGTTTGCTCCCCCAAGAAAAACACTCAAGAGTTTTGGCTTTTTATAGAGTGCCAGCTGCTGGCTGGAAACAAAGCTGCACTGACAGATACTCAGATCAATCAAAGGTTTAAACCACTTGGCCAGTTTTGTGGAAAAAAATTGTACCCAGGAATACTTAGGGAAGCAATGTAACTCAAAAAGTGCATCATTGTAAAAATGGACAGTTATATCGTGTGTGCAATTGGCTTCCTCCCTGTTTGAATTTTTCCAGTGAGATTCCTCTATAGCACCATCCCAGCCCCAATGAAAATCAGAAACAGCATTCTCTATTACTATGACTATGGTTCAAGGACTCTCCTTTTACTCCCTCCCCTCTGACTAGACCTCAGTGTGATTGACCATCCCCCTTCAAAATCTCTCTGCACTAATGAGCTCTGAGGAACTGTTTTGGCTTAGCTGCACACGTACCCTTCTGAGCAAACAGGCTTCTCTTCTGAACTCTAGCACTATGCTAGAGTTCAAACTGTCATTAAGGATCCTTCTTTCAAACTTGCCCCTTCTTTCTGATCTCCAACCTACAGCTTGAAGATATGAGACACAGACTGGTTATGTCTCCACCACTTCTCTTAACATCTCTACTGATCCCATACTGTCAGACATCGGGTTTTCATCCGTCTCCAGTAGGAAGATTGAAATAATTTTGTTTACAACGATCACAAGCTCTTTCTCTTCACCACTGACTCCATGTTGTTTTTAATCAAAATGTCAGGCCGAACTCGATGTCTCACACTTCACAGTCCTGACTGATGCTGAGCTGAGCTTCCTACCCTGTAACCTCTCTATCACAATAAACAACTGCATGAACCTTCACAATATTGTCTCTGTCTGCTCCTACCTCAGCCCATCTACTGCCTTGTTCACACAAAAAGTAACAAGAAACATCAATAAAGGGGAATTAGTGGATGTATTATTTTCAGAAGACATTTGATACAGAGCAATATCAAAGGTTGCAGTGCAAAATAAGGGCCCATGGTGCAGAGGGTAACATTAACATGAATAGAAGCATAAGGTGTACATAACAGGGCTATTTTCAGGTTGGCAGGATGTCAGGAAAGGTGTACCACAGGAATCAGTTTTGGGACCTTAGTTATTTCCCATCTACCTAAATGACTTGGATAAAAGGACCAAATGTTTGGTTGTTAATTTTACTTGTGAAGGAGGAAAGTAAGTTGTGAAAAGAGTTTGAGGAGTCTGCAAAGAATATAGGTAGGTAAAGTGAGTGATAAAATTTGGCAGACCAAGTACAATGTGGGCAAATGGGAACTTGGCCACCTTTGATTGGAAGAATAGAAAAATTGCATTTTATTGAAATTGAGAGAGATTGCAGAAGCCTAAACCACGGAAGGATTTGGGTGTCCTGGTACATGAATCGCACAAAGTTAGTATGCAGGTACAACAGGTGATTAGGAAGATAAATAGAATATTATTGTTTGTTACAATGGGAGTAGAATGTAAAAGTTGCAAAGTTTTGCTACAGTTGTACAAAACATTGGTGGGACCACATGTGGAGTACCTTATACAGCATTGGTCTCCTTATATAAGAAAGGTTGCAAATGCATTAGAAGCTGTCCAGAAAAGGTTCATTCACCTGTTACTAAGATGGGGAGTGGGTGATTATCTTATGAGGATAGTCATTGTGTCCATCAGAGTTTGAGTGAATGAGTGGTATCTTATTGAAGATTAACATCCTGAGAGGAACTGACAGAACAGATGCTGAACGGATGTTTCCCCTTGTGGAGAGGCTAGAACTAGAGGACACAGTTCACCCATTTGAGATGGAGATGTAAAGATTTTTTTTTCTCTGAGGATCTCAAGTCTTTGGAACTCTTTCCTGGACAATGAAGGCAAGATCATTGAAACCTTTCAAGGTAATGATAGATAGATTCTTGATGAACAAGGGAGTCAAAGGTTTTCAGTGATAGGTAGGAATGTGGATTTGAGGCCATGAACAGATCAGCCATGATCTTATTAAAGCAGAACAGGCTATAGGGGGTGAATGCATAGTGCTGCTGCATCATGCCTGTTTTGTCTTTGGCCTTGAGCACTCCAGTATTCTTCTGGCTAAGCTCCTGATCTTTAACCTTTGTATAGCTCAGCTCACCCAAATTTCTGCTTATATATACCTTATTGTGTGTCAATTCCTTCTTATCCCTCAAATCTATTTTCACTGATTTGGATCAGCTCTAATCCCCAACACCTTATACTTTAGATTTGTATCCTCATGATTAATGTCCTTTGTGATCTCATATCTTCCCTATTTGTATAGGTCCCCACCAGCCCTATAAATGAACAAAACTTTCTATTCACCTGACACTAGTTTCTTTTGTGTACCCCCAAACTATTACTGACAATCATGCTCCCAGTAGAATTTTGCCCTAAATGTCTCTATCTCTCTCGCTCTTCTCAGATGCTTTTTGGAACTCACCACTCTGATAAAATCTTTGGTTGTCCTTGTAAACTCTATTTTGACTTTTCTCTTGTGGTTCTCTAAAATACGTTGGCATATTTTTCTACGTTAAAGGTTCTCAGAAAAGTAGGTTGTTTTTGTTCTATATGCAATGAACAGCCAGATGAAGGCAAATATTGGAAGAATTGGAACTCCAACCATATGTTTTAAGTATATGTGTTTGTGAGCTTTTTATCCATTATCAATTACAGCAAACGTGAGGGTTAGATCAACAAGAACATACCAGCTTCCTTAATGTGTTTATAGACATCATCTGATCCAGCAGAGGAGTATGGAATATCATCGTGTGCCACAAAATCAATCTAAGAGAAAGTGTCATTATAAATAATTTACAACATGAAGAATTTTCAACCAATCAGTTACTCAAGTGAGACACAGCTAGATTTTATTTTATTTTCTGTTGTCTTAGCCTTATCAGAGAAGTGAATACAAAGGATGTCAAAATGAAGCATCCTGTGCCACAAGGTTCTTTGCGTACAGTTCTCATCCTCATGAGCTTGGCAGTAAGCTTTTCATTACGAGAATTCTCCTGATTTTCAAATTCTCAAAACCAGCTGGGTGAAAATTGGATGTGTATGACCACCAACAGGCAATCCACTCAGCTAGACTACTGCCCAAGGTGAAAATTACCTGCATTTGTACTGAAGATGCTAAGACAATGAAGGTTTCAAAAGAATTGACTCGGGACTGGTATCAGCTGTTATTACAGAAAGAGAGAAATAATATTGGAAATCAAATCATCGTGGACTACTGGCTACATTAATGATGCTGCGAGTTTAGAATAAAACTAAATTGAATTGTGTCAGTATCTGCCAGATTATCACTGAGAAGACAGAGATTGATAGAGTTTTGAAAGAAAGGGAATATGTGATTATAGAACAAAGGTATGCAAATAAAGTTGGGGTACAGAATAGCCATGCCAAAATAGACTGGAAGAGTTGAATGATCTATTGATGTTTCCATGTAGAATTTCAGTGGGATAGCTCATTAGAACAAGTTCAATGTAGATTCTGTCATATTCTCAATGATACAACTCCTAAGAAACATAAGAATTTGCTTTTACATAATGTTTTAAACTTAATGTGTGCCAAATTGTTTCATCAAGGAAAATTACCTTTCAAACAGCAAAGAAAGAATTAGAAGATGAAAAGCATGTTCAAAGGAGAGTTGTCATGAGTTTTACGTCATGAGTTTTAGAGTGATGTAGAGGTGACTGAAGGCTTTGCCACCAATAGCAGAATGTGGAGTAGAGATGATGAGGAGACAAGGTTCAGAGGATCAAAGGCAGTTCTGGCTTGAAGGGCTGATCAACCTGCACCTCCTATTTCTTATGTTCTTGTGTAAATAAACAGGAGTTGGATGGATGAATGAATGCAGCAGACCAAAGAGGGAAAAGAGTCATGTCGTAAAGCACAGTGAGCATGGAGTTAATGCACAGACAACTTCATGGAAGAACAGAGAGAAGAAAGGCTGAAATGACAAGAAAGATGCAAGAAACCAATGAAACAGTCCAGAAAAAAGGAAGGGTAGGGCAAAAAAAATGAAATTTGTGGAGGAAGAAATGTCTTTTAGGAATTCCAAAGCCTATTTCAATGTTGGAATGTGATTAATTCAAATGAAATAGATAATTAATAAATGTTCTGAAAGTGGCATTTTCCCAAAGCAATTATTTAACAAAATCAGACCTTTGCAGGCTCACATGAATCCTGGAGTCAATGAAATAAATTAACAGTAAGGAGCGGAGTGGCCGAACCTGCGATAATTTAAAGACATAATTCTGTAAACATGATTGGACCGTCCTACTTCAGGTGACAAATTACTTCCTATTCAGAGCACAGCACAAGGAATTTCCACTCAAATGACACAGGAGGAATGTTATTAGTTTTAAATTATACCTGATGGGAGAGTGACTAAAATTAAAAATATTTGTCAATACAGGGGAATCAAGTATTTATTTGGAGAAACAGGCCGCAAGCAAACTTTAGAACTTTGCCCAGGGTGAAAGAGATGAGTGGATCCACAAGTGTCGCACTACAGTGTCACCTAGTGGTGGAAAGAGCTCAGCTTCCAGTTTTAAAAATAGCAAGAAATTTGTGAGATGCTGACGAGTTGTTTCTTCTACTCGAAAATATCAATATGTTCAGCTACCATCTTTACATTGTTACTCAAAAATCATGACACATGAAACCAGCTTAATGTGGACAAGAATGCATGCAATATGCAAGAATTGTAATCATATACCATGGCTTCTTATGGTGTTGTTCACAGTGAGTGCGAGTACAAACTTTTGATTATTTGTGACTGTGGATGGTCAGTTTTACCGCTCATGATGATTGCCAATACTGTTAATAAAAAAGAGTGAAGTGGCAATGGAATGCAAATGTAGCGAATTTGGAAAAGTTGAAAACATAGCACAGTGAAGGAAGTGCTGTTTTTTGCCTTCGTTACTTGTAGTGGTTCATATAAATTTGCAGCAGTAAGTTTCTGTTAGTGCTTGTGTAAATTAGTATGTGAAGAAAGCAAAAAGAGATATAATGAACTAATAAATAGACTGTAATCTCAACAATCTAGGCAAACACGTGGCAGAGTAGTTTGGATGTCTAGATTACCATACATGGAGCTTTACAGGTAGAGATTATCCAAAATGAAACACAACTACAATACATGTCTACAGCAAAACATTCCAAGTCCTAACCATTGAATTTGGGTGCAATTTAGGGACAACATCCATTCTATGATTCTATTTCATATTAAATAGACATACAGATAACATATTCTACTCTTCTTCATATCCTTACACAACTTCATTTATGTTCTCCTATTGCATGTTAGTATCCAGCCTGAACTGCAGATCAGATCTATATTAAAGTTTAGCAGTTGTTCAGTTGCGATATGAATCCAGTGACAGAAGCAGGGAAATAGTGGCCAGAAACGACAGAGATATAATTGAAGAGTAGGTGAATGGCAGTCTGCCTTGGGTTTCTGTACATTTAATAGGCGTTAGGCTGCAGTGGTGGTGGTTTGCTGATGTCGTGCCGCAACTCAAGATTCAGTCTGTAACCACAAGAGTGGGAAGATCTTGACCCTTGAGGACTAGCCCTCTATTGAAGAAAGCAAGAGTGGGCACTGTCGTTGGAAGTTTCAAGAAGCACTTGGTTGTTGGCTCCAATGGCACCAAGAGAGGGAGCATCCCACCGAATCCCACTACTAACTGACTAAACCAGCAGTTGACAGGAGAGGAGTAGTGGGAACAGGCTTTAAATTTCAACATTTAAAATTCCTGAAATTTGGGGAACCAGCTGAAAGTTAGGCTCAGGAAAACAAAATAGTGGTGAATCTGAGCATCACGTCCCAGAGTTCCACCAGTGGTGGGAGACCCGTAACCAAAATACAACAAACACATTGGGCTTTTCTATTATATTGAAGATTTGATCTTCATTTGAAGTGCTTTTTCCCATTAAATGCTAATACAGGGAGTATTCAGCATAAATATTCTCATACAAATTAATTGTACAATTGTGAATGCAGATAGTGTACAGGAATTACGAACAAATTCACTTTGGATCCTATGCTGCGTTTCAATGATCTGTCAGTAGAGGGTGCTTTCACATATTACTGAGAGTCTAACTGAGCTTTGAAATTCTGTGTCACTTGAGCAAGAATGTTCACTCTCTGTATAATCTATATACAACTAATGTTCTCAAATTATAAAATTAGTAAGCAGCTATAACAGTTAATAAATGCAAATGTTTTCTCAAAATGCATAGCCACTTGGTAGGAGGGGAAAGGATAGTTGAAAAAACATACCTTATGTTTTTCAAGAAATTCTGGAGATAGTGTCCACGGTGCGTCCCTGATAACCTCATCAACATAGCGGCAATGTCTCAGGGCATCGTACCGCTCAATCTCATTCATGACAGTAAAACCTTTGTATTGGTGTGTTAGGTCATCACTGCACACTGAGACCAAATGCACAAACAATCCTTGTTAGAAATCCATTACACAAGCATTTCCCATAGACATCAATACTGGTCCTGTCACCAAACCTTTGTGAAAAGCTGTCACCATTTCACCTTTTTGTCTGTACTTTCAACTTTAAGAAAAATGATCTTGTAAAAATACTTGAATTTGTGGAATATTTTACAATATAATACAGAGCACTCCAATTTAACAATAAGAGCAATGTGCTACTGCACAATTTGTAATTATTTTATATTCATTATTTTCATAGATCATAGAATCCCTACAGTGTGGAAACAGGCCCTTCGGCCTAATAAGTCCACGCCGCCCCTCAGACCATCCAACCCAGACACATCCCTCATAACCCATCAAATCTACACATCCCTGAACACTATGGGCAGTTTAGCATGGCCAATCCACCTAGCCTGCACATCTTTGGACTGTGGGAGGAAACAGGAGCACCCGGAAGAAACCCACGCAGCCATGGGGAGAATGTGCAAACTCCACACAGACAGTCACCCTTTTCAGGTGTAGTATTATAGGAGAATAGCAAGCAAGTCAAGCAAAAGTCTATCATTTGCATATGGGAAGGGAATGCAGAAAATCAAGTCACTGGCAATGTCTAGCAGTTTTTTAGAAAGCAGCAGTAGAGAATAGGTGAAAGTAGTGTATAAATGGAACACGATGTGGTCAGTGGCATCAAGGAAGAGGGTAACTAATACAGCAAATATTTACACTATTCATTGAGCAACTCTGGTTTTAAAGATACTTTAAGTCATACCGTTTGTCAGTACATATCTTAAAGATAAGTTAAATCACAAATAATCTGCATCTCTCCTTCTCCATGACTCTTCCTTTGCTTTCATGTCGAATATGTTGGATACAAGATTGATTGTGTGTGCCGTTATTTAACCATCACTTGCAATGAAAATTTATAACTTTCTCTTGTGATCAAACTATTAATATACCTGACAGTACTTTATCTTGTCATTAACACTAATGTATTCTTTAATACTTGCATCAAAGAAAAAAATTGCTTGTTGCAAGAACATTTTGATTACTGAGCATAGGAGCTGTAGGAGGATATGAGCAGAACTGTCAACACTGAAGAAATAATAGAGGTGACATTTGAGAAAAGCAAGAATGATACAGATTGCAAATCCATTTAAAGATTTGAAGCAGTGCTTATATTTTAGAGTGATATCATCAAAAGTGGTTATATTTTTAAACCAAAAATTGAGTGACACTTGGCAAGCATGAGTGTGTGATGGAAAAATCTAGAAAACAACACAAAAATGTATGGGAGTCAATAGGTAAAACAGCCACTTTTATTTAGCACTTCTGTACTGATGTGCTATTCACATTTGGAACATCATCAGGACACAACAACTAATGGTACACAAGATCAGAGACCGAGTCAACATTAGCTCTCAACTGAACCAGGGCAGCAGTTTTTATCCAGGAGGACTATCTTCCATTGAAAGTATGGGGAACAATCTGTAAGAGCAGACTGCATTTCTCTTCAAACAGATGAACCCCAGCAATGGCAGAACTAATGATCTATGGGGAAA
Organism: Ginglymostoma cirratum; assembly: GCA_024137785.1. Classification (NCBI taxonomy): domain Eukaryota; kingdom Metazoa; phylum Chordata; class Chondrichthyes; order Orectolobiformes; family Ginglymostomatidae; genus Ginglymostoma; species Ginglymostoma cirratum. Next base: position 3,485,019 of record JAHRHZ010000031.1, read on the forward strand.
TGGGGTCAAATATACAACAAAGAAATATCCGTCACATTTTTTGATATGTGTAATCATCATAATTTCTCAATTAGTCTTTGAGTCATCCATAAAAGTTTGCTTCTTAAGTTGGCCTTGCACATTTGTTACAAATGGGTTGTCCCTCCATTCTTACCTCCAACAAGTAGGTAGGTATTTGGAAAAAGATTTTTGGCCTGCATGAGAGCCCGAGCATGACCTGAGTGAAAGAGATCAAATATTCCATCTGCATAAACTCTCACTGGTCTGTCAACTGTAAAAGGATAAAACCAACACAGGATTACACATGAGCATGGAAACAGGAGCTATTAAAAGTATTGCACTAATGAACATCAAACACAGCAAAGGTATACATGTCAGATAAAATCACAAGTTTTGATATTTTTTTTCTCTAGATTATCATCTAAGATATTGTTTGCAGTAATTAGCTCTGTAATATTGCTGATATTGGCATCACTGAAACCTCCTGTGGGTTATCTCAGACTGTGAACTCATTGGGAGGACAGAGAGCAGTCAGGGCAAGAGACATATTTTACTCTTTCAAGGATACACAATATACAGGTATAAGGGTTAAAAGCCCATTTTCAGCCCCTGTCTGGGTGCACTTATGGGCAACGGTATGTGCTGTGAGAGTCACAGCTGAGGAAATCCTTTAGGCATTCCTGTGCTTCACGTAAAAAGAAAGGAAGTCTCTCTGCTTTTACTAGAAGCCAGAAAACAAGGAAAACTACAGTTGCAAGGAAAGAGGTCAAACCACTTTCAGTTGACCTGCAAGGCCAAGCCTCTTAAAATCATCTACCAACATCACTCAACATAATGAAAACACTGTCCCATCATCTACTCTTCACAGAACAAGAGACTGATCTTTATGCATTGTTAAATATTTTTGGGCTCACCTCTCAAATCTAATGTGTGTGTATGTGTATTCTGTTATTATTTTTTCTTGCTTTCTAACAGATAAATTCACTCTATTGTTAACTTATGTGAGTGTGGTTAAATTAGTTCCTTTAAAAACGTAAAGTAGTTTGGTTTGGGAAGAAAATACCACAATGGAAGAATCCTTTTCTTAAATTAACCTTGAAGTGACCAACCAGGGAGGCGAGTATATAAAGTAAGGGAGCCAGTTTGACATCTCTCCCTGGAAACTTGACAAATTTAGAAATTCCATTTGGAACTGTAATGAATTGGAGAACCTTGCCCCAGAACAAAGATGTTGTAACATCCAGAGAGATGCAGGAGAAATGGACACAAGACTTTGTCAGGGTGGAGAGATTCCCAATGGCGCAAAGAGACATCTTCATGATATCATCACCAGATCACAGAATGTTATAAAACTCTTAGTTCCATTTAAAATGGGCCATAAGAAGCTTGATATGATGGAAATGTACTGCTCTTTGTAACTGAATAGCTAACTAATAGCCCTGACACAGAAGTTCCTATGAATGTAATATGTGTGTACATCAGGAGTTGAAATAAATGTCTATTGAATCTTTCAGTGCCTCATTATTCACATCTGGTTCTTGTGCTAGGGAAGTTAGCGCAAGTATTGCTGCATCAGGTATGAATATCTTGCTGGAGGCATAGCCCACACATGGTGGCAGTTCACCCATTACATTCCAACCACTATGACAAATCAGAGACTGGTTGCTAGGTGACAAAGGGCTTCTCACTCAACATGTGGCTCACGATTCCCCTCTGTGCCACTTTCATTGTCATAGAGGAAAAGCCTGACATTCAAAAACAATTATACTGCCCAAATTGCTCAGTGGGAGGCCTACACTCCTCCTGGACTGTGTCTCAAAATATGTGGTGGACTTCAGCCTTTTACTCTACTTTCATTTCATGAGAGTGAAACCCCTGCCACCAAGCTTTTGGATGAAGGAGTGACAAAAGCATTCAGGACCCCATCACTCCATTTATGTGTGAATGGCTAATCAGACCCCTCTTCCCCAAACATTGAAGATATGTGGTGTATGATGTGTTAACTTTCATTAATAGAGGGATTGAGTTCAAGAGGCGTGAAGTTATGCTCCAGCTATACAAAAGCCTGGTTCGGCCACATCTGGAGTATTGTGTCCAGTTCTCGTCGCCTCATTATAGGAAAGATGTGGAAGCGTTGGAAAAGGTGCAGAGGAGGTTTACCAGGATGTTGTCTGGAATGGAGGGAAGGTCTTACGAGGAAAGTTTGAGAGAGCTAGGGCTTTTCTCTTTAGAACGACGAAGGATGAGAGGTGACTTGATAGAGGTGTACAAAATGATCAGACGTATAGATAGAGTAGACAGCCAGAGACTTTTTCCTATGGTGGAGGTAGCTATTATGAGGGGGCATAGTTTTAAAGTGAGTGGAGGTAGATATAGGGGAGACGTCAGAGGTAGGTTCTTTATTCAGAGAGTGGTAGGGGCGTGGAATGCATTGCCGGAGAGGGTAGTGGAGATGGCCTCGTTAGGTGCATTTAAGCTGCTATTAGATAGGCATGTGGATGATACTATAATGGAGGGATGGAGGTTAGATAGTCCTTAGGATTAGGGTAAAATTTCGGCACAACATCGTGGGCCGAAGGGCCTGTACTGTGCTGTACTGTTCTATGTTCTATGATTAATAGCACTGCATTTTCTACACATTCCACTACCTTGGTGGTTTTCTTGGCCAAAACATTAAAAGAAAGGACATGACACCGAAAACACTCCATAACAACTTTACCCAACAACACCTCCGATAATGCAGACAATGTTGAACTATTGAGCTTTGTGTATGTAATTTAAAGTAAGCACAAAATCCAGACTGTGTGAAAATGTGATATTGTATTTGTGTAAATAGTTAGTGTGTTAATAAACTTCAAGACCTCTATCTCAGCAAGAACCTGACTGTCTACGGCATATGTTATACGGACTAACATATCGAAAATTACAAACCGCATCATGACATGTTGTCAAGATGATCTCACAAAGCAATATACATAGATCTCAGGCTCTCAGCCTGAGCTTCCAATGCAGACCTTGTGCTGCAATAGATGTTGCATCAGGTTGGGTCCAGGGGTGCTGTTATGGAGTTGACCACCACTTCCACAGTGGATAGGATAGGATCCTAGCTCTACACAACACTCTGTCCCATGTTAGAGCCAGACTCCTGCATTCCATTGACGAGAGGCTTTCTGACAAGCCTGTGTACATCTTTGTGTGCATGCCCATCAACATTCTTTAATATGCCTTTACAATCCTCATCTAAGTCCGCTGCAACAGAATTCATTTGTGGCTTTGCCCTCCAAAAAGCTGCCACCTTTCTCCCAGCCTGGCTACAAACATCTCATGAGTCACCATATACAGAACCAGCCTTTGCACAGACTGGTGATTGCAAGTTTCAGGTCACATGATGTTGAGTCTAAGTGTGTGTGCACATGTGTGTGTCCCAGTTGCAAATAGCCTCAGTCACTATCAATCCTATAATTTGCTGCACTGACTCCTCTAAAGGGCTCAGGAAATGCAGGTCACACTGACTGCCACCATTTCTTTGCCTCATGTTGTGCTGTAAAAAAAGAGAAAGGGGGTCAGTGAGTGTGTTGCAAGTAAATTAGATGGCAAATGCCAACAAGTTATTCAGTTGTACACCCCAGACAGGCATTAAATCCCAATGTTTGGTTGATATACCTTTCACAGAGGAACAGTTGGCACTTTGTGAAAGTTTTGAGAGGAAGGTGTAAGGCTTGCAGCTTTGTAATTGACATTAGACATGAGACCTGATTGCTCAGGATTACTGATAGGTGAGTAATGGGGTTGTTTGCTGTACTGAGCAGTGTGTGAGGATGCTGATACAGTTGTTGTAAAAGGCATCCAAGAATGCAATCACTGACCTTGACCACTTGAGCGAGACCATCAGATTTTTTCCAAAACTGCATCAAAATCGTGGGACAAGTCTTATTGCACTGCTCACTGTTGATAACCACTCCCAATTATTTTGCAGTATGTTTGACTCCCTGAGGAAACACTATCTTTTGCCCACTTTTCAGCTCTTCAAGATAATTGATTTCCCCTCTCTGTTCTGCTGCCCCATTGAAACTGTTAACACTGCACAAACATTAGTTGTAGCAGCCAGGGTGCATCTCCCTTTAAAAGTTGCAAACTGCCTTTAAGAAGCACAGGCAAGCTGTAATTCGTGCTATCCATGCACACATCTGGGCCCCCTATTCAAAGTCCAGCCTATCAATAGTAAATTTTGCATTGGGTGGCACCCCATATCATTGTAATGAGCAAGCAGCATAAAATGCTATCTGCATCATCGCAACCAGGCATTGGATGATCAAAGATTGTGACCTACAAACAAGATTTACTGAGGTGCAATTGCACTTTTCAGCTATCTTCAGGGATCTCACTAAGTGAAGTTTAACAGTCAATACCAACAAGTTATTAATTGCACCAGGATCAGACCGAAACCTACGCTCACCCAAAATCCACATATACAGTATTTTACACCAGGGATCACTGACCAATGATAACATTTACTTGGTTTTTCAAAAACTGATCTTGCCACAGTCCAGAAATTCTAACTCCAGTCACAAGTGGATCACCTACACACCATAGAATCTCCCCAGTTATCATCCTGATGAGAAGTAGACATGACCTACAAAAGCAAGACTGTTGGTGAAGAGGGAGAGCTGAATGTCACCAGTATACATTTGGATACACACACATGTTTTTGAGTAATGTCAAAGGGCAGCATATAGGCTAGGGAGAAATCTGACTCTTGGGTTTGCCATGGTTAACAGTGTGGGACAGGACGAGATGCTGGCAATGCTATAGTTCTAATTAGGTATATAAGTGAAAACTGCAAGCAATTCCAATGAACTAGACTGCAGAGAGAGGCTTTTGAGGATCGTGGGTATGGTCAGCACTGTCAAAGTTTGCCAAAAGGTCAAGAAGGAGATCAGAAAATGGACCATAGTCACAGCTTAAAAAAATGTATTTCATGTAAAAGCAATGTACTGCAGATGCCGGAGATCTAGAAAAGTAAAAGACAGAAAGTGCTGGAGAACTTTAACACGTCTGGTAGCATCTATGGAGAAAGAAACAAAGTTAACATTTTGAGTTCAATCCAACTATTCTTTGGAATGCCGAAGATTGATCTCAAAACATCAGCTCAGTTTTTGTCTCCACAGATCCTACCAGATCTACTGAGCTTCTCCAGGACTTTCTGTTTTTATTCAGATTTAACTTTGATTAGATCTCCTTCCATACCTTGGGAGTGAGCAAATCCAGATTGGAAGTTTAATCACAGGGACAGATTTTATCAAATGGACAGCTGACCAACAGACTGCCTGTTGCCAGATTGTTAATGATGTGCTGGCCTCCTGTTGGAAATTTTCATGCCCATGTGTCTTTGAGGAGAAAATGAGTGTCCATAATCTTAGAGACAAAGGGGCTCTTGAAGTCCACACACTCTTGTTGGTGGTGAGTGTAAAGAAATGGTGGGAAGGAGGATCTAAGGAGATTGTTGATAGGGGAAATAAGAAGCTTGTGATATCTTTGTTCTTCAGAATCGATAAGTTCATAAGATAATGGCCAATGCAATGAGATTGTTGTTATAATGAGGCCACAATGCGTCCTTTGGAAAATGCCAGGAGAGAAACAAAGGGTGATTGTTAACTTCACTGACAAATGGCTTTGGCTGCAATCTGGTAAAGTCAATAAAATATTTTTCAGATCTTAATTCCCAGACACAATTTGAACTGGCATAATGCCTTGAAAATATTGCAAAGCGTAATAAGAAAAAATGTATATGTTAGGAAATTAAAGACTAACTTGGTGTTCCAAAACGGGCCTGAGCAATAGTCAATCTTTCGTGGGGGGCCTTGCACTGACAGCTTGTTTCATCTGCAAATGCTGCAGGTTCAGTGAATGTCTGAAGAGAAAAACAAGGGAAAGAAAATAAGAATTAGGGCATACTCTTCAGTGCTTTTGTATGGTTTATAGCATGAATTATTTCTGACAGCTAGAGAAAAGCTGTACAATACTTTGCTGATTGATTGTTCAATTAGTTTCAGGCTCTTCAGCACTTTACATAACACCTTTGTATCAAATCACTTAATATCCACAAACACCATCTCCTTTTTAAATCAAATACTATAGCAAGAGGAACATGAAACTCTACTTAACTCGGAATATTGTACAATAATACCAAGATGAAATACCTTTAAAGATGACAAAGTATCACAGGTAAATTGAGACTCATTTTATTAGTATAGCAATGTGTATTTTAGCCAGTCTTATTGCAGCAACCTTTCAAATGCAGCAATTTACACTGAGTTGCAATTAACTTCCTCCTTGTCACAAGATAAAAGTCAAGGTAAAGACATAAATAGAGTTCGAATAAGAAGATAGGAACATTTGAAAAAAAGTGTAGGCTGTTCAGTTACTTGTATGTGCTCCACCAAGATCATGGCATGACTGATTTTCCTGATTTCCTCCATAGACTTTGCGACTGTAACTTAACAATGCTCTAGCTATCCCAATCTTGATGGCTCCAATTGTCCCTGAATCCACATGCCTTTGGAAGAGAAAGTTTCCACATTTTACATATATGTTTCTTGCACAGTGCTTCCTAATTACCAACTCCTGAATAGGCACCTCTAATTTTAGAATTAAGTCCTCTCCTTATTGATTCTGTTACCAGAGGAAATAGTTTTGCCAGATCTACACTTTCAAACTCTTTTACTACATTAAACACATCAAATCATATCAAATCACAATTACCTAAAATCAATGGAACATAACAAAATTAAAATAAGCAAGCGTCTCATTTTATCTCTGCAAGCACTGGTTTCCAGTGGAGCTGTCTCGGGTCCCATCCACGGTTCATCTTTCCTGATGAGCCATACCATTGAAAACTCCTTTGAACATCAGTGGGATCAGGTGATAGGGCACCCAACTGTCAAACAGCAATGAATAAATCATCCTTCCTCATGTTTAAAACAAATCCCCTATTTTCATTTTCTTTGGATTTGTGACTGTTTAAGTTATTTGGCATTTCATAAAGTCACTGTTTAATAAAAAGTAAATATAAAATGTTCATTTCTGTCCAACACATTCATGACTGTCCAGCGACTAAACTGATTTACTGTTGGAAAAAGCTACAAAAAGAATTATTTCACTTGACACTGTGATTGAAATTTGGCCGATCTGTACCATAAAATGCTGAACCAAGCACCAAACTACTAGAGAGTGAATCGCAAGCTTGCAGACTTCATGTGCGCTTGAATTACATAAAGCAGCAGTTTATAAATGGACTTCAAATTCCACAAAAAAATTACATTTACAATGTTATATTTATCACAAATATGGTTTCTGATCATTAGCTGCTTTTTCTATACTGAAAACGTTACACAAATATAAGTTGTTACCAGAGTATCTGTGACTCTGTAACTGTGTAACTGTGACTCACATGACTCCGTTAGAAATATTACATTTTTAAAAATATTTATTACCGAATGTGTGGTCTCCTGTGATTTGGAATTATGAGGATGTTTTCCCCCGAAAGATGTTGAGATGGCATTCATTCTACAAATAAAATTCTGAACTCAACATATGCTCCATTTTATGTTTAGTTTATACTGAGGTCTTTCTGCTGTAATCTGAGAGCTGAAGTTGATGGCATCAGATTTAGTAGAATGAAGAGATCCACAAAACTACTGTATACCTGTAATGAACAATCTAATTTAAATTGACATAACTTTTAATACTGATTGGTTAATTAGGAAAAGAAAACTGGCCGTTTTCATTTTTACTGTAGATCTCCATCATCCACTTCTTCAAAAGTACACTTAATCTTTCCATAAAAGATGCAAATTGTTTCAACCACCATACAATGTGACAGGACTTTTCATGCTATAACAACTTTGGTTATGAAATAAGCATGTTCCTAAACTCATGCAAACTCACAATTTTAAATTAATAACCTTTCTCATCTCTGACTCCTAAACCAGACAAAAAAAGGTTTCCCTTTCAAATTTCTTGATAATTGTACGATTTTCAATTGAATTTCCTTTCAGTGTCATTGACCCAAGAAAATACTCAGTTCTCTAAATATAATTATATTGTCATCCTTTCTTTGACTCTAATGTCCTTTCAATATGAGTGATCGCAAACAGAATTTCAATTTTGGCTTAACCACTCCTTGCAAAACACCTTTTACCATTGCACTCCATGCCCTTTCTCATAAAATTCCAAATGCTACCGTTATGTTTTATGGTTTCACTTGTAGCTGCCCTTTCAGATAATTACAATGTTGTTTCACTAAAATATATAAGAAATTTGTTATTGATTTTGCCTTTACTCCACTGAGTTCATATGTCTTAGTGCTAAAAAGGAAAATCTGCTCCAAAATAAGGCAGTTCTCCTTTATAACGCAGCAACAGAGTTTGTAGATAGAAAGTACGTTTCCAAACAAGAGATTTAATAACATACAGATTTGTAGATATATAGTACAGATATTCTTTTACTAGAATACTTGTATGGTTATGATCAGTGTTATGATCTGCTATACTTATAATGTTCAATATAAGTGTACTACAATTTTCAGAAGCAACTCAGGGAGACATCTGCAAAATGCAAACTTGCACACAAGTGCCAACCAAGCTTGTCTACAATTGTCACTCTTTTCTGACATTATCTACAACAAACACAGGAATTCATGCAACAGATTCCTGATTTTCAAAGCGTTTCTTCAGCTTGTATTTCAATAGCTCAAGCTAAGCAAATTTAATTAATGAACTTAAAAAACACTCCAGGATTTCTACAGTACGCCAAAAACATCAAAGTAATTGCTGAAATGCACATGGTTGAAAGTTAAGTACATAAAAGATGCACATTGCCAAGTCCAATCATTTCATCCATTACTTTGAGACGGTATTTTGCTTCTATTGATAGCACAAAGCAAATTCTTTTGAGATTGTTTGTGTTAGTCGTAGCTCAATTGATGCATCTCACCCCTGAATCACAAGATTCCAAGTTCAAGACATACTTCCAAACTTGAGAACTAAAATTATGGCTAACACTCAAGTGCACTACTGCACTCTCTGAGTTTCAGATGAAATGTTAAACCAAGGTTTCATCTTCCTGCTCTTGTCATTGTAAAATATTTATTAGCACCATTTCAAAGAGTGGCAGAGGAGTTCCCTGGTATCCTGGCCAATGTAAATTCTTCAATCACCACAGATAAAAAAGCATTGCTGGGTCATCATCACATTATTGTTCCTGTGAGTTTGCTGTCTACACTTGAGCAGCATGTTTCCAACAGCATATGCTTCCAAAATTTTTCAAAACTGCACTCTAGGACATTAACCCCACCTTTCTTCCACCAGCAGCATCTTCTTACACTACTCAGAAAAGCAAGGGGCAGCGAACATTGGCTGGAATTATTTACAGGTCACCTAACAGTAGTGGTATAAATTAGGAGATGAGAAAAGATAATTGCATGGACAACAGTTATCATGAGTGACCTCCTTTTGCATATAGACTGGGTGAGCCAACTGAGCACTAAAGCTGTGGAAGACATGTCTCTGAAGTATCTTAGAGGTGGTTTTCTAGAACAGATTGTTGATTAGCCGACTAGAGGGACATGTAACCAAAAAGGGCTAATTAATAACCTTACTGTAAAAGAACCTTTAAGGTTAAGTAACTGCAATATGATAGAATTTTGTATTTTATTTGAAAGTGAGATTGTTCTGAAGGAAGGATTTTAAATTTGAATAATGGAAGACTTTTATAGAATTAAGAAACTATGGAAATTGTCTGAGCTAGATTGGGAAAATACATTAAAAGTCACGACAGTGCATAGAAAATGGGCAATCTGTATGTGACTTACACCTACCTTACATGTCTTCAAGGTGCAAAAACTCAAAAATGCTCAATCAACTACAGCCAACAAAGCAAGTTAAGGATTGTATAAGCTTAATATAAAAGGCTTATAAAGTGGCCAGAGATTAATAAATTGGAGGACTGGGAAGTTTGAGAATACAGCAAACGAAGAGGAAGAAATGGAAAAGGAAAGAAAAATATAATATAAACACATATTTATAAAAATGGACTGTAAAATCCTCTACAGACATGTTAAAAGAAAACTTTTGGCAAAGATGGATGTGGGTCCATAAAGCAGGGTCAAGAGAATTTATAATTGAGGTTAGAGAAACGGTGGAGAAGTTATTTGATTCCTTTGTTTGTTTTCACTGAGGGAGAGATTCAAGAAATCTCCCAGAATTAGAGATCCAAGTGGCTAGAGATATTGAAGAGTTGAAGGATATTACGATTAAGAAGGAAATTGTACTTGAGAAATTAATGAGGCTGAAAGTTGATATTTCTCGGGACTAGATAGTCTATATCCCAGAGTGCTGAAGGGAATGGTTCTCGAGCTCATTAATGCATTGGTCATTATGTTTCAAAATTACATAGATTCTGGAATGCTTCCTGCAATTTGGAAGCTTGCCAATGTCACTCTGCTATTGAAGAAAGGAACAATAAAGAAACCAGGGAACTACAGACATATCAACTTTACATCGGTAGTAGGGAAAATACTTGAATCTATCATAAAGTACATGATAAGAGGACACTTGGATACAAATGATTTGGCTGGGTACAGTTAGCATGGATTTTTGAATGGAAAATCACGTTTGATTAGTTTGTTGGAGATTTTTGAGGACATTATTAGCAAAATTGATAAAGGGGTGTGAGGATGTAGTATTTTTGGCTTTTCAGAAGCCTTTTAATAAGGTCCCCCGTAGGAGGCTGATCAGCCAAATTAAAGCACATTGGATAGGAGGAAATACTGGCATGGATTAAGGATTGGCTAGCAGACAGAAAATAGACAGTAGGCATAAGTGGGCCATTTTTGTGTTGGCAGACTGTGAATAGTGGGGGATTCTATTAAGATCAGTAGTTGGGCCCCAGATGACCTTCTGACATGTTAACACCATCAATTACACCACATATTTCCACCTCTAAAACATTGTCCAATTCTGACTTGCCTCAGTTTTTCTGCTGCTGAAACTGTCATTCATGCCTATTACCTCAAGACTCAATTCCAACATCTGCCTAGCCAACCTCCCACATTTTAACTTCCATGAATTTGAGGTTATCCAAAGCCCTGTTGCCCATATTTTCACTTGCAACATATTTCTGCTCATCCATTACTTATCTACGTGGGTTCTCAATTAAGTAACAACTCAATTTAGAAACTCTCAATCTTGTTTTCAAACTCTTCCACAATCTCACCTGTTCCTAGCTGTATAATTACTACTCATATACACCTCTGAAATATTCCAAATGCCTCATCTGTCATCTTGACTGTCCCCAGTTTTAACCATTCTGTCCTAAGCATGTCTTCAAATGCCCAGGTCCCAAAATTCTAGAATACTCTCCCTAAATCTCTTTGTCCCTCCTGCTCTCTTTCCTTATTTAAGATACTCAGTAAAACCTATCTCTTGGACCAGGCTCTTGCTGATCTGTCCTAGCATCCTCTTATGAGACACAGTGCCAAATTTAGTATGATGATGTTACTGCAAATCACTCTATGACATTTTCCTATATTCAAGGGTGGTAAATAAAGGCAAATTGATGTTGCTGTTTATTTCTACATCACGTTCATGCTATGGTCTTATTTTAGGGTTTTGTGGTACCATTGGCTCTTTTTCCTCAATCACTGTGGGTAGAAAAGCTGAGTCAGATTTGTCCTTCACCAACATCCACATGTGCATCAAAGCTCATGGGTCCATTGCCTGGAGATGGAACACTCAAGAAATTCTCCTAATAGTAGCTCGGAGAACAATCATACAACCTCTTGTGTCACATCAGAGTTTAGGTTTAAGCCGAGATATGTGCTGAGTTAATTTTACGCAAAAGGGTACGAATGGAAACACTTCAACTGATCTCAATGTCAATGGGCAAGAAAGGTGAGGAATCAGCAAGGGTTGATGCTTGATACACAGTGATTTGCTTGAGATGCAAGTATGTAGGCAACAGACGAGGTTAAAATTATTTCAGAGATAGCAGAAACTGCAGATGCTGGAGAATCTGAGATAACAAAGTGAACACAGCAGGCCAAGCAACAGCAGAGGAGCAGGACAGCTGACGTTTCGGGCCTACACCCTTCTTCAGAAATGGGGGAGGGGAAGAGGCTTCTGAAATAAATAGGGAGAGAGGGGGAGGCGGATAGAAGATGGGGGAAGGAGAAGATAGGTGGAGAGGAGACAGACAGGTCAAAGAGGCGGGGATGGAGCCAGTAAAGGTGAGTGTAGGTGGGGAGGTAGTGAGGAGATAGGTCAGTCCAGGGAGGATGGACAGGTCAAGGGGGCGGGATGAGGTTAGTTGGTAGGAGATGGGGGTAGGGCTTGAGGTGTGAGGAGGGGATAGGTGGGAGGAAGGACAGGTTAGGGAGGTGGGGATGAGCTGGACTGGTTTTGGGATGCGGGGACGAGCTGGGCTGGTTTTGGGATGCGGTAGGGGGAGGGGAGATTTTGAAGCTTGTGAAGTCCACACTGATACCATTGGGCTGCAGGGTTCCCAAGTGGAATATGAGTTGCTGTTCCTACAACCTTCGGGAGCATCGTTGTGGCACTGCAGGACGCCCAGGATGGACATGTCATCTGAGGAATGGGAGGGGGAGTTGAAATGGTTCACGACTGGGAGATCCAGTTGTTTAGTGTGAAATCTCCCCTCCCCCTACCACATCCCAAAACCAGCCCAGCTCATCCCCGCTGGATGTTATTGCTGCCTCTGACTGTGTGGTCTCTCTAATCTTAGGAATTATGAGCTTTTGGTGGTGGTAAGCTGCCTTCTTGAGCTACAGTAGTCCATTTAGTGGTAGGTACACCCATAGTGTTATTAGGGAGGGAATTCCAGGATTACAAACCAGCAACAGTGAAGGAGCGCCAAGTCAGGATGGTGAGTGGCTTGTAGAGGAAATTTCAGGTTGTGGTGTTTCCATGTGTTTGCTGTGGTTGTACTTCTCAATGGTAGTGGTATAAGGAGCCTTGGCAAATTTCTACAGTGCATCTTGTATATAATAAACAGTGCTTCTAATGAGTATCAATGGAACTGGGAGTGAATGTTTGTGAATGTGGTGCCCCTAAGCTGCTTTGTCATGGATTGTGTCAAGCTTCTTGAGTGTTGGTGGGGCTGCACTCATCCAGGCAAGTCAGGAATATTCCATCACACTCCTGACTTGTGACTTGTAGATGGTGGGCAGTCTTTGGGAAGTTAGGAAGTGAGTTGCTCTGAAGTATTCCTAGTATCTCACCTTCTCCAGCCATGACATTTAAATGCCTAGTCCAGTTCAGTTTTTGGTTAATGGTAACCCCTCAGATGTTAGTAATTGAGGTTTCAGTGATAGTAATGCCATTAAATGTAAGGGAGCAATGGTTAGGTTTTCTGTTGTTGAAGATGGTCATTATCTGGTACTGGTAGAATGTGAATGTTATTTGTCATTTTCAGCCCAAGCCTGGATATTGTCCAAATCTTGTTGCATTTGGACATGGACTGCCTCAGTAGTTGAGGAGTTGCAAATGGTGTTGGACATTGTGTAATCATTGGTGAATGTCCCCATTCTAAACTCCAGAGAATATAATCCTAACCAACACAATCTCTCTTCATAGTTCGGTCCTGCCATCCGAGGAATCAATTTGGTCAATTTTCACTACACTGTTTCTAGGGCCACTTCCTTAAGTACTCTGGGATGTAGATCATCAGGCCTTGAGGATTTATCAGCCTTCAATCCCATCAATTGCCTCAATGCCATAATGCTACTAATATAGATTTGTTTCAGTCCCTACCTCTCAATAAATCTTGTGTTTCCCCATCATTTTTAGTGCATTTTTCGTGTCCTCTTTTGTGTAGACAGAAGTGAAGTATGAATTTAGTTTGTTAGCTATTTCTTTGTTTTCCATTATAAGTTCCTCCATTTCTGACAGTAAAGGACCTACATTAGTTTTCACCAGCCTTTTTTACTTTACATACCTATTGAAACTTAGACAGTCAGTCCTTAGTTCCCTGCAAGTACAAGGTTTATTTGAATAGTTGCGGCTCCATTCCTTGAAGATGATTACCCTTAACAATAAACTATACCCAGTTCACAGCTAACCTTGCAATTTTAGATAGGCTAGTAGAGTAAATGGAAATATATTCCTGATATTAACATTAAAAACCTTTATGAACTCATTCTCATACTGTCAAATGGACTCCTGCATCTCCTAAATTATATGTTCAGATCAATTTCTCAACATTAAAGCCATGCCATTGAGAAACACAATTTTGTAATCCATTGATGAGCGTACTATCTCAAACAAAATATACATTCATTTCCCACATTACACTCATGCAAAATGAAAGTAAAGCTGTTAGTGCAATGGAGAGGTAAAGTGAACACCCAAAACATAGCTGCATTGTTGAGAGACATTCTGAATATCCACACAGTATATCTCCAGCAGGGGGAAGCAAATGTTGGACGTGATTCACAACAGAATGCTCTCATGCAGTCTCGAACTTTTCTGCCAAAAGGCTGACCACAGACTACCTTGGCTGGAACTTGCTGCATTCACTGCAGGAAGAAACCTGAATTCACGGAAAGAAAAACTGAAAGGTCTTATTTTGGTCATTTACATCCATCACTGTCAACTAAAAACATGGCTTGCAAGTAGACACATGGAAGGTTTTTTTTTTTGGCATTCACAGTTAAGCAGAAATCAAGGCAGTACAAGAAGAAAATGAAGAAAGAATGGGCTGGGAAAAAGGTGTGTGTGTGTGTGTGTGTGTGTGTGTGTGTGTGTGTGTGTGTGTG
>JAHRHZ010000031.1:3507107-3544979 GCA_024137785.1 Ginglymostoma cirratum
TCTTCAGAAATGATTTCTGAAGAAGGGTCTAGGCCCGAAACGTCAGCCTTTCTGCTCCTCTGATGCTGCTTGGCCTGCTGTGTTCATCCAGCTCTATACCTTGTTATCTCAATAATCCTGTGCTAACTCTGATCCACAGAAAACAAAAAATATACCCTTTATATGTTTTACTTTATCTGCTTTTGCTTTTATTTCAAATTATTGAAAAAGTCCACAGTATTTAATGAATAAAATTTTGTATCACTAAAGTGACTGGGCCTGTGATTTAGCTCCAAGTTTCACATATCTGGGCTTTTTTTTCTTAATTTAATCCATTTCTAATCAATCTGTTTAGAGAAGTTATTACACACCTCTGGACCAGGTGGGACTTGAACCCAGGCCTTCCAGTTCAGGGGTAGGCATTCTACTTCTGTGTCAGAAGAAGGCCAAAATAATTCTAATCAACCTGTTCAGAGATGTTGCTGCACACCTCTGGAGCAGGTGTGATTTGGACTGGCTCAGAGGTAGGGGCACTATCACTGCACCTTAAGAGGTCTACATATCTGGGCTTTGAAACCCCTGATAATTCCTTTCAACTTGCAAAGTCAGTTGAAGTTTCTGTTCAGCTTCAGTTAGTTAAACTATCCAGGTTTGGATAATTGTATAGGATTGCTTCCAATGGTTTAGGATTTAGGCTGATCAAGGAGCTGTCCTTTTGCACCAATAAAGAACCAGCCTTTCCCAGTTTGGGAAACTTAAAGCTCAGGACTCCTTACACAGTATTAATATCCAAGAACAAGTGAATCAACCCAACATGTCTATTTTGGTGTTTATGCTCCATATGAGCTTCCTTTTTACAGATCACTCTCTCAACACATTCTGTGATCTCTTTCTCACTCATGTGCTAATCTAGTTTTCCCTTAAATTTATCTTGCTATATGCTTCAGTTTCTTCATGCTTTAGCAAATTTCATATTCTAACTATTCCCAGAGGAAAGTAATTTATCTGGTATTCTTTACTGCATTTAATGATGACATACTTATATCTTATATTTGCAACTGCTAATTTTGGACTTCCTGCAAACATAAGAACATGGCATCCAGGAACAAGAGTAGACTATTTGGCTGTTCAAGCCTGCTGCAAAGTTTGATACGTTCCTGGCTGATCTGATGGTGATCGCATCTACACTTTTCTCTTTGTTACTCCACATGTCTGATATCGTTCTCTATCAAAAATCTATCAAACCACACTGTTGAAAGAAAAATTAGCAACCCTGCCTTCACCACTTTCTGGGGAAGAGAACGCCACAGAGTAATCATCTTCTGAGTTAAAAAAAGCTCCTTATCTTCATTTTAAAAGGGATACCACTTATTGTTAAACTATGTCCCCTAATTCTCATCTTGCCCATGAAAAGAAACATCTTTTCAATATCCACCCATCTAGTTCACTATTATCCTTTAGAGGAGGAAATTTGCTGTCCTTACCTTGTCTAGTATACATGTGACTCCAGACCCACAGCAATGTGGTTGAGTCCTAACCACCTCTCGGCAATTTGGGAAGAGCAGTAAATGCTGGCATAGCCAGCAATGCCCACATTCCATAACTGAATTTTAATTGAACCCCTGAAGATCTTATGTGTTCAATCAGATCACCGTTCATTCCTTTAAACTCCAAAGGGCATAAATTCAACCTGTTCAATGTGTTTTTTTCATAAGTCCTTCATCACAGGAACAAGTTGAGAAAACTTAACTGTGTCTAATATAATTGTATCCTTTTTCAAATAAGGCAGCTGAACTGAACACATCGTGCCAGATAGTCTCACAAAATGCTGTACAGCTGAAGTAAAAGCTTCCTTTTTTTGCATTTCATTTTCCTTACAATAAATACCAATATTTCATTTGCCTACCCAAACATTTGCTCGCTGGACATTTAACTTGTGGTGATTATGTACCAGGATATACAGATTTATTTTTATCACCAAGTTCTACAATTTCATTCCATTTATATAATATGATGCTTTGCTAAACTTTCTGCTGATTTGGTAAGGTCCTATTTTCTATGTTGTACTCCATCTGCCAGAAGCCTGCCCACTGATTTAAGCTACCCTTTGCAGACTTTTCACTTGAGAATTGACTTTCCTACCTCTCTTGCTGTTAGTTGCAGCCTGAGCTACCGTTCATATTCACCTAAGGTATTGGCTTCAGCATGCTGATCTCAATCATTTGTATGCAACGCAGGACAGAATACACAGCGGATTCGTTTATATATTTATCAAATGGGCCAGCATTTAATGAGGCTACTTTCTCTGGAACTTTTAAATGAATGGAAGAGCAGAGTAACAGGAGCAGACAATAAAAAGGACTCCCAGGTTTTCTGATAGGGTGCTGAATGTGTTGATTACAGAGGTGAAAAGGAGTAGTTTAAGACGCCCAGATGAGCTACCCTGAGAAGGGGACCCACATAGATTAATTTGTGGACTCTTGCCCCAGGGTCCTGACTACTTTGCCAGAAATATTTCAAGGACTTTGCATGGATCATAAACATCAGCAATTGCATTTCTGTTGATTACTCCTGTCTGGTGTTCCACTGTTATGGACCACACCAAACCCCTTAGAATATATTAAGAAGATAGCCTAGAACCTAACTTTTTCTTATTTTAAAGGCAAGTGCCAGACATTGCATTCCAGATGCAATTCGATTGATGAGACTACTCAACATTAAGCAAAACACACTTTATTCATGCGGTGTAGTTAAAATGCAACAAAAGAAAAAAGAAATCGAAATACTTAACTGTATTGCAAAACTTAAGAGAATAATACATTATTTAACTACTAAATACTGACTGTTCCAATATAGTAACACTCCTGAAACACGCCATTGGCAAAGGCAAATTCAGTAAAATAGATTGTCTCACAGGCAATTCTCCAGTCCAGGAGGAAAAATATCAAAAGCAAACTCTGAGAGAGAGAGTGTACCAGTGAGTGATGTACTACAGCTTCCACCCAGCTTCAAGACCCCAGTAGCTATTACTGAAAAAACCAAACTTAAAAATCCTGGTTCAAGAGGAGCCTGACCCTGCCCATTCAGGCTGCTTGTATTGTTTCAACTTTTAAAAAAAACACTCTAGGCCTCCCAAGCTGTTTACATAATTGGATTCAAATAGACTGATTCACCTCACCTTAAAAACTCTTTTCAAAAAAAGGACAAAAGACACCTCTGGATAGTATTGTCACACCACCAACATCACATGTTACTGAAAGCACCATGCCTACATCATTTAAATATCAACTATCAACACTTGAACTTAATATTCAGAAGTTTCAACTTTGCCCCACATATGCATCAATACAGTTAGTCTCACACCCGCCCTTTGATGATGCTACATATCTCCAGCTATTCAGCTAGGGTAGGCAGATTACCCAGATGTATTGGAATACACTCAGTGGCATTCTCCCACCTCTCTTGAAGAACAATGTGGTGTATATGTGCTCAGAGCAACAGACAATTGTTGATATTGGGGTATGCTGGCAACAACAAAGTTCTCCCAAAAACACAGTGATTCATACCATGGAGCCACTGTTACTGAAATCATTTCTCCTGATATTACTGAGAACGTGTAATATATTACTGACTCATACCCCTTCTCAAATCCCACCTCACCCTGCTAACCAGCAGGAACTGCAAGCTGCAGCTTGCCTAACCATGGATTTTTTGCTTTCTGCCTCACTTACTTGCCTTGCCACAACTTCCTCCTCATGTAAGATAACAAGGTGTAGAGCTGGATGAACACAGCAGGCCAAGCAGCATCAGAGGATCTGGAAAGCTGATGTTTCGGACCTAAACCCTTCTTCAGAAAGGGTCTAGGCCCAAAACATCAGCTTTCCTGCTCCTCTGATTCTGCTTGGCCTGCTGTGTTCATCCAGCTCTACACCTTGTTATCTCAGATTCTCCACCATCTGCACTTCCTCCTCATGTATTTCTGTTTCCAATTATCCAAAATCTGCTGCTTGGCCAACCATGGAATCCACAGGAAAGAGGACAACATTGCAACCGCCCCCCTCTCCCACACATACCCCACCCTGAAATGTGACGTGTGATTGGGGAAGGGACATGGGCACCAAGAGCTTTAATGCATTGGCAGGCTGAGGCTCTGCTGTTACTGTAAAGGATCAGGGGGGATTCCAAATACAACTGGTACAGAAGTTCACAGAGCACTTGGAGCCCATCCACTGCAGCATGGGACAGGTGACCAACTCTCTCAGCATACCCGTGGAATAAAAGGTAAGCAGCAGCTGCTGGCCAATTTCTCAGCTTCTATTGTAGCACCTTCAATGGACAGAATCTGGTAGAAGTCTAGGTGAGGTGAGCTATGGCGAGATCTGTTGCAGAATAGGACTGGAAATCTGAGGTTAATATTGACATAGGAGCAACTTGCTGTATGTATTAGACACATTTCTTGTTATGCAGCGAGTTGCCAATACGGGGGGCTGGTGGGGAGGGCTTATTGCTGATTACTATTACACCTCCCCTCATTAATATTCAGCTTCTTAACTTGCCAAATGCACCAAGCAAGCTAGACATTGAGAATTTTCATCATGGAAATCAGAGAATTCTGGTGATTTTAGCTCACTACTTGTTCTGGAGATCCTCCATGTTGAGCACCAGGCACTGACATCCCTGGGCACCGACCACACGCACTCAACTTCCACAGATTTTGGCATCTGGCATGTGCCAGCCTCTAATAATGCTTGTGGTACAACTCTGATCTACTTACAGCACACTTCTGCTTTTCAATGTTGCACTTTGGGCTGCACCAACAACTATTATTGTAATGCTACAGTAAGGACACTGTCCACTGAGGGCTACACTCCCAGATCATGAACTGAACTAGGCTGTATCTCCAGCCTATTCACTGAGAATACCTGGATGCTCACTGCAACTTTGCCTTGCATTGCCTTTTTACGCTTTGCCCCCTCAGCCAGAGATACCAGCCTCACAGAAATGCTGTGTTTGCCACACTACTTAGAACAGACACAAAGCCCAGAAGCTTATCACAATGGTCAACAAGCCTCTGCCAAATCGAGGTGGATAGTCTTCAGACAGGGGACCTGATATAATACATCAAGGGCTGCCTCTAACAATAATCCAGAGGCTTGGATACAAACAGTCATCTTTTTGGGATGATCAGAAGCATATCCTCTCCTCATTAACTGCCTCATTAGCCAAATGTTGGGCAACATACCATTCACTTTGACTCTCCCCTACTGTGAGCTGTTTTCCACCTTGAATGAGAGAGAGGCAATTATTTAGGTAGTTGAATGTTGGTGACATAGCTATTACTGTTGGTGCAGCTATGGGGGCATCTCAAGTGAGGGAGTAGGCAGTGAAGATGGCATGTGGGGTTACAGTAGGGTTGAGAATTTGACTGGGTGAGAGTGAGTGATGGAAGGTGTTTGAGACAATAGTGAGAATGATAGAGAATGGGCCTTGGTGGGAGGTGGGTACCGCAGCAGAGATTGAGTGAGCACGTGGTTTTGGAGAGAAGTTGGTAGCACTTAGGTGAGAAGATTTGACAAGGTCATTGACATTCTTCCTACAGTGCTAGGCATTCCTCCCGACTGCATTGACCTGGGTGGCACCCTCAGATCAGGCTGGCATGGTCTTATGTCATCATCACCATTGCCAGTCCTGGAGGAGTGGAGAAACTCCAGCGTTCCTCCTCTGCAAAGTGAGGCATCAAATTTCCCTTGCCTGCCATATGCAAAGCAGAGGGGAGCATAATGACCTTTTCAAGAAGGTGTGGGTGCTGGAGAAACAAGTTGGACTTGGGGACTGGTCATATTTTTTGGAGAACTGATTCGATTTATCTAACAATGTTTTAATAAATTTTGTTGTTAAGAAGTAAGAAACATTGAGGTGCAGTTTCCTGGTTCTGAAGAGAGAGGTTTGGACAGGTGGGGAAACCACCTGCTGTTGATTTATTGTTGAATCTTGTTGAATCTCTTAGCATTCTTTTAACTCTCTTTTCGCCTCTGTATCTGAACTAATATATTTCTTGGGACTCTTATTTATCACTAGTTTTAGCTTTGTAATGAGAATTGAATTGAATTTTCATAACTATCTGTATGTTTCTCCATGGAACCATTGAAGTGCCCCTGATCTACTTGAATATAATCTTCTATTGCTTCACTTTTATAGTAGTTAATGTTTCCTTTCAGTTTATCCACACTATGATTACAAGTTATTATTCTACAATTTGCTCTTCTCCCTTGAATCAACTGTTTCATGCCTTTCTGCATTTTCATCTTAAAATTTATGTAATGACTGTATGAGAGGGTGCTAAGAAGATGTTAGAACTAGTCACAGAATTGTCCTGGTTATAAAACACTCAGGAGATGTAGAGTAGAGGCAGGAAGAAGCATGGTGGTATAAATCAATCTGGGCGGAATTGGAAACCAAACTTAACTTTAGTGTCAGTATGGCAGTCCAGCTCAGCAAGACGGATTGTTTAAGACTGATGTGTGCTTCCAGGGAGCAGTCACATGGGAGTACAAACACTCCTCTGACATGGGACTTTTGTTTGTTAATAAATCTATGAATAAAACATTATCCCTGACTAATCAGGAGAATTTTATATCATACTCCAAGTTCCAGAGCTAATGTTCAATTGCAAGAGTGAAGATTGTTCAATGCTCCAGTGCAATCAGCCAAGATTCTCACAAATGCCTGTGGATTCTTGTTGGAAACCTTCCATTAATAATGCTGGGGAAAGAAATCTCCTGGGATCTTCCTAAATTGCTCCTCCCTTTGCCTATGTAAACATTCTCAGTAAACTAATTCACAGTATGTAAAGTGTCTTGAGATGTCTTAATCCAGTTCAAGTCAATATCCTCAAGAGTATAAAACAAAATATTGCATGGGTAGTCTACCCATTACTGTTAGGCAGACAGCTGTCACTGTTGGATGCCAAGGTGCATGGTGATGGGAACATGTATTGGAACAAGTCAAGTGAATTTTCCTTGGTTTCCCCACCTGTCCAAACCTCTGTCTGCAGAACTAGGAAATTGCACCTCAATGTTTCTTACTTCTTAAACACTGTTGTGATTACTCCCTTAAAAGGAGGACTCAGGTATGCAAGTTAACTTTGTATTTCTTTAAACAATCTCCGTCTTAGACTGACTGAATAGAATTCTGTCTGATACGCAGTCCTGGGTCAGTCCCATGTTTGTTTAATATGTACAGAAAATCATCAATCTTTACAAGTATACATTGTTTATATTTCATTCTCGTACAACAAACAATGATCTTCCACGCTAAGTTTTTCTTCTATCCTGTCTACAGCAATCTGTTTATACTCTAATCTGCTACCAAGGTTGATACAGGCCTTTAGGTGTACAAGCTTCCTTTCCAGTCAATTCTATTGATGTGGACACCTAGGGTGTTCAGGGGTAACACAGTGTGGAGTTGGAGGAACACAGCAGGCCAGGCAGCATCAGAGGAGCAGGAAAGTTGGCGTTTTCTGAAAAATTTCTAAAGAAAGGTCCCCACCCGAATCTCAGCTTTCCTGCTCCTCTGATGCTGCCTGGCCTGCTGTGTTCCTCCAGCTCCACACTGTGTTATCTCTGACTCCAGCATCGGCAGTTCTTACTATCTCTTAGGGTGTTCAGGGGTATGTTCTAAATGTGCTTTACTGTTTGAGCTTGTCTGACACCTGTTGCAACCACTTTTTATAAAATCTTATTTAATTCCTAATATATTGCAATAAGTAAAGACTGAGAATCGTCCTCAAGTAAAAATTCTAGCTGTGAAATTCGGCTCCCAGTCTTTCAGCACTGAGTGCTGTCTGACCTTCAAATTGAGCCAGCAACATTGGACACCTTTTGGATGAGGGTGTGAGCACCCATGCTGGGACTGTGCAATGCTGGTTTAATGCCAGCACTACCATTTTGCAGCTCACTGCTCCAGTTAACACCTTTTCATAATCTTAACAGCAGGAAAGGCCATCAGTCCTGCACTAGTTAAAGGGATCATCAGCTACTTTCAAGTTAGTTGACAAGCGATATCTGACTTGCAATAATTGGAGAAGTGGTCACCAGGTTCCAGAATTCGTTAAAGTTGCTATTTAAAGTTGTGTGAATGAATTTGTCATGGCTTCAAAGATTCAATACAAACTATTTGCGCACAGATTGTACCCATGTAGACGAGAGCATGAGAGGGGGATGGGCAGAGACAGAACTGAAACAGCAAGCTGCTGGAGGGAAGGAGAGGAGCGGAGAAATACTCTCAGCAAAGGGCTGTATCTACTAAAGGTGTTCAAGGAGCGCTACAAAGGCAAAATACTACAGATGCAGGAAATCTGAAATATAAACAGAAAACATGCAGGTTGTTTGGCAACATCTGCATAGAGAGACAGTCAATAATTGGAATTTTGTTCCTTCCTGACAGTCTTAGTGACAAACCAGGAAGTGGGATTTGGGGTGGGGAAGAGAGTGAACTGTGCTCTGTGTGATGCAACGCTGCAATTTACAGGGATCAGGGTTCAGGCAACAAATGGCTTGCCATTGGAGCAACAATTTCTATTAAGGATTGTTTGCCCCACCTCCAGAGCTTTTGACGGTTTGGAGGGCCAGCAGCTCAATGATCTCAGTGGCCATTGCTGGAACTGCAGCTGGAAGAGGGCCATATCATGAAAGGAACTAAGTGGAATCTGGGAGGAATCAGGGTGAGCAGTCAGGCAGGTTCCATGAGGACAGGGGTACATTGGTGAAGGCAGGTAATATCATTGTTGTGGGAACCATTGGCATTATAGGGTGTGGTTCCTTCCATTCACCAAATAGGTGGCCCCACCACGGCTCACTGGAAGGCTACATGGGTTTACCTGACAGTGTCCCCATATGCAGGGCCCATTCACCATTGGGGCAATGCAAATGGTAGAGGGCAATGGTCTTAGTAGGAATTAAATGGTTCAATTGACTCCTGGGAGGGAGGGTAACATACATGGTGGTGGGAAGATGACAGGCATTCAGCAACCCAACTTCTCTCACCATTTCATGGATCTTCCAGCCAGTTCCCAGAGGGCATTGAGCCAGGCCCAATGTTTCAGGTTGATCATCAGACCTTTCAAGTGGCAATTCTCCTTCCTGAACCTCAGAAGCAAACAGTGTGTCAGATGTCTCTACTTCACTAAGGATGTCCGAACAGAAAGATACCCCTTTCTGCAGTCCTAACTGCAACCTCAGAGCAGGGTGAGGATGGCATTGCTATGAAAGTGGCTATGAAAGCAACCATGGCAGTGAACTTTTAAGTGTTTGTCTCCTTCTAGGCCAGACACAGATATCTACAACATTTCATAATTTGCCATCCATTTTAATAGATTAAGCTACTGAGGCTCTGTATTCCAAGAGAGCTGAATATATTTCTTCTCGTCCCAGAGAGAAACAGTAGCAATGAGCACAATGCTTCATAAGGATTGTTGGCCTCACTGATGGTGTGGTGTGACATTGACTGAATTCATGACATTTTGTGGATGGTAGCTCTGACATGTACTAACACTCAAAGGGATTCTAACTGTGTGTATACTAGCCAGGGCAAGGGGTTCTTGTGTTACAGCAGTATCATCCCCTATTCTGGGCCAGAAGGGCCAAGTTCAAGTCTCACTTGCCCCAGTGTCTGTTAATAACATATCTGCATAAGTTGATTAAAAATAATTTATCGTGCAAGTGAATATCTGGTAGCCTGTAGCACTCAGGAAAATTGTGGTGTGGTGGCAATATCACTGAACTAGTAACATTGAGACAAAAACAGAAATCGCTGGAGAAACTCAGTAGGTTTGGCAGCATCTGTGAAGGCAAAACAGAGAGTGGAAACATTGATTCTGCATTCTCTCTACAGATGCTGCCAGACCTGCTGAATTTCTCTACTATTTCTGTTTTTGTCTCAGATTTCCAGCATTCGCAGTTCTTTGTTATTTGCTTTTTTGCTTAAAAATACAGAGAGCTAATGCTTGGGGGACTCGAGTTCAAACCCCACCATGGTGCTGGTGAAATTTAAGTTCACTTAATTAAAAAAAAGTCTGGAATTCACAGCTAGTCTCGGTAAGAGATTATTGTAAATATCCTTTGGTTCACAAATGCTTTTTAGGGAAGGAAATCTGCCATCTTTACCTGGTCTGGCTTGTATGTGACACTAGACCCACATCAACATGATTGACTCTCAACTGCCCTGTGAAATGGCCTAGCAAACCATTGAGTTCAAGGGCAATTAGAGATTGTTAACAAATGCTAGCCTTGTCAGGGAGCCCACATATTCCTAGATAGAAAAAAAAGAAAAATGAAGTTATAATGTCTTCACTCTGAGCCACCAGAACAAACCAGAGGGTGACCACAGCAGGACAAGAGTTATCTGTGAAGTCATGGCTCTTGAATTTGTGCAGAGCCAACACACACATATACAACGTGCACCGTAAATGAAAGTCATGCTGCCACGTGGAAAGTGATTGAGCACACTGTTGGGATGCATATAGTACCCTCCTGCTTCCTCAAACAGTACTGATCCAAGCGACTGTCAAGACTTATGGTGGTGGTGTGCCTCATTTTGCACAACTTCACCACCTTGACCAGCTGAGGCATAAGTAGTAGGAGCGGATGGAGGGAAAGGAAAAAGAGAGGGAAAGAAATGAAAGAAGAAGGAAGGATGCAAACAGTACAGACTCCTTCTTGAGTCTCTATCCCAATCAACTCAACCAAATGCCATAGCAGCAATTACAACCCCAATTCCCCATTCACCAGCAGTCCCACTATTAACCTTCTATTTATTAACTCACTGCAATGCAAAAATAAACAAATAATACTGAGATGTAAGATGTGTAATGTATATATAACACTATTTACTTTTGAATTTGGGTTTTTGAATCTGAACCAGTGATATATGGGTTTACTGCGTGCCTGAAAGGATTTGATGATTAATTTGTAAGTGTTTACATAGCCATGGTGATGTCCTTTAAAAATAGTTTGAAAGATTTTGGAGGTTAATGTGAATTTGTGAATGCTTAAAAGTGAACAACGTAAACAGTGTAGTGCATTATGTTATCCGACAGAAGATTCTAGAATTTTGGAGGGGGGGTGCTTAGGTGAAACACGGATAGCTTAGAAAGAAAGTATTTCTTTTATTTTCAGTTTGGGTAGGTATGCAGTGTACTTGGGTGAAGCTTGATTGGTAAAGCAGTTGCTCCTAAGAAAGGGAGAATATATTTTAGAGTTGTCAAAACTATGTTACCTTAGTGTAAGAGTTTAGTTTAAAAGTGTTTGCTTAAAACTCTGGAGCTGACAAAGTCTAAGCTCAGTTACATGACAAATCAAGATCCCCAAGTGAAGTCACGATTAATTCAAACCCTTTGTGAGATAGAAAAGGGCACTCACTGTACTGTTGGAATACTGTAATGGGATGCTATCGGGATTAATGGGATTATATTTTTTCCATGAGCTTTGAAATATGTCAACACGTGCTAGATGGAGGTGATGGCGTAGTGGTATAATTGCTAGACTATTAATCTAGAGACCCAGGTAGTATTTTTGGGACTGGGGTTTGAATTGTGCCATGGCACAGCAGAATTTGAATTCCATATGTATCTCAAATTAAGAGAGCCTAATGATGACCATTATCGGGAAAAACTCATCTAGTTCACTAATGTCCTTTGAAGAAGAAAACTACTGTCCTTACCTGGTCTGGCCTATACATGCCTTCAGACCCAAAGCAATATGGTTGATTCTTAACTGCCATCCAGGCAATAAGGATGGGTAATAAATGCTGGTCACTCAGTGATGGCCATATCCAATGAATTTTTTTAAAAAAGTATATAGTTTGATTTATTCTATATTATCTTAATTTATTTTACACAATAAACTTGTTTCATTGTTAAACCCAAACGTGCAGCATTACATGCTTACATTTCAGTGAGAGATCACCTCATTAAAACCAAAACAAATTATCTATCAAGCCAGATTTCAGTCTGGGACCTGACTTGTACAGAAATTATATTAGCTGAGATCTTAACAATAAATATTCCAAACTAAATGTAGAAAATGAATGATGTCATCACCCTGCCACAGTCACTTAGTGCCTGTTTTGTGGATGTTTTTCCCTGCGCTCGTGATCCTATACAGTATTACCCCACTTGGCTGCCCTACAGCTTGGAGGCGACTGCTCACTTTCAGTGGAGAAAAATGCAGGTGGTCTTGGAGGACAACATTGAGCTGATGTGACTTTGTAATGCTAGTTTTAGACTCCTCTACCTTTTCATGGGCAACATTAATGTAAGCTGGCTAGTTGAATGATAATAACACGGGCACTGGTGGGTTGCAAGGGTGGGAGGATAAATCCTGAGAGAGGACAGCAGGTTCATGCGCAATAGAATCACTGCAACAGGGTTTCAGCAATTCCAGAAATCTGCTTGAGAACAAATCGGAGTGCGGGGACAAACTTTTTTGCACAAAAGATTCCATAACCATCGTGGCAACGATCTGTGCTTTCTACTAACCTTGTACCTTGCTAGTCTGTGCTTCTAATGCAGCATCCAGACATTAGGTGGTTTCTGTTTGTGCTGCAATGGTAGCTGAGACATCAACCATCATAGAACTGCAAGTTGCTAAATAAGTTCGGACCAGACTGCTCCATGGTCTTGTTGGTGACAACAGGCTTTCTGGCAGGCCTGCAAATACACCAAGCAGTTAGGTGTACATTTCTAACAGCCATCTTCTCTCAGCCACCCCATTGACATTCTCATCTGAGTCTTCTTCAGCCAATGTTATTGTGGCCCTAGCACTGAAATGTAACTTATGCTACCTTACCCCCTGGCCCAGCTGCAGACTAGTCTCACCGCACACAGGTCCTGCTGCTAAGCTATCCTCTAAAATGCACACAGTTTCAGAGTCTGAGCTCATCCAAGGGAGTGAGAGCAAGTGACGGAGCATCTTCGTCATGACATTCTTCCTGCTGTTTTACCACTGCCTGGTCAGGTTGCAGTTCTTGAAAACCTGAAAGGAGAAAGGTATAAGGGTAGGGTTGTGGTGAAGAGAGTGGTGAGAAACCACATAGTATATGCTCACACAATTTGCTCCTTGTGAATCAGAGGAGATTGTAAAATGAGTGGAAGTGGAACATGACAACATTGTCATCTTCTGTGGCTTTTGCTTTTATCACTGCCCAAGGCCTCATTCATGGCTGTTTCATTGATTTCGACCACCTTCTTCTCCACAGGACAAGTCCACAGGGACAAGGATACGCAACTGTGCCTGTTCCTCACTCGTTAGATCTAGTTGGTTCTGGCTGTGCTTTACTGTCCTGAAAATGAAAGGGACTTGTGATAGTGAATGTGGTTCTATGTATTTGGGTCATGTGATTGACATGGTTGAATTTTACCAAGTATGAGGTGTGGGTGCTAGACTTGCAATAGTGCTAAAAGTATGAATGTGATGAAGTATATGAATGTAAGGTATAGTCATGATTGTTAGAGTTTGTTGGTACGTCTGTGATCTTAGTAGGGGTGTAGTGTGTCTGCAGCAGTGTGCCAGGCCAATTGTGCAGTGGATGGGATATGGCATTTGAAGATTTTCTGGCCTTGACCATACATGTGAGATCATTAAACATTTTGAGAAATTGCATCGAGATACTTGGGATGAACTCCTTAGGCATTAGTCTCCACAGGCATTTGACCACAATGTTTTTGAGAAGTTTGTCTGAAAGACCTTCTGATGCCCTGAGGTAGAAGTCATCCCTCCTGCTCTCCACTTCCTGCACCAAAGCCTGCAGTATCAGAAAATCTTGAAGTCCACATTCCGTCATGTTGTACCATGTTTGTCTTTTCCAGGTCACTATCAGTTGTGGCATGATCTCCAGCATCTGCTACAGCCTGAATGCATGACTCCTTTAATGTAGATTAGCTTGAAATTTTATGCATCTCTCATGGTTTTGCACAACCCTATCAGGCATACAGTCACATTTAAATAAGTGGGCAGCTTGAAGTTATGTAGAGGACATAGGTTAAACATGCATCATGATTCTAACCTCTGTTTTGGGGGTTTATTGAATTTTGCATCTCCGAGTAGTAATAATTTGATTGCAGCTAACTGAATTAGGATAGTTATAAAATTAAACAATCAAATTTTGACTTCCATCACCTAATTTTAATATATTGAACTTTTCACACACTGAAATGGTTTTTAAAATTGGCTTAAGATGGCCACGGTGATTACCTGACCACCAGTTGAACCAGTTCATAAAACCATCGAAAAAGAAGACCCAGCCTAAACTGAAATGAGCCTGTCCTCAATATGACTGAAACCGATCACTTATATCCATGTCTCCTATGTGATTTACATCTTTCTGGAATTTTACCACAATGCAATAAAAGTTACCGATAGATTAACCAGCTTGAAAATAAGTAAAGCCAGACTCAGGAATGCACAAGTGAATTGTATTTCATGCTATTGCTTTTGGGTAGAGCAAACAGGAAAAACATGGATTCATATCAGCTGCACTGGAAGTCTTGCTTTCTTTTTCTCCCTCTTTCCCTCTCTTCCTTTCCTACTTTCTGTGTCTTTCACTCTTACAACAAGATAGCCTAATTGAAGAAACATCTATTCACGAAGAACTCAACGATATCAACTAATTTCACCACTGCTAAGGTAAAAGATCATCAATTAAACAATCATATCCTCAGGTTAAATCTAAACACCTCAGAAACTCTAAAGACTTTTCCAGGTATATATTGTTGATCCTCCTTTTTGTAATAAACACCTTCCCTCTATTAAACTTCATATCTGTGCACAAGTTTAGAATTTTTTTCTCAGGTTCGTTAAGTAATGACATTTTGTTTTCTTTCATTCAAGAAAAGCTGATAAGTGAATTTGTACTTTTGAGTTAGCAAACTACATTTTCGTTGAAGTATAATATCGCTACTTGCTAAAAAGAAACACAAACCTTTGTTTTAGCTAACAAAGGAAGTTGAAAAGAGGGGCGCTGGTTCACTCCTCCTCACCTGATTTCAACATTCCAATTTATTACTCTAAATCAACAGAAACTTTTTCTTGTCTGAGTTAACTCCCACAATCTTGTTTTATCATCAAAGTTCAAACATGAAAATGAATTCTGCCATTTGCTGTGACTGCTATTTTATGTTACAAATGACTAATTTTTTGTCTGATCTGTTTGCTTCTTAGTAATTTAAGCTTACATAAATCAATGAATGCTTGCAGCTTATTTTTATGAACAGTTTGAATTTGCTGGAAGCATTTTTAATCTATATGACACCATTTCAATTTTGCACGAGAACTGGAGATCAGCGTAATACTGACCTATTTTATATATGTTGTGCATCTCCCCAAAATATAATAGCCATAGCAATTTGTAATTTTAGCTTCAAAGGAGTAAGGGAAACACTTGATTATATTGCAAACATTTGGATTTTTAAACCTCTAAGTATCTCCTTGTAGGTCATGTTTTTTTCCCTTCACAGTCATGTATTAATGTAGGAGCAGCTGTGAATGCTGTCTCTCAGAATAATTGGCATGAAAACAATGAAGCTGTCTAATTCACTGGCCACAGTAAACACACAATAAGAGGCACAGCAAACGGAGGCATTGTTTCAAGACTACACAGAGGATCATGTATTGTTGATCCTTTACCACTGATGAAACTATTTGCCATCTCAGTACTTAACTGCCATTTATATACGTATACACACACACACACACACACACATATCACTGATATCTATTGTTTGACTCACCGTATGAGGCTGAGGGCAGGTATGTTCTATTTCCTCCATAGTCTTTGATGGAAGCTTATAACAGGAGGATTTTGGGATACCTTCTAGTGACTCAGCATCAAATTTAAGAACTGGCATGACCGAGGGAAAATCTGCTGTCTCCACAATCTAACTCCACCGATCACTTTGTTGTCCGTCAGTTCCTTTTCTCCCGTGCTGTTACAATATTAGTTCTCACAACCCTAGGGAAACATGAACATTATTCTCTCATATAAGCTACAAGGCAGGGCCTTCAGCTGTCGCTATAACAACCATTCAGTAGGTTTGTTACTACCTCACTAAGCACAATCATTTACATATTGTGCACTGGTTGGCTGTTTTCACCATGGGATGAGAGTAAAAGCAAGGCACATAATTCTGGTACTGTGCTAGTGACAGTGACAACTTCAGTCTGGGTCAAGGGGCTGGTGACAGCAGGGGTGGGAGGGAGGGAGTCAAAACACAATTGCACAGAAACTGACTTTGATTACCAAATCAGAAAATTGAGATCAGCAAGCAAAGTATAAAGAACTAATAGTCTGTCTCCCACATTACTGTCAAGGATGTCACAGTGGATGTGCTGTGCTGAATCAAATATTTGAATCTTTAATAGCGGTCATAGCTGTACACTATAGTTGTCTGACAATATTAGCTGTTTCTGTTTGAGAAAATAAACTGACTGGGCATTGTCTTGCAATAGCAGCGAGGGTGTCGGCAGCTGGACCTAAGTGAGTGACACATTCACTCGGAGGCAGAACAGCTGGCCATGTGTGATCACACAGTGACCAGCCTAGCATGGTTGAGAAGTGAGGCCAATTATATGGCGGGAAAAGAGAATGTCGATGCTCCATCACTTCCTCATGGGGTCAAAGGTCTGGGTGCTATATTTGAAGAGGAACTGGACAGATATTCATTCAGTACGATTCAGAAGCATCACTTGGGATTCTGCTGTCTCAGAGAAGACAAGTGGCCCTACAATTCAGCAATATGCCACTGCAGGTTCTCCTGCAGGTCACCTGGCAAAAGGCAAGGGGCCCTTTTTCTCGGGAAAGGCAGCATGCGACTCTCCGGTCAAACCAACGTAGCCTGGGCTCTGGTAGATGCATTGGGACCCGCACAACGACCAGAGAGCAGTGCAGGAAGTGTATGAATGGTCAACAGTGCTCCACAAAAATAACTGACACTCATAAGTGACAGCCATTACAGCATTAGGTGGCAAAAGTGTCCAAGTGCTTTCGGATGACAGACAGGAAGATGATGCACAGGCCTGAACAGCAGAAGGAATGTGTGGCAGCCACTTTACTGCAATGAATGTGCAATCAATTGCAAGATAGTGTGGTTGGTGAGCACTTACCGGGGAGGGTGCAGGATCTGTCATTAGCATGCATGCCCAAATGACTCATGCAACATCAGGATGATACTCAATCCTTCTGTATGTCAACAAGGGAAATCCACTGCCAATACATGACGGCATGACATAACTTGACATTTGAAACTGCTTGTAAGAATGAGTCCACCAAACTTGCTGGGGAGGACCAGCATCAAGTGCGTCTGGATGGAGAGAATGGCGTCACACAGCAATCCTGTGAGAATGCTATCAGGCTGCTGTTGAAAACTGGATGGACAAGACTAAGGTTAAAAACATTGTCCAGAGAAGGTTGCATGTAGAACAATCCATTACAGGTCATCACAGCAAGTCCAAAACTAAAAACAATAAAAAAAAACCTTTAAGACTGGGAAATGAAATTACGGGTCATACTGTTGATCCATTTTCAAGTATACAAGACATGTCAGAACAATCTATGCCATTTTCAAGTTTTACTGCATTTTATTTTAATCTGGGAGGAGTCAGTCTTCCCTCAGCTCTAACTCCACACCAGTTCTGTAGATGATGACTCAGAATTCTTACAGGATCCACCATTCCAGCATTCGACCATACATTCACCTTAGTGAGTGCACCTTCTAGATTAGGCTCGGCCTCTCGATCTGATGGGCACATCACAGTCATTGGCCCATAGCTGATGGAGGTCTCTGACACTCAGAGGGCTGCTGGAATCCAGATCCCTACTGAGCCCCATTACATCATGCTTCTAACTTGTACCTTGTAGCTGGTGGACAGTCTTTGGGGCTGTAACTCAATCCTCAGAGTTGAGTTACTCGCTGCAGAATTCCAAACTTGTGACCTGCTCTTGTGTCCAACAGTGGACATGATAATTCAGTTTCTGGTCAATGGTGACCCCTAGGAAATTGGTAATGGAGGAGTTCAGTGATAGTAATGGTAAAGCCATTGAATTTTCCTTGTGGAAGATGGTCATTGCCTGGCTGTTGTGCAGAACAATGTTTACTTGACAGTTATCAACTCAATCCTGGCTATTGTCCAGGTCTTGCTGCTTATGAACACAGGCTGCTTCAGTGGCTCAGTGGAGCCACAAATTGTGATCAATTAATTAACATCTGCACTTCGGATTTTATGATGATGGGCAGATCAGACACCCGGTCTAGTTGAACACGCTCTGGCTGCTAAATATGTGCCCAAACCTGTACTCCATCACTCAAGCCATTGTTGTTGTGCAGCAATGGCTAGGTAAGAGAAGGATGAGACACTTTGGCTTCTTTCCTGGAGCCCTTCTACTGAAGGACACAGGAAGGTGCCATCAATCTGGGATCAAAACATCATCAAGGCACCTTGGACAATTCAAGTGGTTCCCTCCCTCTCCACCTTCACTCTGTCAGTGATCCCATCCCATGTAGCAAGTCAGGCAGAGAAGAGTGTACCTGCAACAATGCAGGAGATCCTTAGCAGGCTGGAGTCCTGTAGGCCTCAGACCATTAGAAAATATCTGCCATGTTTCACAAGCAACAGAATATAGCATGCAGCAGGTTGCCTTCACATCAGCTGTGCATGTTGGAGCTACACCTTGGCATAGTCATAGGGAAAGTAAGATTAAGAATTTGCAAAGGCACAAACATGACACAGGTGCTTACACAAAGTAACGAAGAAAAGAAATTGTAAATACGTTTAGTTCCACTTAAAGTATGTCTGTTATTGGTAATGGCTATATACATTCAATGCACAATAAAGGCCATAGTAATCCTATACGCTCATTCTGGAGAGCATTGAGTTTTGAGTTATCCAGACAGTAGAACCTCATCTCTGGTAGTCCAGATATCTGCTTGATTGTTGTCCATACTTCACCATGGAGCACCTTGTGGGAGCCACACTGGTGTCATCAGCTCGATCTTCTGTGAGTATCCTTTGTCATGAATGAACCATGATTGTGGTTGGTGAGGAGGATCAAATAATTGTGGAAATAATTCACACACATCTGAAGGATTTGAATCTTGTGACCATAGACCACCTGCAGGTTCAGAAAGTTAATGAAAGCTGCTGCTGATTTGGCAGAATCCACAACCTCAGCCCTGAGCTTCTAATTATGGCATTGATATGACTAATTCAGTTCTTATTTCAGTTAATGCTAACCCTCAGGATATTGAAAGTGGGGGATTCAAGGCTCACTGCATGTCAAGGGAACTGGCTGGATTCTGTCTTGTTGGAGATGAACATTGCCTGATAGTTGTTGTTGAAAATGTCATCTGCCACTTATTAGATCAACCCTGAATATTGCCCAGATCTGTTTGCATTTGAATATGGACTGTTTCAGCATCTGAGGAAGGTAAATACTGCTGAATCATTAGTGAATATCTTCACTTCTGACCTAATGATGGAGGGAAGACTATTGATGAAACAGCAGAAGACGATTCAGCATAGGACACTACTCTAGTAGTGCAGCGATGGCCAGGAACTGAGATGATATAACCTCCAACAAGCTCAACCATCTTCCTATATGCCAGGTATGACTCCAACCAGCAGAGAGCTTTCCCCTAGAAACCACTGACTTCAATTTTTGTAGGACTGTTTGATGCCTTAGTCAGTCAAGTACTGCCTTGATGTCAAATGCAGTCACCTTCATTTCCCCTTTTGAATATGGCTCTTTTGTCCGTGTTTGTACCAAGGCGGCAATGAGATCAAGAGTGGAGTGTCCCTGCGGAATCCAAATAGCGTGTCTGTGAGCAAGTTATTGTTAGTAAGTGCCACTCGCTAACACCTTCCGACACTTTGTTGATGATTGAGAGAAGGCTGATACGGTGGTAATTGGCCAGTTGGATTTATCCTGCTTTTTATGTAAATGACATACATGGGCAATTTTCCACATTGTTGGTTAGATGCCAAGCTGTTGCCTCACTGGGACAACTTTGCAAGGGGTACAATTAGTTCTGGGATACAGGTCTTCAGTCACATTGCTGAAATATTGTCAGAACCTACAGCTTTTGGAGTATCCAGTGCCTCCAGCCCTTAATATCCTGTGGACTGAATGAAACTGGCTGAAGACTGGCATCTGTGATGCTGTGGGCCTAAGGAGGAGGCAGAGATGAATCATTTACTTGGTACTTCTAGTTGAAGATGGATGCAAATACCTCAAATTTGTCTTTTCCACTGATGTGCAGACCTTCCCAAGTGTTGATGATATGGATGTTTTTTAAACCTCCTCCTCCTGTAAGCTGTTCAGTTATCCAACAACATTCATGACTGGGTGTGGCAGGACTGCAGAGCTTAGATCTGATCCATTGTTCTACGGGTAATTTAACCCTGTCAATTTGATGCTGTTTCGACTACTTGGCACAGTAGTTCTGTGTTGTGCCTTCACCAGATTGGTACTGCATTTTTAGCAACTTCTGGAATGCCCTCTTGTACCCTTCATTGAACCAGATTTCATCTCCTGGCCTGGTGGTAATTTTTAGAGAAGGGAAATGATTGACCATGAGGCTACAGATTGTGGTTGAATACAATTCTGCTGCTGATAGTGACCAACAACACATCACAGATGGTCAGTCTTGAATTGCTAGATCTGTTCAAAATCTATCCCATTCATCACTGTGATGTTATCACATGACATGACAGAGGGCATTCTTAGTGTGGATGTGGGACTTTGTTTCCTCAAGATTTGTGTACTGGTCTTTCTTACCAATACTAGCGTGAGCAGAAGCATTTGCAGCAGAGAGATTAGCGATAATGAGGTCAAGAATGCTTTTCCCTCTTGTTAATTTCCTCATTCCCTTGTTGATTGCCACAGATCCAGTCTAGCAGCTACGTCCTTTAGGACTCACCACCGCAATCAGTAGTGGTAGTGCTGAGCCCTTCTTGTTGTTGGACATTTAAATTCCTCACCCATTCTGTGCTTTTGCCATCCACTATCTGTCTTTTGATATGGAAGAATGATGATTCGTCATTTTGGAGGGGACTGTGAGGAGTAAATGCTAATCAGCAAGAGGTCCCTTTGCCCATGTTTAACTTGAGTTGACTTGGGGTATAGAATCAATGTTGGGGACTCCCACAGCAATGCTATCCTGACTGTATACCACTGTGTCACTTTGGTGAATCCACCCTGTTGTTGGGACAGGACATATCCAGGAATGTGATGGTGGTTTCTTGGAGATTGACTCTGTGACAATGTCTATGTCAGGCTCTTACTTCATTAGTCTGTGGGATAGCTTTCTCAATTTTTGGCATAATCCCCAGATAAGGGGAAATGCCAAGTCAGCAGGGCTGTGGTTGTCATTGTCATTTCATTGCTTTTGTCAATACCAAGTAATCTGTCCAATTTCATTGCCTTTATCAGGTATAACTAAATGGCTTGCCAGGCCATTTCAGGATTGAAAACTGTGGATCCAGAGTCAAATGTAGGCCAATCAACAATGATTTCACAGCATCATTAGACCAAATTTCAAAAAAAAATCCAGGCTTTTATAAATTGCAATAAAATTCTATCATCAGCCATGACGGGATTCTAACCCATATCACCAAAGCACTACCCTGAAGCTTTGGACTTTAATCCAGTTACATTGCCACTCCACCACTTCTTCCCCCTAGAATGTGATGAAGAGAACTTCAGAAGGTGGAGGCTATTAAAGATTATCTGTTTGGCACTTCAAGCTGAGGATACTTGCATATTCATTAGTCATGTCTTTAGCAGCCACAACTTAGTTTCTGCCACTGTTGAGAGTGCAAATGCTGATTTATGTAATCTTCTATTCCCATCTTATTGGTAATTGTGCAGGTTGATCAACTGGCTTGGTGATAATGGAGAATTGAGGAATATGCTTTACATGAGGTTTTAAATTATGGCAGAATGTAGTTCTGCTGTTGCTGACTGCTGCACAGGTACACAGTTTTGAACTGCAAGACCTGATCTTAATCTGTTAGATTTATTCTTAAGGGAAACAGATGGATGTTTCTCTGGCTGTAGTTGTAACTCCAGGATGGTATGTTGCATCCCTGGTGCCAGGGTCAAGGATGTCACAGAGCAGCTGCAGAACATTCTTCTGGTGGCGGGTGATTGTGGTCCACATTGGTAGACTTAAGTAGAATGTCTCATGGTCTGGTAACTCTGTATTATCCGAGAACCACCTGTATGCATATAGAAGACATGTTCCAATACTCATACCACTGCCTCTTAGAGTTGATGAATAGAAAATACACAATAATGGGCCAGGATGGCCCTTGCTTTGATTTTTCCTCACTTACTTTGGAAGGTGCTCGACATCTTCCTAAATCAGGAAGATTGAAAGCAGCAATTCAAAAATATGTGAATGAATTTACACTTGTGTATTGCCAAGCAAAATTGCTCCATAAATAACATGTTGCATAAGCATTCGATGACACTGAGTCATCACTGACTTGGAAAAGTTGAGCTGTAATTCTAACTGTTTCTCTCCCCACAGATGCTGCCTGACCTTTACGTTTCCTGCATTTTTTCTTTTTAAATTTGATAATACTGAATATCTGGGCTATTACCCTAACATGTCATGAAGATCATTTACATTTTTTTCCAACAATTTGTCTCTGGCCTCATTCTCTAACATCTGATGCATCAAACTATGGCACTGACCTAAATCTGGAAACTACTAAATGGAGAATTATTTGAAGGTTTCTGATATTTCAATAAGAGAATTAACAGCCTAATAGTTTCATTTACACACAGTTTGATATGCAGTTATTCATTTGCAGAAGCTAAGAAATTGAAACTGTTGTTGTCAATTGTGTGAAAAATGTGATGGCACACCACTGAAATATTGTATGAAGCATAAACTTGCAACATTTCAGATCAAATTTGCAAATTGAGAACATAATTGACAAGTCAACATTTGCAAGATGAATAATTTAGTTAAAATTGGAATTATCTGACCAAGCTGTAATGCGCAAACAGGTTCACACTTAGTCTGTGCAGAATTGAAGTGGACTATATAGATATTGTCTAAAAGGAATTGCTGCATGTTAGCCAATACTAAGAAAGCACATACACAAAAAATGTTAACATTTTTTGAACAGGCATTAGCTCAGGAGCCACGCGATTGGAATGCAGACTCTTCATTACCTGAAGACCATTCTTGGATATCAATAGTCTTTTTCCCTCCATTATCAGTATTTTCTTTTCATTAATAACCAAATTCCTGCTGAGAATCCACAGCTGTGGAGCAGTGGCAATGCAAAGGAAATTGCAAGCTTATGAGTTTAGATAGAGAGTCTCAGTTGGCTATTTGTCAAACGAGTGAATCAGAAACAATTCTGATCCTGTACTTACTTGAAGTAGTTATGAAGTTGTGTTTTTTTTTAAAGTTACAATTTCTAATTTTCCTTGCTGAGATAATATGCAATGACCCATTTTGAAGCAATAATTGTCATAGAAATGGACTAATGGAATCTCTCTGGAGTAAACAGATAAGTGGAGTACTTCAAGGGCTTCAACATACAGGGGGAGAGGTTAAAACAATGCTGCACTGAAAATGTCTCTCTCTGACTTAGAAATGATATGCCCAGTTTTGCAAAAGCAATCATCCCTGAGAGAAAACCAACCACATACTATGATATTTTAAAATGTAGAAATCTACTTTGTATAACTGCACGCAGGAGAACAGCTGAAACACATGGCCATGAGACTGAACTCACTGCATCGAGATAAATCAAGGGACATCTAACCTTATGTTCCTTTGTTTAAACTTTCAAGGACTAAAAAAGATGTCCTTACAGCTTACCCCCCTATCCTGCCAATTGCACTTGTGTGCATGCTGGTCCAGGCAAATGTGTGTGACTGTATGAATGATGTCACATTACTTAACTTGGGAAATATAGTCTCATCAAACTTGTCTTGTTCCCTTTTAACTTGGGAAATATAGTTTCAATGAAGTTGTCTTGTTCCTTTTTAACCTATAAAGAAACCTATCTGACCAAATTTTTCACAGCCTTACGATGTAAATTGCGGGATATCTACAAAGTTTGGAAAAGTATAACTTCTCTAAATTCTAAAGCAAAAATTTGCTACAATCAAATGAAGGATATGAGAATTAGGTGAGTTGTTTCTGTCCATTCCCGGTCACGACAAGCACCGTACAAACACATTTTTCAGGAATGGGAAACCTGGTTGGATTTTCTCTGAGAAACCCAGAGATATTACAGTGAATTGCCGCATACCAGTTGTCTGCATGTTAATAACTAGTGTAAAAGTTTGAAGATTAAGACATTGATATGCTTGACATTTATTTTTGTCACTTTTTTTCCCTCAATATTAAGCAGTACAGTCCAAATCACTAAAGATCAACATTAATAGCTGAATATTTGCATGTAAGTTTGCATTTGATAATGGTAAGACATGGAAATATTGTAAAATATACAATTTTCTGGATTGCCCTGATTCTATTTTGAAGCTGGAGAGTAACTTTTCATGGAACATTGAAAGAGTTGGATATAGTGCATGACGGAAGAAATTGTATGTGGTCCACAACTATGAAGTTTATGTTTAGGATTGGACCTTTAATTCATGGCATAATGAAGGGGGCTCATGTAAATTATTGTGAAATCTCTGTTCTGAAATCTGCCTTACAACAAGCCTGGCTCTTAAAGATCTTTCACTACTAAGAAGGTGTAAGATGTCCACATTTGGAGACAATGTCAGCAGCATCTGTGTTTATAGTGGTTAGACTGCTAACGTCCAAAGTTCCAGGAAGATGTTGAGAACATCAAGGTTGCAAATAGTTATGCTTCAAGATACCCATCAACATTCAAGATAAGTAAGAGTAGTGGTTTCAAGAATGGATAGTCGGTATTTCTACCTGGTTGTAAGGCACATGTAATTCACATTCCCTTGGAGATAGGCTTTGAGAAGAGAAAGATTTCCAAAATATCTCAAATTCATAGTCAACATTTTGCCAGAGTTTGGAAGAGAGGGAGCAGCTAGAAACTGACAGTCCCTATGGTTGACTGTGCAGGAATGCAGGTGGGAACTTACCCTTCAATTGAAAAGACCAAATTCTTGAGGATTTGAAATGAGCCAGAAAATTTACCTAGCTTGCGCTAGAAGGAGAATTGACAGGAAAATCCATTCCAATGAAAGACAGTTCTTGGTTTGAAAGTAGGCAGGCTGGAGCAAAACTTTGGGTACTGCCAATTTTCAAGTCTGCTGCAGACAGACTTGAACCCTGTGTTTGATTGAGGTAATACACATATGCAAAATTTGGGCAGCTCATTCATCACTGTGATTGCAGCATGCAGCCCAACACTCTGCAATGCTGATGGCTGCACACTCAGAAGCTGTCTATCATGATTTAAACCATTTCTTCTGCAGCCAGCCAGAAGTGGATTTGGCTCCAAAATTATTTCTGACAACCAATAAAGCCTACCAATGGAGCAAAGCAAAGGCACCCATATACACACTTTTTTATTGCACGGCCACACTTTATTTGTCACAGAGCAAAGCCTGTATACTATCTAGCAGACTGCTGCATAACTGTGCACCCTCACAGCTTAACAGGAATGTTGCTTGAGTCCAGGGGGTGGAAAGGAGGCGAGACATCATGTTCTGGCAAGGGGCCAGAAGGCCATTGAGGTGTACTCTGCAAAATGAATTGGACAGGGTAATCCTGGAGATCAATGAAAAGGACGTGACCCAAGGACCTGGATATAGTGCTGTAAAATTTCAATGACTTTGCACCAGTGGTCAACGTCAGTGAAGGCACCTCCTATACACCAAACCACACCACCAATGATATACACCGCTCAACTCACCATCACTCACTCAACAGTGATCTCTGGCAGGCAGGACTCATACCTACATGGATACGTTAATGAAAGGTTGTAACAAAAAACAGAAATTGCTGGAAAATCGCTGGTCTGGCAGCATCTGTGGAGAGAAATCAGAGTTGATGTTTTGGGTTCATTGCTCCTTCTTCAGAACAGGAGGATCACTGGACCTGAAACATTGACACCGAATTCTCTCTGCAGATGCTGCCAGACCTGCTGAGATTTTCCAGCAATTTCTGCCTTTGTTTCTGATTTCCTGCATCCGCAGTTCTTTTGGTTTTTCATTGACAGTTGGTTGTAATATGGAAAGTTAGCAATTAGTGGGGTGT
Organism: Ginglymostoma cirratum; assembly: GCA_024137785.1. Taxonomy (NCBI): domain Eukaryota; kingdom Metazoa; phylum Chordata; class Chondrichthyes; order Orectolobiformes; family Ginglymostomatidae; genus Ginglymostoma; species Ginglymostoma cirratum. The sequence continues at coordinate 3,533,350 of JAHRHZ010000031.1, forward strand.
GAGTTTGGTGGAGTGTGGTGAACTGAAATAAAGTTCTCCCTAAAAGTGTGGATTTGCACTCAGTTTAAGTCCGCTTATCTTCTAGTATATAACAACTAGTCCATTGTAACCAGCATTGTTATGAACCTTTAGTATGAAGATATGTTCCCATCTTATGCAGCTTCCCAAAATCACTTTCACCATTACATGGCATGAATTAGAAGCAAATGATGTAACTCTAAACTTTTTGTTTTGCAGCCAACTCCTCTTCCTTCACCCAACCCTTCCTTTCCCATTTCCCTGTTTACCTACAACCAAGAACTGCCACCTGGCTGGACAGTTGTGCAATCTAAGCATGAAGGGCATCAGCAAAACAGAACATCTGATGAAGTAACACTGGCACTTGATCTCACTCTCAGCCACTAGCTCAGGGATAGGATAGCTTGTGGTGGATCATCTGTATGCACAAGTGGACTGAGCCAGGCTGGGAGGATAAAATAACATGGGTGTCACATTCCCAGAGGGTTAAGTTGCAGTGAGGTTCTGCTGCAAAAATGCCAGAGTAGGAGGTGGGTCCCATGTAACTGACCAGAAGTAAGTCAGATGCTGTTTGCAGCACCTCCTGGTTTTTGCACTGCTAACAACAGTGGGAATATGGAGTCCACCTTTAGCCAAGGGATCGTGCATCAACCCTAGGAATTTTTACATCATAAAAGAAGGCCATTTAGACAATCATGCCTGAATCAACTGTTTGCGAGAGCTGTCTAGTTTTCCTCCTCCCCTGCTCTTTCCAAAATTTCCCCTGTATTCAGTTAGTTTTCAATATTACTATTGAAACTGATCTTACTAGCCTTTTAGGCAGTGTGTTACAAGTCATAAGAAGTTGCTGTATTTTTAAAAAATCTTCTTATCATCCTTTGGTCTCTTTTGCAAATTATCTTAAATCTCTGTTACTTGGTTATCAACCCACACAGCAGTGGCACATTTTTCTCATATTTACTCGATCAAAGCTACTCATTATTTTCAATACCTCTATTAAAATTCCCATTAATCTTCTGTGCCCTAAAGATACCAATCGCAACTCCTCCGGTAATTCCAACTTTCATTTCCTCAGTTTGGACATGAGATGTGTCCGCTGTTAATTATTTTCCACATCAGATCTGATCTTCCTTGCATGTGAAGCCATTGATTTGTTCTTGTGCTCTCTCCTGTTGCTCCTGGTGAGATCCACATAGTTAATGAGATCTGCACCATCTATTTGATATTTAATATACATAGAAATCTAACCTAACCTCTTTGATGGAGCCCTGTAGGCCTGTTCAGTGAACTAGCACCCTATCCTGCCGCTTAGAGGATATGTCCTGATTGATGCCTGCTTTCATGTCAGTAACCACTGTTGCCAGGAAGATGCCGGTTTACCTCAATCATCTCTGGTTAACAAGGCCCTAACTGCCTGCCCACTGCACAGGACCATGGACACGCATCAATTAAATTGGCTAAAAATAGGCATGAGGTAGGGAGCCAGCTTGCTGCTGGTCCTGTCATTACCGGACCCAGTATGCCCATGTCCTTGATGTTGGCAGGACCTGAAACGTTAGACATTGGCAAGTGCTACTGAGGAACAGAGTTTGGAGGACGAACCAAGTACATTGGCTTCGATCATCCCAAGGTTTAATAAGAAGAAAATTCTGCTTCTTTGGTATTGGATAAGCAGTCTGATAGTTTAAAACTTATGGAGAAAGCTAAAGGAGGGGGGAGCATTCAGCAGATGTTATTAAACTTTCCAGAATTAGAGGCAAGACACAGGATTTGGAGAGGGTCAGGAATCTAAATTCAGGCACAGCAGATAAGGGGACAACTATGCGTCGGGGACCAGTCAACGCAGGACTGAGAGTGTCGTAATTAAATGCACACAATGTACAAAATAAGGTAAATGAGCTTGTAGTTTGAAGTTGGTGGATACAATGTAGGGGTATCACAGAGATGTGGCTGCAAGGGGATCAGGGCTAGGAACTAAATATCAACGGATATGCATCCTATCATAAGGATAGGTAGATGGGCAAAGGGGATGGTGTTGCCTTGTTAATAGGAAATGAAATTAAATTGATGGCAAGAAGTGATGTGTGGTTGGAAGACACAGAATCTATATGGGTACAGTTGAGGAACCACAAAGGAATAAAAGACCCTGATCAAAGACAAAGTTGCTGGAAAAGGTCAGCAAGTCTGGCAGCATCCGTAGAGGAGAAAACAGAGTTAACGTTTCGTGTCCGGTGACCCTTCCTCAGTTCTGAGGCCTCCGAGCAATCGTCAGGATGTAGGGCAGAAAACAAATCAGGTGATAGAAAAGGCATGTAAGAAATGCACCATTACAATAATCATGGGGAACTTCAATATGAAATTAGAACATAGAACAGTACAGCTCAGTACAGGCCCTTTGGCCCACAATGTTGTGCCGACCTATTATACTACTCTAAGAGCAGACTAACCTACATACCCTACATTTTGCTATCATCTATGTGCCTATCTAAGAGTCACTTAAATGTCCCTAATGTGTCTGACTCCACTACCACTGCTGGCAGCGCATTCCACACACACACCACTCTCTGCATGAAGAACCTACCTCTGACATCTCCCCTATAACTTCCTCCAATCACCTTAAAATTATGTCCTTCGTGATAGTCATTTCCACCCTGGGAAAAAGTTTCTGGCTATCTACTGTATCTAAGCCTCTCATCATCTTGTACACCTCTATCAAGTCACCTCTCATCCTTCTTCACTCCAATGAGAAAAGCCCTAGCTTCCTCAACCTTTTCTCATTAGACTTGCCCTCCAGTCCAGACAGCATCCTGGTAAATCTCCTCTGCACCCTCTGTAAAGTTTCCACATCCTTCCTATAATGAGGCAACCAGAATGGTCTAACCAGGGTTTTATAGTGCTGCAGCATAACCTCGTGCCTCTTAAATTCAATTCCCATGCCAATGAAAACCAACACACCATACTCCTTCTTTACAAACCTATCAACTTGTGTGGCAACTTTGAGGGATCTATGGACATGGACCCCAAGAACCCTCTGTTCCTCCACACTGCCAAGAATTCTGCCATTGATCCTGTATTCTACATTCAAATTTGACCTTCCAAAATGAATCACTTCACACTTTTCCGGGTTGAATTCCATCTCCCACTTCTTTGCCCAGCTCTGCATCCTGTCAATGTCCCATTGCAAACTACAACAGCGCTCCACACTATCCACAACTCCATCAACCTTTGTGTCATCGGCAAACTTACTAACCCACCCTTCCACTTCCTATCCAAGTCATTTATAAAGATCACAAAGAGCAGTGGTCCCAGAACAGATCCCTGTGGAACACCACCGAGTGGTCACCCAGTTCCAGGTTAAACACTTTCCATCTACTACCACCCTCTGTCTTCTATTGAACAGCCAATTCTGTATCCAGACAGCCAAATTTCTCTGAATCCATTGCCTCCTTACTTTCTAAATGAGCCTACCATGGGGAACCTTTTCAAATGACTTGCTAAAATCCATATACACCACATCTATTGCTCTACCTTCATCAATGCGTTTTGTCACATCCTCAAAGAATTCAATAAGGCTTGTGAGGCATGACCTGCCCCTCACAAAACCATGCTGACTATTTCTAATCAAACTATGCTTTCCTAAACAATCATATATACTATCTCTCAGAATCCTCTCCAATAATCTGCCCACCACAGAAGTAAGACTGACTGGTCTGTAATTCCCAGGATTATCCCTATTCCCTTTCTTGAACAAGGGAATTACATTTGCCACTCTCCAATCATCTGCTACTACTCCCTGGACAGTGAGGACGCAAAGGTCATCGCCAAAGGGGCAGCAATATCTTCCCTCGCTTCCCATAGAAATCTTGGCTATATCCTGTCTGGCCCAGGGGACTTATCTATCCTCATGTTTTTCAAAATTTCTAGCACATCCTCCTTCTTAACATTAACCTGTTTGAGCATATCTGCCTGTTTCACGCTGTCCTTACAAACGTCAAGATCTCTCTCACTGGTGAATACTGAAGCAAAGTATTCATTAAGGACCTCCCCTACCTCCTCTGACTCCATGCACAAGTTCCCGCCGCTATCCCTGATCAGCCCTATCCGGTCTGGCCATCCTCTTGTTCTTCACATAAGTATAGAATGCCTTGGGGTTTTCTTTAATCCTACCCATCAAGGCTTTTTCATGCCCCCTTCTAGCTCTTCTAAGTCCATTCTTCAGTTTCTTCCTGGCTACCTTGTAACCCTCTAGATCCCTGTCCGATCCTTGCTTCGTCAACCTTAAGTAAACTTCCTTCTTCCTCTTGACATGATGTTCCACATGTCTTGTCATCCAAAGTTCCTTCATCTTACCATCCCTTCCTTGCCTCAGTGGGACAAACCGATCCAGCACTTGTAGCAAATGCTCCCTAAACAACCTCCACATTTCTATCACGCATTTCCCTGAGAACATCTGATCCCAATTTATGCTCTGCAGTTCTTGCCTAATAGCATTGCAATTCCCCTTCCCACAATTAAATACTTTCCCATTCCATCTGCTCCTATCCCTTCCCATGACTATAGTAAAGGTCAGGGAGCCGTGATCACTATCACTGAAATGGTCTCCCAACGAGAGATCTGACACCTGGCCTGGTTCGTTGCCAAGTACCAAATCCAATATGGCCCCCCCTCTAGTTGGCCTATCTAGATATTGAGTCAGAAATCCTCCCTGGACACACCTGGCAAAATCTGCTCCATTCAAACTATTTGCACTTAGGAGGTTCCAGTTGATATTAGGGAAGTTGAAGTCACCCATGACAACAACCCTATTACTTCTGCACCTTTCCACAATCTGCCCCCCAATCTGTTATAACAAGGTGTAGAGCTGGATGAACACAGCAGGCCATGCAGCATCAGAGGAGCAGGAAGGCTGACGTTTCGGGCCTAGACCCTTCTTCAGAAATGGGGGAGGGAAGGGGGGTTCGGAAATAAATAGGGAGAGACGGGGAGGTGGATAGAAGATGGATAGAGGAGAAGATAGGTGGCAAGGAGACAGACAGGTCAAAGAGGCGGGCATGGAGCCAGTAAAGGTGAGAGTAGGTGGGGATGTAGGGAGGAAATAGGTCAGTCCAGGGAGGACGGACAGGTCAAGGGGGCGGGATAAGGTTAGTAGGTAGGAGATGGGGATGGGGCTTGAGGTGGGAGGAGGGGATAGGTGGGAGGAAGGAGAGGTTAGGGAGGCGGGGACGAGCTGGGCTGGTTTTGGGAAGCGATAGGGGGAGGGGAGATTTTGAATCTTGTGAAGTCCACATTGATACCATTGGGCTGCAGGGCTCCCAAGTGGAATATGAGTTGCTGTTCCTGCAACCTTCGAGGAGCATCGTTGTGGCACTGCAGGAGGCCCACGACGGACATGTCATCTGAGGAATGAGAGGGGGAGTTGAAATGGTTCACGACTGGGAGGTGCAGTTGTTTAGTGCGAACTGAGCGTAGGTATTCTGCAAAGCGGTCCCTAAGCCTCTGATTGGTTTCCCCGATGTAGAGGAGGCCACAACGGGAACAGCGGATACAGTATACCACATTAGCAGATGTGCAGGTGAACATCTGCTTGATGTGGAAAGTTTTCTTGGGGCCTGCGATGGGGGTGAGGAGGGAGGTGTAGGGGCAGGTGTAGCACTTCCTGTGGTTGCAGGGAAAAGTGCCGGGTGTGGTGGGGCTGGAGGGGAGTGTGGAGCAGACAAGGGAGTCACGGAGAGAGTGGTCCCTCTGGAAAGCACATAAGGGTGGGGAGGGAAAAATATCTTTGGTGGTGGGGTCAGATTGCAGATGGCGTAAGTGTCGGAGGATGATGCGTTGGATCCGGAGGTTGGTAGGATGGTACGTGCGGACGAGGGGAATTCTGTTTTGGTTGTTATTGCAGGGAGGGAGTGTGAGGGATGAGTTGCGGGAAATGCGGGAGACACGGTCAAGGGCGTTCTCGACCACTGAGCGGGGGAAGTTGCGGTCCTTGAAAAACAAGGATATCTGAGATGTATGGGAGTGGAATGCCTCATCCTGGGAGCAGATGCAGCAGAGGCGAAGGAATTGGGAATAGGGGATGGTATTTTAGCAGGAAGGTGGGTGGGAGGAGGTGTATTCTAGGTAGATGTGGGAGTCGGTGGGCTTGAAATGGATATCAGTTTCTAGGTGGTTGTCACAGATGGAGACAGAGAAGTCCAGGAAGGAGAGAGAGGTATTAGAGATGGTCCAGGTGAACTTAAGGTTGGGGTGGAAGGTGTTGGTGAAGTGGATGAACTGTTCGAGCTCCTCGTGGGAGCACGAGGCGGTGCCGATACAATCATCAATGTAACGGAGGAAGAAGTGGGGTTTAGGGCCAGTGTAGGTACGGAAGAGGGATTGTTCCACGTAACCTACGAAGAGGCAGGCATAGTTTGGGCCCATGCGGGTACCCATGGCCACCCCCTTTTTCTGTAGGAAGTGGGAGGAATTGAAAGAGAAGTTGTTGAGAGTGAGGACGAGTTCGGCTAAGCGGATGTAGGTGTCAGTGGAGGGGGACTGGTCGGGCCTACAGGACAGGAAGAAGCGGAGGGCCTTTAGGCCATCTGTATGGGGAATGCAGTTGTATAGGGACTGCACCTCCATGGTAAAGATGAGGTGTTGGGGAATGGGGAATTGGAAGTTCTGGAGGAGGTGGAGGGCGTGGGTGGTGTCACAGACGTAGGTAGGGAGTTCCTGGACCAAGGGGGAGAATATGGAGTCGAGATAAGTGGAGATAATTTCGGTGGGGCAGGAGCAGGCGGAGACCATGGGTCGACCAGAGCAGTCAGGTTCCTCAGTGTCTCTGTTGCTATTGGGGAGTCTATCGAAAACTCCCAATAAAGTGATTGCTCCTTTCCTGTTTCTGATTTCTACCCACACTGACTCAGTAGACAAACCTTCCTCGATGATCCCCCTTTCTGCAGCAGTGATTACTATCCCTGATTAGCAATGCCGCTCCCCCACCTCTTTTACCTCCCTCCCTGTTTCTTTTGAAACATCCAACATACAACAAAACATACAACAACCATTCCTGCCCCTGTGATATCCAAGTCTCCGTAATGGCCACAACATCGTAGTTCCAAGTACTGATCAATGCTCTAAGTTCATCATTCTTATTCCTGACACATCTTGCATTAAAATAGAAACGTTTCAACCCGTCACACTGACTGCAACTTTGCCCTATCAACTGGCTGTCCTTCCTCACATTCTCTCTGCATGCTGTATCTTCCTGTACATCAGCTACCCCATCCTCTGATCTGTAGCTCCGGTTTCTATCCCCCTGCCAAACAAGTTTAAACCCTCCCGAAGAGCTCTAGCAAACATCCCGCCCAGGATATTGGTGCCCCTCCAGTTCAGGTGCAACCCGTCCTTCCTGTATAGGTCCCACCTTCCCCAGAAGGTATCCCAATGACCCACATATCTGAAGCCCTCCCTCCTACACCAGTTCTGTAGCCACTTGCTGCACTTGCTCTATATTCCTAGCCTCACTAACCCGTGGCATCGGTGGTAATGGTGAGATTACTACTGTGCTCATCCTTGCTTTTAGCTTCCATCCTAACTTCTTATATTCATTTTTCAGGTCCTCATCCCTTTTCCTAGCTATGTCATTGGTACTAATGTTTACCACAACTTCTGGCTGATCACCCTCCCCACTGAAGAATCCTGTAGCTTGATCCAAGACATCGTTGACCCTGGCAGCCAGGAGGCAATATACCATCGGGAGTCTCACTCGGTACCACAGAATCTCCTGTCTGTTCCCCTCACCATTGAATCGCCTATCGCTATTGCTCTCCTATTCTCCCCTATTCCCTTCTGAGCCATAGAGCCAGGCTCAGGGCCAAAGACCTGGCCGCTATGGCTTTCCCCTGGTAGGTCGTCCCCCTCAACAGTACTCAAAGCGGTATACTTATTATTGAGGGGAACGGCCACAGGGGATCCCTGCACCGTCTGTCTATTCCCTTTCCCTCTCCTGACGGTCACCCAGCTACCTTTATCCTGTAACTTGGGTGTAACCACCTCCCTATAACTCCTCTCTATCACGCCCTCAGCCTCCCGAATGATCCAGAGTTCATCCAGCTCCAGCTCCAGTTCCCTAATACGGTCTGTGAGGAGCTGGAGTTGGGTGCACTTCTCGCAGATGAAGTCAGCAGGGACACTAGTAGTGACCCTTACCTCCCACATCCTACAAGAGGAGCATGCAACTGCCATAGCTTCCATCTCCTTTGCTCTAGATTGCCAGACGAGATAAAGAGAAAGGAAAAAAAAATGCTCACCTTACCGACCCTCCACACGGTTTTGTTTTGGTTAGAGGAGGAGGATGAGTGGGCGACACTACATGTGTAGTGTTTCAGGTTTAGCCACTGCCCGAATATATTAGTTCACTTACCCAGCAGTCCCCGCGTCTGCGTTTGCTCCTGCTCAGCCTTCGCTCCGCCTATTCACGAGGCAATTATTTTATACAGAAACCTTATCTTCCCAGCTGCCCCCGGCTTGTGCTCTCACGACTCCCGTGGACTGGGAAAATTAGGTTGATAGTGGATCCCAAGGAAAGGAATTCATGGAATGTATACAACGTAGTTATTTTGGAGCAGCTTGTGGTAGACCCCACTGGGGAATAGGCAAATTTGGGATGTGTTGTGAGACAGACTTCATTAGGCAACTTAAGGTGAAGGAACCCCGAGTGGGGTAGTGGCAATGATATGATAGAATTCACCCTTCAGTTTGAGAGAGAGAAGCTGGAATGAGATGTAATGGTATTACAATTGAGCAAAGCTAACAATAAAGGCATAAGGTAGGAGCTGGCCAGAGTTGATTGGAAGGGAAGCTGAGCAGGGAAGACAGTGGAGCAGCAATGGCAGGAGTTTCTTGGGGGTAATTCAGGATGCACAGCAGAAATTCATTCCAAGGATGAAGAAACATACTGAGGGAAGGACAAGGCAAACGTGGCTGATAAGGGAAGTCAGGGACAGCACAAAGGGAAAAGAAAAAGCACACCATGTGATGAGACTAATGGGAAGTCAGAAGATTGGAAAGCCTTTAAAAATCAGCAGAAGATAACCAAAAAAGCAATAGGGAGGAGAAGATGAAATAGGAGGGGAAGTAGCAAGTAATTTAGGGGAGAATTGCAAGAGTTTTTTTTAGAAAAATAAAAGGTAAGAGGGAGGCAAGAGTGAATATTGGACTGCTGGTAATGTAGCTGGAGAAGTCGCAATGGGGAAAAGAAGAAATGGTGCAGGAACTGAATAGGTACTTTGCATCAGTCTTTAAGGTGGAAGACACTAGCAACTTTACCAGAAATTCAAGAGAGTCAGGTGACAGAGGTCAATATCAAGGCCATCACTGCGGACAAGGTGCTGGGGAAGTTGAAATGTTTGAAGGTGAATAAATCACATGGACCAAATGGACTGTACCCCAGAATTCTGAAGGAGATAGCTGAGGAGATTGTCAAGGGATTGGTGGTGATCTTTCAGGAAGCACTGGAGTCTGGGGTTGGGGGTGTAGGGGTGTGGTGGACTAGAAAATGGCTAAGGTAACATCCTGTTTGAGAAGGGAGGGAAATGATAGGCCTGTTAGTCTGACCTTAGTCTTTGGTAAGATTTTAGAGTCCGTTACTAAGGATGATCTTGCAGAGTAATTGGAAGTGCTAAGTAGAATAAGGCTGAGTCAGCACAGCTTCATCAAGAGGAGGTCATGATTAACAAATCTGTTAGAATTCTTTGAGAAGCTAACAAGCAAGTTAGGCAAAATGAGAGCTAGTGTACTTGATCTATTTGGATTGGCAAGGTGCCGCATAGGAGGCTGTTAAGTAAGATAGCAGTCCATGGTCACTTATGGAGTCCCACAGTGATCAGTGTTGGTGAAATTACTCTGCAGAGGCTGGTATCCTGTCCCCAAGGCTCCCCTTTTTTATGTGAATGAACAGTCCTTGACTAGAGTAATGCCTCATAAATAGTCAGGCACCAGATTGTCAGTATCTTTGACACTTAACCATTTTATATCAGACAGGGCTCTCTGATTGAACCACAATGAGGGAACTCATATTATATAATGTCCAGCTTGCTGTCCTCATTACAATCACAGAGATTGTTGGGAAATCTCAGCAAAAGACCAGCATTGGTGGACAGAAAGCAGAGTTAACATTTTGGACCCAGTGACCCTTCTTCAGAAGAAGGGTCATTGGACCTGAAACATTAACTCTGGTTTCTCTCCACAGATGCAGCCAGACCTGCTGACCTTTTCCAGCAATTTCTATCTTTTGTTTTTGATTTCTAGCATCCACAGTTCTTTCAGTTTCTCACGACGTTCAATAAAATTGAGAGCACAACTATTCACAATACACTTTAACAGTCTGGATGAAGGAAGGACATTGTTGTAAACTTCACAGAGAACACAAAGATAGGTGGAATGATAGGTAGTGTTGAGGAGGCAAGGAAGCTGCAGAGAACTTGCAGAGGCTAGGGGAGTGGGCAAAGAAGTGGCATGTAATACAATGTGGAACAGCAAGGTTACACACTTTGGTAGGAAGAAAAGTGGCCTGAACTATTTTCTAAATGTGAAAAGGCTTAAGAAATCATTGGATAAACATATGGATGATAAGGGTATAGTGGAGGTTAGATGGGCTTCAGATTAGTTTCACAGGTTGGCGCAACATTGAGGGCTGAAGGGCCTGTACTGCGCTGTTATGTTCTATGTTCTATGTCTAAATCTGAAACACAGAAGGATTTGGCCAACCTGGTTCAGGTTTCTCTTAAAGTTAACATGCAAGTTCATTTGGCAGTTAGGAAGGCAAATGTAATGTTAGCATTCATTTCACAAGGGCTAGAATACAAGAGCAGGGATGTACTGCTGAGGCTGTATAAGACTCTGGTCAAACCACGTTTAGAATATTTTGAGCAGTTTTGGGCCCCATATCTAAGGAAGAATGTGCTGGCTTTTGAGGAGGTCCAGAGGAGGTTTATGAGAACAATCCTCGGGATGTTATATGAAGAAAGGTTGAGGACTCTGGATCTATACTCAATGGAATTTCAAAGGATAGAAGCACAGAAAGATAGCAAAAAACTGCTAGAGTAGGCCATTCGGCCCTTTGAACCTGCACCACCATCCAATATGATCATGGCTGATTATGCAAGTTCAGTATTCCATTCTCACCCTCTCCCCCTTGATCCCTTTAGCCGCAAGGGCCACATCCAGCTCCGTCTTGAACATATCTAATGACCTGACCCCAACAACTTCCTGTGGGAGAGAATTCCACAGGTTCACACTCTCTGAGTGAAGAAATGTTTCCTCATCTCAGTCCTGAATGGTTTAGCCCTTATTCTTAGGATGCGACCCCTTGTTCTGGACTTCCCCAACATCAGGAACATTGTTCCTGCATCCAGCCTGTCCAGCCCCATCAGGATTTTCTATGGTTCTATGAGATCCCCCCTCATTCTTCTAAATTCCAGTGAGTACGTGCCCAGTCAATCCAGTCTTTCCTCATATGTCAGTCCTGCCATTCCGGGAATCAGTCTGGTGATAGTTGATTGTACTCCCTCAATAGCAAAAATGTCCTTCCTCAGACTAGCAGACTAAAACTGCATACAATACTGAAGGTCTTT
>JAHRHZ010000031.1:3544989-3569344 GCA_024137785.1 Ginglymostoma cirratum
CAGACTAGCAGACTAAAACTGCATACAATACTGAAGGTCTTTCCTCACCAAGGTCCTGTATCACTGCAGCAAGGCATCCTTATTCCAAAACTCAAATCCTCTCGCTATGAAGGCCAGTATGCCATTAGTTTTCCTCACCGCCTGCTGCACTTGCATGCCAACCTTCAGCAACTGTTCCACCATGACACCCAGGTCTTGTTGCACCCCAATTTTTCTGAAACTGCCACTGTTCAGGTAAAAATCTGCCTTCCTGTTTTTGCAACCAAGGTGGATGTGAGGATTCTGATTGAAACTTCCAGAATAATGAGAGGCCTGTATAGAGTCGAGGTGGAGAAGATGTTCCCACTAGTAGGAGAGACTAGGACCCAAGGGCACAGGCCCAAAATGAAGGGGCAGCCCTTTAGAACTGATGAGAAGGAATTTCTTCAGCCAGAGGGTGGTGAATCTGTGATACTCATTGCAGTAAAAGACTGTGGTGGGCCAAGTCATTGAGTGTATTTAAGACCGAGATAGATAGATGAGTAAGAGGGTCAAGGATTAAAGGAAGAAGGCAGTACAATGTAGATGAGAAACATATCAGCCATGATTGAATGGTGGAGTAGCCTTGATGGGCCAAGTGATCTAAGTCGGCTTCTATATCTTATGATCTTATGGTCGATGGTCTATTTTCTGGATGATTTGGCCACTTTTGAGGGCGTATTTGGCCACACCTGCATATTTTAGCTGTTGAGGGTTAATATGTAATAAAATTTCTCTCCATTCACTCAAAGAAACCTTGTTAATTGGCTCTGTCATTTTCTAGTGAACTCCACTTTAATCGATGTGTAATAGCTACAAGCTAAAAAAAGAATTAAAAGTTTTGGTCGCAACCATTGGAGGGGTGGATCAAAAGTTGGGAGCTGAATTACCTCTTGTCACTGAATCATAATAATATGCAGATCTGTTTCTAAACTAATAATCTCCTAGTTTTTGTATTCATGTAATTAAAGTATTAAAATTCATTGAATGGCATTATTGCACTTTGCAAAAGTCCATAATCTTATTGAGCTTTGCTCTTGTAGTTGATGACATCAGCTGGACTTTTGGATAAAGCATCACCTATAAAACTTACTGTTGAAATGTCATGTCAATTTATATACTATAGATAAACACCTTCCTGGTTAAAACTTTAAGCAATCAATAAAGTTGCAGCTAAAAACACATTCTCAACTTCTGAAATTCTTAAATACAAACTGACAGAGCTGGAATTACATAACAAATCAGTTCACCTTTGGCGAGGAGAGATTTCTGGAGAATGTGCAACTTTCATCTGTATTCTTCATTAACTGTCTGCTCATTTCCAGAATTTCCTGCTTTTATTACCATGAAATATGACACTTACTTGTTTTTATTTTACTCTTTTACATTTCTAATTAGATATCTATATACCATTAACAATTGTACAAGTAGATGTCTTGGTCAGGATTCTAGAATTATCAGAATCACCCCAGTCAAAATCCTTTCCTACCTTCCATAACTTTTTGTTTTCAGGCTTATCCCTCACTGCCTCATTGTTCTGTTGTTTGCATTTTCTTACAGACATCACTCCTTTCTCGGTGCTGAAGGCGTCTCCTCTGTCTTGCTGTTTCAACAGCCACAATCCCTGCAATCGGCACTTATACTTTCCTCAGTAACAACTCATCAGACAAAGTTCATACCAAGTTTGATCCTTGTACCGTGCAAATGTACTGAGTCATGCAAAGTATTATTCGTCTCTGCTTTGAGCTGATATAGGGATTGGATGCATCTTTCCCTACAATTTTTTTTCCACATTGCTATCTTCTTTTAGAACCAATGATGCTGGTTTGTTCCTACCAACTAATATTACTTGACAACGACAATGGAAATCGTTGGCAAATAAACGGAGCTTACCAATGGGCCTTTTGGTTTAATGGCTATAAAGACAAGAAAATACAAAAAACAAACCCCCACTGTCTAAAAATAATAATATAAAGGAAATATTGAATAATTGAATAACTAAGAGAATAATTGAACAACCATTGTAATTAGAAAAACTAACAGATTAAAATAGAATTGTTTTAGTTAATAACTTGACTGGAAACAGGATTTATATGCACAAATTTTAGGAAGGGACAATTTAGGGGCAGTTTGAAGAAATAGTTTGTAGACGTCAGTGTGTGATTACTGTTGCTGAAATGTTAAAGCAAGCCATTATATTCTGAAGCTTGTGTGTGGCTGGCATCGACAATGGAAGAGTACACTCAGGGAGTATTTTAGTTCAAAGTACATGGTCCCCTGGTTTGTGTGAAAGAAACATAATTACGGAATAAAAACCAAAAGAACTGCGGATGTTGTAAATCAGGAATAAAAACAAAGTTGCTGGAAAACTAAGCAGACCTGTCAGCATCTGTAAAGGAAAAAAATGAGTTAACATTTCAGGTCTGGTGACCCTTCCTCAGAGCTACAGAAGTAGTCTCTCCCTTTAAGAAAGACTAAATGAAATTTAGTGTCCTGATGATACCCTTTCATTTTAATTTTTTTCCCGAGTCAATCAGGTGAAAGCATGGACGGGGATGGCAGCTTCAGGTTAGTGTAGAAGCTGATCCGTAACACATGTGTCCATCTGATTATATTATAAGTCTGGCTTCCAGACATCTTTAAAGTTTCACTGTTTATTTGAAAAATGGAGCTATTTCAGGACACAGCTGATTATGAGGACAGATACCTTTGATTTTTTAGTGATATTGGGATTTTTGTGCTTATATTGTTTTCTACACAGACGTAACATTACAAACAAACTCCCCTCTTTAATTCTCAAAGTGTGAAATATAAGCATCCAGGAGACAAAATGATTGCAATCCAGTTAGTGTAACTTTATATCAATGCAGTTCAGCTGGCAAGTACATAGGTATCACCGCAACCACTGGGCACCAGGATTTGCCTCATTGCTGTTTCCAACAATTCAGTTAGCTGTGTCTGGAATTGTCTTATACTGGAATTATTTTTTAATTGTCAGGATTTGAATTGAATACTTAATTAACAAGTATGGGTAAAATGCAAAGTAGAATGGAGGGAAAAGAAGATATACTTTTCCCACCTTGACCACTTTCAAGTTTAGAACAATTGAAAATGCTGGAAATACTCAGCAGGTCTGGCAGCATCTGTGAGTGGAGAAAATGAGGCCTGAATATTTGCTCCCAGATTGGGAGTGCAGAGATGGAACATTTCCCAACACTGTAATCCTAACCCAGGTGAAAGTGCCCTGGAAGTTCAGACATCTGGGAGGTGTTTTCTGGAAGGCAGGCTGGCTGACCCTTGGATAAGTCCATGGTCAGTATGGACCAAAAGGCCTGTTTCCATGCTGTATTACTCTATGACTCTATGAGTCTAAGTACAGAGGCTGCACGGTGCAGAAGCAGGCTGGCTAGAAGGTTGTCCTTGGGGCTCCAATGCTGTGCTGAATTTTAAAATTTTAAAAATTGAAATCTGAAACAGCACCCCAGTCCTCACATCTCCACACACTTCCCATGCTGCATTCATGGTAACTCATGCCAAATCATGACTCCACCCAAATCCATAGTCCATCGTACTATCCACAGCCATTTATGCCCCTGCACCCAAAACCTACAGCCATTCATACTGTCCATGCCAACCTTTGCCCCTTGATTCACAACCAATGACACGTTCCAGCCCCTGAACCAATTAGAGATAAATCATATCAACACATGCTCCTTCACTATGATAATAGAAGGTTATGAAATCAGTCATGCAGCTCTAATCTCGTACTATTAGGTGTCAGCTGCATGTCTGAAGACAGAGTAAAACAGCAAGCAATGTTTTTGGTTTAAATTATCTAGAGAGATTTTGAAATTATTTAAAGAACAGGAGTTTAAAACATCTTTCTAGCTTGACAGTTGATTATGGGAGTTATTTTCGATACTTCTGACTGTTCTTTTGATAGTGCCAATTAGCTTGACGGTCAATGGGTTTATGCACTTTTTAATGCACATTCATGTCCATGTTTAACATCCCCAAAGGACATCTTACCTCTCCAGAGGACATTTGACCTCTCCCAGTTGGAATCCCAGGGACATATACAAAAGGGTACCTTCACTCTGGTAGGATCCCTCACCCCCATCCCCAAATGTCTCTATGGTGCTTAGACATGTTCTTACAGGTCTATTTTATGCATGTTCATTTTAACACACCTAGGTAACCAGAATTAGGTACAAGTGGAGAAGTTGCTGATTTGTATGGGCAGCTGCCTGTGTAAATGTCAGTAAATACATTGTGCTAAATACATCGTGTCCCTATTGCTGCACCCACAAAATTGATCGGTGTGGTGTTCAGTGGCACAGCTTCCAGATTTTGGCACCACCTCACCCCAATATTTTTCAAAGATACAGGCTCCCCACATTGTTGTGAAAATCTAGGTCAGAATTCATGTTGACAATCTTTCACCACATCAGAACGTTTGCCTGTTTGCCGGTCCACAAATGCTGCCTTGACCTGAAGTGTACGTTTAAAACTTTTTGCTTTCATTTCAGATTTCCAGCATCCACAGTATTTTGTATTTCCATTAAAGTCCATAAGAGGTTCGAAGGCTGGGGAAATGACGGAAAGGAAGAATTTTGCAAGGTTAAGGGGGATGGTAATGGAATAAAATAAAGAAATGTGAAAAAAAAACAAGTTCCATGTGGAAAGGAGGAAAAATTGGATTGTCTTATCCTATCCTACCTGTGGACCCCAGGGGATGAAAATTGGACAAATAAATGAGAAAGTAGGACCCAGAGGAAAATGAAAGATACATTTCTCCCGATGGCATGGGTAATATCATTGAAGGAAATCCTCTCACCAACTTAAAAATTTGTTTAGCAATGTGGGTGACATTGGAAGTGAAACACGAATTGTTTACATCAGACTGAATAGGGTTGCAGAGGACTTTCAACTCAGTGAACAAATAGAGTTTAAGAAGAAAGTTATTCTTCAAGAACTGCTACCCTTATTATAGTAAAATACCTTGAAATATTTTCCTCATATCTTGTTAGCTAATTAACTTTTAAAATGATAGCAAAATCACTGTGACACAAAAGAAATGCCCAACATGGAGCTAACTGATACAGAATCCAGGGTTAACTTTTCTTGGGCAGTAATATTGTACATGTTCTTTGTTTCTTTCGTTGATATGATTGCTAATGCTTTTGTAAACAGTGAACATGATAAAAACTTCAACCTAAATTTGTAAGAAAAAAATCAGTTGATTTGTTGCAATTATTGCAGGTTCAGTTAGTGCTTAGGAAACTTTTGGGATGAGATGCACACTCTTCCCCATATGATGTTACTGGATAACAATTAGGGTTAGGGGCTATGGATTTTTTTTTTACCTAGCAAGGTGTGCAGAGATGAGTCTGCATGGCTCATCAGCTGCAAAACTACCATCACCTAGCCCAGTAATAATAGTGAATCAAAGCTCAGACTATAAGGAAGGTTGCAGTGCACTGTGCCTCCTACACACAAAGTATATGTGAGGACCTCTGGAGATTATAAATTCTTCCTTGAGGATACAAAGATTCTACTGATCTATGGTGATAAGTAAATTGCTAAGTTGGAGAGCTGGTGCAGACACAATAACTTGAATGAACTATAATAATTCTGTAGTATATTCTCACCATGGAGTCTAAAAGGTTGTCCTCGTGTTCTTCCCTTTGTGATATAAGCTGTAGGATTTGTGAAAATATTTAACACCATTTACTGCAAATTCAATTTTCAGATTTTTGAGTCAGTAACCGGTGAGTTTTGTGTGTTCATCATGAATGGGTTTTTGCTTATTTTAGATTATTTTGAGATCCATCAAAGTAAGTAATAAAGGTTTAAAGTTTGCTTGAGACTTTTGGACCTTGTTCATTTTTAGCTGAAGGGGAACAGAAATAACTTACAAAGGTAGACAAATATTTTGGTTTTTACTTTGAGTGTTGCAGTCCTGAGAAATCATTGGAATAGGATGTCTGTATAGGCCAGTGCTCCTGAGCAGGGAAGGATATACAATGAACTGGTCAATACTGTGTGGAGCTGGAGGAACACAGCAGATCAGATTTCATCAGAGGAGCAGGAATGTTGATGTTTTGGGTTTACACTGTCCATCAGGACAGATGAAGGGTGTAAACCCGAAACGTCGACTTTCCTGCTCCTCTGATGCTGCCTGACCTGCTGTGTTCCTCCAGTTCCATACTGTATTGACTCTGACTCCAGCATCTGAAGTTCTTGCAATCTCTATATAGTGAACTAGGTTAAAGTGTAGAGTTAGTGTTAGTCCCAGACTGGGAGTGTTGGGATAAAACCCTGAAGAGACTGCATGAAGCTAGTATATTTAAGCAGGCTTAAGATTGTTTCTTCCTGGGGTTATCTGTAGTTCCAGTCCAAATGTTGAAGTCACAATGGCTTAAACCTACTGTGGAGTTAGATACAGGGACTTTAGTGTGAGTATTGTATTTGTAGTATTTTGGATACTGTACTGTTGTGGTTTGTATACCATTCAAAAGTTGTTTTGTTTCTTTAAAATTTATAATTGATTGTTTTGGGATTAATGGGAGTATACTTCAACTGTGTCTTTAAAATCTTTGAATTTGTGTTATTAGTAGATAGTTTTGTTTATCTTGTGTTCATTTCCTTTGTTAATAGACTTCTGTTTTATTGTTAAAGCAAAATCTGTAGCATTGGGTGTTAAGCTTCAGTGTGAGACCACTTAGCTAAAACAAAAATAAGCCAATATATGATTTATCAAGCCATCCTGCCTGTGTCTGCCTTGTCTGGTAAGAATATCAATACAATAACTCATTGAGTATATTCAAGACGGAGATACATAGGTTCTTGATTAGTAAAGGGGATCAAGGGTTACTTTGGAGAAGACAGGAGAATGGGAATGAGAAATGTATCAACCATGACCGAACGGTGGATCAGCCTTGATGAGCCGAATGGCCTAATTATGCTCCTATACCTTATAATCTTAAATAAAAAATACTACAGGAGACTCCAATCATCATGGTCTGGAATCTAACCTGCATGAACATAGTGGTTTTTCTGGGATTTGACATGTTGCTTCAAATTGCCTAATCACATAATTAACAGTCAATTACAACATTACTTTTAGGCCCTCAGCAACTACTTTAAATGGTGGCTGGCAGCTAGTCATTTAAAACAGCAAAAAGATGATGATCATGACACCTCCAAGGTGGTCGCAGAGTGGAGCAACACAGAATGTGAAGCTGCTGGCCTCAGTGAGAATGAAGTATTCAAAAGTAGTATTTAAAATTTAAATTTAAATATTTAGCAATCAAATGTCAGTCTTTAACAAAAACAGAACTTGCTGGACACACTTAGTAGATCTAGTAGCATCTGTGGGGATAAAGCAGAGCTAACGTTTTGAGTACAGTGACCCTTTATCCTGTTTCAGATCTCCAGCATTTGCCACTCTTTGTTTTATTTTACACCATTCTTTAGTCAGGCCCAAGGTTTTGACTTTTTTCCTCAATATAGGTAGATGGGAAGGGTCCTTGATGTGAGTGAGCAAACATTTTGCAGGTTGATTTGAAGGAATTGTAATGGCTCAAGTCTCATTCCAAGACTGAGCATGCAATCCAACAAAGGTAGCTATAAAATCTACTTCCTCACACTTGTCTTGAAAATGGCCATGGCAAACAAACCATTCACAAATAAAAAAACTGCCAAGAAAACAGTTCTGGATGAAGCATCATTGGACAATAAGCCTAGGTGTTGCATTAAAGTGCAGGCGCACATTACAATTTAAGATTTTGAAGAATTTGGAGATTTGCAAAAAACGCATTAAGCTCTTATCAGTTTGAGAATATACTTTGTAACATGTGTTATCGTTGACGATTGTTGCATCGCTGATGTTATTGCTGTTACATCAGTCTCTCTGGACCCTGTAGTTTCTGGCCCTCCCATTCATGAAAACAGACAGCAACATCAGAGTGCCTTGATGAAAGATGGCCGCGCTCTATTCTGCACTCTCCCCACTCCCGCGCCGTGCCGAATGACGTCCTTCCGAACTAGCAATTTCATTCATTTCAGTTCCGGAGGATTTGGCGCCAGATTTTGCCGTGAGTCAACAGTGGATCGAAGGAAGGGAGAATGGGTCCGGAGAGGGAGGCTGGAAGTGAGCCTGAACAGCAAGGTAATGAATGGGGAGTTGTAGGGACAGGCGGAGTATACAGGCTGGGAATAAAGTGGGGAGATTGAGGTTTGACTGCAGTTCATCAGTTTGGAACAGATACAGCTCATATAGGGCGCACTGGCTGCTTATTACTGATCCATGTAACTTAAGAGGAACTGATGAACGTATTGCATAGAAAGCAGCCAGAGATAATAAGAATATCTGCATAGAAAGCAGCGTTTGTATACCGGTTTGCAGCTACTCGGGCTAGGATTACAGATACAGCTGATGTCCGAATGCCAGGCATGTTCCTGGTTTTTTTTGCCAGTAGTCTGTTCTGTTTCCTTGTGTTGCATATCCAGCTGGTGTAGATCAAGGACTGGGCCTTGACTGCTGAATGTACAGCAAGTGTACTAGGAAATACCTGCACTTTTTATCCTTTTTAAAAAAAACTTTGATTTATTTCTTGGTGTGGTGCCTTTGAACTGGAGTGCACTTTTGCTAATTCCGTACGTAAACAGGAAGTTTGAGTTAGCATATAATTTAATTGCTTTGCTGAATGTTTGCAATGCGATGACAGTTGTGTAGCTAATGGTGAAACTCCTGGCATTGCTGCTGAACTGCCAAATGTCATTATTTCATATTTAAAGATGCCTGTTTCACCACAGTTTTTTTTCAAGGAACCCCTCAGATAGATGCTTAAAAATCTGTACCATGTACCTGATGAACTTATACAAGTATTCTGCAATTGTATGTTTAAATGATTATTTGTTAGGAAGCCTGCGTCTAGTAATTCTCCTGTAGTCCTGCAATGAAAACATGGTGGTGAAGTTCAGAATAACCACGTTCCCAGGGTGGAAATGTCGAATACTAGATGGCAGAGGTTTAAGGTGAGAGTGGGAAAATTCAAGGGACATGTGTGAGGCAAGTTTTTTTACACAGAGGGTGGTAGGTACCGGGAACGCGTTACCAGTGTTGCATCAAGAAGCCCTAGTAAAATTGAAGTCAGCGGGAATCAGGCAAAGAGTTGGGGTCACACCTAGCAGAAAGGCGATGCTGCCTTGATGTTATGGACAGTCATTCTTACTATACTTCTGGAATTCAGCTTCTTTGGCCATGTTTGGGACTGGATAGTGAGGTCTGGAGCCAAGTTGCAGTGATGGAATCCAAACATACAGGATAGTGAGGAGATTATTGCAGAGCAAATGCAGTTTGATAGCATTGTCAGTAACACCCTCCATCTCTTTGCTGTTGATGGAGAGTAGACTGATCTGTCACTAATTGGTCAATAAACTAAAAACCAAAGAACTGTGGATGCTGGAAATCAGAAATGAAGTGAGAAATTGCTGGAAAAACTCATCAGGTCTGGCAGCATCTGTGGAGAGAAGGCAGACTTAACATTTTGGGTCCAGTGACCCTTCTTCAGAGCATTAATTGGCTCAATTGGATTTGTCCACATTGGTTGGATCTGTATTTATCCGCATTATTCTGGTTGGGCCAAGACAATTTTCTAGGTATTGTAACTGTGCTGGAAAAGGTTGGCTAAAGGTGCAGTTGGTTCTGGAGCATAAGTCTACAATAACCAGCATGCTGTTGGGGCCTATAGCGCTTGCTGTTAACAATACGGTCAACCATTCTGGAGATAACATGCAATGAATTGTATTTGCTGATGACTGTGTCTTTTTCTTCTATGATGTTGAAGTCCTCAGGACGAGAACAAGATGGATCATTCATCCAGTACTTCTGGTTTCAAATGCTGGAGCGGTTTGGGACATTGTAGTCAGTGAATGATTAGATTAGCACAATTGATCATCCCTCATCTGTAGCAGAGAGAAAAACAGTCTGAGGGGAAGCCGAAATAGGCACCATCTTCTTGGATGGATTGTCTATGGTGTGAGGATTGGTGTTGCTGTGGGATGATAAAGAAATGAAGGTGGATTTTTCTTTTCAAACTCTGTTATCTGGCTTCCTAAGAAAAAC
Source organism: Ginglymostoma cirratum (assembly GCA_024137785.1). NCBI lineage: Eukaryota > Metazoa > Chordata > Chondrichthyes > Orectolobiformes > Ginglymostomatidae > Ginglymostoma > Ginglymostoma cirratum. The sequence continues at coordinate 3,555,140 of JAHRHZ010000031.1, forward strand.
AGCAAAAGATTAGCCCCTCAGTCTTTAAACCTCCGGAATGACTTCTCTTGGGACCAAACCATTTTTATTTTAAGCAAAGGTTTTTCTTTGAAAAGTGAATTGACATTTGAAGTGTCAGATGAAGGTCTATAGTGTTTCCTCCCAACTTGGAGAGCGTTTTCTTCTAAGCAGTGATTTAGTTGCATATCATAATAGACAGAAACTTTGCGAACTGCTTGCCAGGGTCATGCTGAAGAGGGCTGTAGGTTCAAAAGATACTGATAACAAAGATATGGCCAAAAAGTTGTCTTCTGCAGGGAAAGGAAGAGTCAAAGACCTCGATGAGTTCTGTCCGAATATATGATTCCTCAGAGTTGGAGTTGGAGTTGGAGTTGACCTGTAAGCATTCTAGGTTAGTGATTACTTACTCCAGACCACTCAGGAGCTGGATGCATTCTGGAGTTAAGAAAAAAAGCTGCACTTTAGGGCAAGATAACCTCGTGGATTAGAGGTACCAATCCCTGTCCCCACCCCACTTCAGGATGGGAACATATTCATCGTTGTGGGAACTCTAAGTAACATATTGATTAAGATCAAAACAAGCCCTTGCGAATCATGAATGGCCTTAGAGGTATTATCACTTGATTGTTAATCCAGAGACCCAGGGAATGTTGTGGGAGACCCAGATTCAAATCCTACCAGGGCAGTTGGTGGAATTTGAATTCAATAAAAATCTGGATTTAAGGGTCTAATGATGACCATGAATCAATTGCCAATTGTTAGGAAAAAGCAAATTGGTTCACTAATGCCATTTAGGGAAGGAAACTACTGTGCTGTTCTTATCTGGTCTGGCCCACATGTGACTCTAGACCCTCGGCAATGTGGTTGACTCTTAACTGCCCTCTTGGCAATTAGCGAGGGGCAATAAATGCTGGCCTACTCAGCAATACCCACAATGAATAAAAAAAACTAGGTGGTGGCTATTCCGCCCATCCTGTCCATACTATTTCAGTTGAAAGACCAACTCCTTTGCCCTTTCCCTATAAATTCCCTCTGATCCAGTATTTATCCAATTTCCTTTTGAAAAATTCCACTGAATGTGAATCTGAGGATTTATCACTGTCCCTACCAATTTGTGAACTGATGATGCAGCAATGGATTTGTTGAAGTCACTTAGAACCTCTCCTCACTTCAACATTGTTAAGCTGTTTGAAGTAACAAAGCAGAATGGGCCGATAAAGGTTGCAGGCTCAATCCCTAATTTGCGATTGGCCATTGTTTTTGCCTTCAACATTCTAGATTAGGAAATGGATAAGAACAACTCATTTGCTTACGCTGATCAGAAGCTGCTGAGCGAACATCAAGAAACAATAGGGTTAGGCTCAGCTGCCTAAACTTGCTCAATACTTAATCAGCCCTGAAGAAGGGTAATGCCCAAAACGTTGACTTCTCCTTTCTTCCAGATGCTGCCTGGCTTGCTGTGTTTTTCCAGACTCCTGTTTTTCTACCTTTCATAAAATACATGGACATCAAAATGACGTGACAATAAGACTCAAAATTAGTGACCCCTTTGTGCTTGAAGTAGATACTAATGCTCATGTTGGCTGAGTGCTGCTCTCCGAACAGGATTGACAAGTCAGTGGAATTCCTAAGGTGTCAAAATAGAAGTTTGAATCAACTCAGAAAATATAGCTAGGTCTTACTCTGACAAAGACTGCTATCCTTATCTTTTCCAACCAATTCTCTTTGTCTTTTTGCTATATCCATGTGGCATCTTTTGTCTTCTGATTACTGCTAGCAGATTCTCCTTCCTGTTATTTTTTATTTCTTGTCTTCACTCTTACCTTGATTCGGTTTATCAGGAAAGTGGGGTTGATGCCACAATTGGATGAGCTACAATATTATAAAATCTTGGAGGTTTGAATGGCCTATTCCTGTTCCTAACTGGTATGTTCATATTTGGCTAGATGTGAAATGAACTGAGGCCAGGCCAAATGCTAGATTTGGGCAACAAATAATTGGATGGTTATTCAAAGAGAAAACACAATGGAGGAAAGGCAAGGTTGCGGGAGCAGCTGAACAGTCCATACAGTGGGCCAGTACAGGTATGACAGGACAAACAACATTGTTCTGTTGCCATTCCATTACTCAGTCTTAACTGGAAGCTGATGATGGCAGCCTCAATGGTCCAGAATGTAGCAGAACTGCCTACAACAATTGCTACTTTGGAACTGGTTCAGCACATTGCCCACAACGGAGGGAAAATTATGGAATATTGACAGGGTGCGGTAAAAATAACACTGCTACAGCAGAGAGAGTGACCACATCCTGCCACAACAAGGCAGCAGCCAAAGTACTCAGCTGCAGACTGTGGGAGGCATTCTGTTGATGTAGTCAAGATTCTTCTCAACAACCTCTGAAACCTTCAGAGCTCCACAGTTTTAACTTTTTGTAGGGTAGACTGCACTGCGGTCTGCCTCTGTCAATTTGTATGCCTTGTTAAGTGCTGGGTGTCTGTCCGGTTAATTTTGCTTCTACTAGTGGTCTGGTGGAACTGACTTCCTAGGAATTTTTTGGGCATGGTTAAGAATCAATATACTGTTGGTCTGAAGGAATGTGTAGACCATACCAGATAAGGACAACAGATTTCTTTTCTGAAGACGCTTGTAAATTGGACTGATTCTTATGATAATCTGCTGGTGCTGGATAAGCTTTTTAATTCGGGGTTTTGTTAAATAGAACATAGAACAGTACAGCAAGGAACATTGATTTAACTACTTGAATTCTCCATGATTGAATCCACATTTTCTGATGAGACCTGTGTCAGCAGCCTAATAATGAAACATGCTCTCCCTTGAAAGGTAAGCTTTCTGTAGCTGCTACGTATTGTTACAATCTGGGTGGGGATCATTAACGCTTAAAGAGAAATACAAACATGTCATTTTGACATGTAGAACTATGCAGCAAGATCTTAATACTTCGTGAGCAAAACCAACTATTTGATATATCTTAAAAAAATTAAATAGAACGGCGAGCAATGTGGGTTATAACTACAATAAGCAACATCAGTCTGAATGTTGCTTACTTCTGTAGAGATCACCTTTAAGCATGTCACAGTCCCCTAGAGAATTCTTAGCTCCAGATGTTCTCAGAGGTCAAATTTTCATTTATCATCTCTCAATAGTGGATGTGTTAGTCTCTTGTTCTGGTTACATTTCCAGGACTGCCAGACTAATCTGTTTGCTACTTTCTTTGGTGCAAGAATCTGTGGGGATCACTGACTTCTTCTACAAATAGAACAAAGAACTGCAGATGCTGCAGATCTGAAACAATAACAGAAATTGCTGGAGAATTTCAGTAGGTCTGGTAGTATCTGTGCAGAGAAAGGAGTTAATGTTTCAAGTTCAATGACTTCTTAACTGTTCTGCTAGCTTTTGTTTACTCACAATTTAGATTAAGGCTTGCCTACATTCCACATGGTACATGATGAAGTTGCATTTTTGCTCTATTTAGAACACAAGTCTAGCTAACTCAGCATTCCTTTTGGCTATGTCTTGGTGAGCTGCAAAATGTGCAAGGTCCAAACCACAAAAGCGCTCTCAGTAATTATTCAGATAAATTTAAACTAAAGAATCTTCCTAATCTCTACTCATCTCCATAACAATGTAGCTTGCTCTGGGTTTTGCTCAAACTGACCTTTAATTATCCCACATTTACAATTTATTTTATGATGCAATGAAATAAATGGGTTTTACAACCTTTCTGGTACACCAAATTCTTTTAATCTAACATTCAAAACAAAAAAGCATCCATCTGGGAAGCATGGTGGCTCAGTGGTTAGCACTGCTGTCTCACAGTGCCAGGAACCCAGGTTTGCTTCCACCCTTGGGTGATTGAATGTGTGGAGTTTGCACATTCTCCCTGTGTCTATGTGGATTTCCAGAAGCTGTTCCAGTTTTCTCCCACAGTCTAAAGATGAGCAGGTTAGGTGGATTGGCCATGCTAAATGCTGGGTTAGGGAATAAGGTATGGGGTGTGTCTGGGTTGGATGCCCTTTGGAGGGTCAGTGCGGACTCGATGGGACAAAAGGTCTCATTCCGCACTCTAGGGATTCTGTAATACTATGGATTCCCATTACTGTAAGGATTGCAAACATCACATTTTGCATTCTTTCACTGTTTTATAGCTATTGCCTTTCTAGCTATTAACCTTTCCAGCTAATGTGGCCCCAGCCTTTCCAGCGTCACAGACTTCAAGCTTGCTTTAATTGCATTTGTCCCATTTTCTCCAATTTAATTCTCACAGCCGAAACTTATAACACAAAAATGGTGATCCAGATATTCGCAACAGTATGAAGTGAAGCTCGTGGAATCATAACCTCCTTCAATAACATACATTTCTGCTTGGCCCATCGACTTTATGCTGGCATTTTTGAAGAGAAATAGAGTCCATCTACTCCCCATGTCAGTGTGAGTTTACTTATGATCTAATTTCAAATTTAATTTTTCAGATGGTGCTGACGAATGTGGCTTGGCAGTAACACGCTCAAAACGTAGTCGTAAGGAAAAAGTAGGCCGAGTTGCAGCACTGGAACGCCTGAAGAAGGCCAAGGCTGGTGAGAAAATAAAATATGAGGTAAAGTTGTTAATTTCAGTTTTTATAGAAAAATTTGATGAGAGGAGTTGTATATCTGGCTAATGAAAAGTATCTTAACTCAGAACCTGAACCATAAAATTTCCATAGTACTATCTTCCCTGTTTGTGTTGTTAAGGAAATCAAGTTCATGTGATTGATGTCAATTGACTGGTTTCTTGTTGGAGAAACAGTATCCATAGTAATTGTAGAAGATTCTATAGCCAAGGGTTGACTGTCTGTTTTGTAGATTTGATCTAAAATCCTGAATATTACATTGCTTCATACAGTTCTGAACGCTGTGAAACAATTAGTTTTGGTTTCTTTCTAAAGTGCACTTCTGTGCTGATTTGGATCTTGTTCCTGTATGGTTACATCCAATTCTTTTCCTATGGGGTATAACATAGTGTGGAACCTATTGTCTTTCAGGTTGAAAAGATTTCAAATGTTTATGAGGAACTTGATGAAGATCAATACTCTAAGCTTGTATGTGAACGGCAGGATGATGACTGGATAGTCGATGATGGTAGATGCTAAACCTAATTGTCTTCCTTTGTGCAAATTCCTGTTCTTTTAAAGGAGACTTTTCTACTGTTTTTGTCAAATACTTGATCATTTTGTCTTTGACAGATGGTGTTGGTTATGTGGAAGATGGTCGAGAAATTTTTGATGATGATTTAGAGGAAGATGTCTTTGATACAAAAGACAAAGGTAAGCATTTAAGTGTAGGAACTGGGAATGCTGCCAGTACTCAGTAGGCAGCAAGTCTGAGTTGAGAAACAGAGTTAGTGTTTCAGGTCAATGATCTTGCATCAGAACTCAAAGAAATTAGAAAATAGTCACTATTTTTAAACAAGTGCAGAATCAGGGTGCTTGCCTGAAACTGACTGACAGCAGTTCTAAATTTCTCCCCATGGATACTGCCTGACCTGCTGAATAGTACTAACGTTTTAATAATTTCAGATTTTCAGTGTCCATGCCATTTTAGTTTTGATGTACATTTTGTTGCAATGTTTTATTACATTAAAGTTGCTACAACAATGTAGGTTGTTATATTTCTCATTACTTTTAATTTTGAGTGGATCATTGGTCATGTTCTCAAAACTTTAAATGTTACCTGTTCTGAAGAAGAGTCATATCAGACTCAACATTAACTTTGTTTTTCTCCCTCCACAGGTGCTGGAATTTCTCCAGCAAATTCTGTTTTTGTTTTAAATGTTGTCTTTTTGTTGTAGTATTTAAAACCTGTTTCCAACTGTCTGTCCTTATAGACAAAGGAAGATCCAGTACAAATAAAGAGAAGAAAAATGTGAAGAATATACTGGTTTCAAAGCCTAATAACATCAAATCCATGTTTTTGGCCAGCACAACCAAGAAGAAGGTTGAGGTATGGCACAATCTCTTTAGAGTAAATGAGATTCGTGTTTCCTGCTTTTCCTTAGCGTTTGGATTTACCTTTTCCTCTTCTTGTCCTTTTTGCACAATCTGTTAGCAGCCGGTCCTTCACAAGCTTGCAGAAGCAAAGTGCAATTTTTAAAAATCTGATATAGGGGGTGTTCCCATTTTCAGTCTTTGAAGATAGAGATTTGTCTGCCAACCTTGATTTATATGCAATGGGCTATTATGTGTGGAATTGTGCATTAAATTGATCATTTTCTGAATGTGTTTCGGACAACTTAAATTCCCTTGCCTTTCTTTGCTAACTTGACTTGTGCAGAATTTTCCCCTCTTGCTATATATTCTGGAGACATGAGGATTTCAGATAAATGGAAATTTAAAAAATTAAGAGTTGTTGAAAATTTTCCAGATCAGTTGAGTCCTTAGTGTCCATTAAAAGAATTTGAATGACTTATCAGTTTTCCAGCGTAATATATTTAGAGAAGGATTAGTTTGTACTCAAGTGCGGTAAAATTTTTCAATCTTTGTGTGAATTTCCCTTTTTGACTGTTTGAGTTGAGCAGGCTCTATTGCCTTCCTTGCTGTAGGTGAGGAACTCACGAATCATGGGACTGTTGGTTAATTTAAAGGAACAAAACCTGATTGGTTAGTTAATTTTTATTATTAGAGGTACTGAGGCAACAACAAGGCGCCCAATCTGATGTTAAACCTCAAGTAGTGAAGCAGTAAGGTGCAGCCAACCACACATCAGTTTGAATCCTTCCCGAAAGACCTTTTGGCATCCTTTGATGCTACAACCCGTTATTAGCCCAATTTGCATTGAGTATTTTCAAATTGAACATCCCATATATTCTCTGTGGTCCAGCTGCATCTTCAAAACGTATTTCAGATTTTGCAACGGTTTGGATTTTTGGTTGTTAGTTTTGCCAGAATAGAAGATAATTTGCCTTTATAGTTGTAGAGAACTGGACTCATGAGTTTGAATCCTGTCTAATTATATTCCAACTTTAGAATAAATCTCATTGCATGCAGAAGGCTATTTAGCACAACTCATCTATGCAGGAACTCTGAACACTTACCATGTAGTTGTATTCCCCTTTTCTTTCTGTTTCTGATAAACTTATCTGCTTCTCTTTTTTTGGAAGCTATTGTGAATTTTGCATTCAGCACCATATCTTTTCTTGTGTCCTTGTCAGCCTCAGTTAAGCTCATCCTTCTGATCCAACACCCCCTCTCGTTTTGGTGCAATTTTTTACTTACTTAAATTTTCTATTTATATGATGACCTCACCTCCTGTTTACTGTAATGAAATTTCCTTGAGTTCTGTGCTATCTTTTTTTTCTTTTCCCTGATGTTATGGATCTTTTCTTCATCCTGCAAGGCTTCCACGGATTTCCTAAAGTAAGCCACCTAGATCTGGATACCAGTACCTGAATTGACCTACCTTATGACCTGTATAAGATACCATGATTTAAATTACACTGTCTCTTGATAAGTTTTGTTTCTCTGCTGGTTTCTACAATACAGTACATGGACCAGAACACCCCAGGGACATTTTGCAGAAACATGCTGGCTTTGGATCAATACATAATTGCATTAATGATATAATTAATAAAGGCAAAATACTGTGGATGCTGAAAATCTGAAGTAAAAATGGAAGGTGGTGGAAATATTCTGCATGTCTGACAGCGTCCGTAAAGAGAGAAAAACAGTTAATGTTTTGGGCAAAGTATGACTCTTGTCTCCAGAGGAATTCATGTCGTAGCTTCTGATTGAGGAAGGAAAAGGTGTAGAGGAAGGAAAAGTATTAGTTGTATTGATAATCTTTTCTCTCTCAGTCACTTTCAAGCTCCATAACTAATCTGATCTTTGGCGCTTCATTAGTCATGATAGTTCTGCAACTGTCTGTTTCTTCAACTTCTCTGTTAGCCCTGCCTCGACATGTGCTAGATCCTAGTGTAGCTTTTTCTGTGTCTAATCTTGATCACTTACTTAAATCGGAGTGATTTAGATTTGAGGGTTTCTGATGCTTTAGGTCCAGCAGGCCTCACTTTCCTAGCTGTGAAGTGACATTAACTCTCAGATTATCCTAGTGAGCAAAGATAACTGTTGGTTTCATATCTCCATCTCTACCCTCACCTCCAACAAACTGATGAATTTCTGCATTTCTTTGTTACTCAGGGTGAGACCACAGGTTTAGCTACCTCCTTGCCTCATTCACTTCATCCCCTGCTATGCCACCTCCACTGGATTACCAAAACCAAATTTTTCTCCAAGTTTCCATCTAACCAAACCTCTGTGATCATCTTGCCCAAGAGTAGCACTTCTTGCTTCCCTCGTCCTTCCATTAAATTGCTGACCACTCAAGTTCTCATTCCATGCTAACATTGTAAGTTGTTTCCACTCTTCCAGTATTGTTGTCCTCCCTTTCAAAGTTACCATAATCATACTTGCCTCCTTGAAAACCCGATTCTTATCTTCTTGTTCTTGAAAATTGTCAGTCCACCTCTGATTTTCTTTTCCGGAGTACTTGAATGATTTCTTATCTCCTTAATCGGTGCTACCTTTCCTACCATTCCAGGTTTGGATCTCTGTAATCAGGTTTCTGCTTCCCCAGAGTACTGAACTAGTGCTGATCACGAATGATACCCTTCATGTTTGTGACTTTGGTGCACCCTTTATTTGTTTCCTTCTTTTTTGACCATATGAACCGCCTGTCGTGCCTTATTGTTATCCAACTTGGCATGACACTTGGTTCCACACCTGGCTACCAATGGTAGCCGCAGTAGTTCCTTCTGTTCCTGCTCTAGTACCTTTATTTCCAGGGTCCCTCAAAGGCGTATTCTTGTTCCCCCCCAACTCCCAAACAATCACTGCCCCAAATCGCTCACTGTCAGCTGCACACTGCCTCCTAGCAGCACCATCTACAGACACAGGGTCAGCTTCCACATGTTTACTGATAACATCCGACATGTTATATCCACTGACTCTGTTTTAAGAACTGCTTGTGTGCCATCCCTAATTTTTATCCCAGCATACACTCACTTCAAGCTGTCCTTTGCTGTGCTTCTGACAAAATTAGAAGTCACATGATACCAGTTTATAGTCCAACAGGTTTATTTGAAATAACAAGCTTTCAGAGCACTGCTCCTTCATCAGAGGCTTCACTGATGTTGTCACCTAGCATGGTGACGAAACGTCTGAACGAGAACAAGCCAGCTCGGCAAGCTAGTCAACCACCTCACCAGCAGCCTGAGCTACAGATCTTTGCCAAAACTTTGAACCTTGAGACACTTTTTCTGCACCAGAGAATCTATAAACACAACTTATGATTGGTTATGGAGAAGGCCATAACACTGACTATTCTGAAGAGGTCAAGAGTTGCATGTTGTAAATGAACTTTTTTTTCTATTTTTGTAATTATTTTTATAGAAAGATGTTGATCTGTCTAAGGATGATCTACTGGGAGATATACTTAATGATCTTCATGCAGAGGTAAGGGCCCAAATCATTTTTAAATTAGTTTAGGTAATTATGTTCCACAAATTGCTTATCCCTGTTTCCTGTTTTTTTTTCAATACAAATTGTTTATGTATTCCTAAATGATGAATATTTGGATTTAATAGGCACCTTTAATACCTACACCACCACCTGCTGTCATTTTAAAGAGGAAGAAACCTGCTGGAGTATCAGCAAATCCATTTTCCGTCAGGCCACCCACCCTCAAGGTACCTCCGTAAATGTATTCGGCAAATGTTAAAGGGGTAGCATCACCCAAGTTGGAAGCTGAGCAATAAAATGTCTGACGTTGTTCCATTGTGATTGTGTCTGATTGTTGACCTGGGACAAATGTTCCCACTTGTTCTTTCTATGTCTTTATGAATGTTACATGCATTTTCTTAGCATCAAATTAAGATATCTCCTTAATGATGACTGGATGTTCTAATGATATTTTGAATTATTGTGATTGAAGAAGTGGCCATTGTCCATAATATTATTATAATTCGCTTGTGTAAAATGTAACTTCAAAAAAAAAGGATTTTGCAAAGTGTGGAACTAAACTACGTGCTATTTTATGGTCAAATAATGAGCTGTTTGTCTCATCTTCATACCAGAACATGTGATGGTTCTTTCTGGTTGAAGGTCGATTATTGAGGTACAGAGAGGGATGTGACCAGTAGTACATAATTCTACCCAAGTTTGAAGCAATGGGGCCGTTTAGGTGATCCCAGTTTGTTTTTATTTTTATTTGCTCGTGGGATGTGGGAGTTGCTGGCTAGCAAGTATTATTGCCTGTGCCAAATTGTGGTTAACGGTCAACCGCAATGCTGTGGGCCTGGAGTTACATATAGGCCAGACCAGGTCAGGATGGTACGTTTTCTTCCCCAAAGGACATTGTTGGACTAGATAGGTTTTAATATTGATCGATAGATGTTTCATGGTCACCAGTAGTCTTTTCTATTGAATTCAGATTTCACCATCTGGTATAGTTGGATTTGGATCCATGTCCTCAGAACATGTGGGCCAAGGAATGACAGGTGGAGTTTAATTTAAGTAAATGAGAGGTGTTGCATTTTGGTAAGACAAACCAGGGCAGGACTTATACAAATAATGGTAGCCCCTGGGGAGTTTGTTGTCAGAGGGACCTAGGGATGCAGGCACATAGTTCCTTGAAAGTGGCACCACAGGTCGATGAGTTGGGACGTCATGCTGTGCCTATGGGAACGATGTCATTAGACTGGAAAGAGTGTAAAAAAGACTAACAGGGATGTTACTGAGACTGGACTGTTTGAGTTGTAAACAGAGGCTGAGTAAGCTGGGACTTCTTCCCTGGAGCGCCGGAGGCCGAGGGTTGAACTTGTAGAGTTTATAAAACTATGAGGGGCATTGATAAGGTGAATAGCCAAAGTCTTTTTCCCAGGGTAGGGGAGTCCAGAACTAGAGGGCATTGGTTTAAGGTGAGAGGGGAAACATTTTCAGACACTGGTTGGTGTGTATATGGAACCAGCTGCCAGAGGAAGCGGTAGAGGCAGATACAATTACAATATTTAAAAGACATTTGGAGAGGTACGTGGATAGGAAAGGTTTAGGGAGCTATGGGCAAATGCAAGAAAATATGACTAGTTAGGTTTAGAAAACTTGATCGGGTTGGGCAACCAAGGGCCAATTTTTTTTGTACTGTATACCTCTATGATTCTAATAGCCTGGGTTCTGAATTACCAGCCCATCGACATTACCACTACACCTCTGACTCCCCTTAAAATCATAGCTAACTCAAGTTGTGTAAATTATTGAAGGAAGGGCAGACTAACCAGCAAAGCGTACCACAGTGAGGTGGGTAGCAGATGATACCTTATGGTGTTGTGTTTAAGGGCCAGGCTAGGGGCAGGTTGGTGGTGGTGATGGTAATTTAGTCTAAGGAAGAATGAAGAGTGAATGTTTGGGTGAACAAGCAATAGGTATAGCAGCGAACTGGAGAGAAAGACATTTAGAAGGAAGAAATTGAAGGCTCCATATGAGAAGAATCTTGGAAGACCCATTTCACCCCGTGCCAATAATTTACCCTTTAATAGTAATTCTCATGCTGCATCATTTCAGCATCATAGGTCTTCAGGCAATTCTCAGTCTTTCAGTATTTCCAAAATAAAATTGGTTTGAATTTACTTTTGAACCCTCAGATTTCTCCGGCTCTTGATTCTAATTACCAGAACAGTTCCGCGAGGAAAACAGTTGCTACTGAAGAAGTGGTTAGTGTTGTGGACTCTGTCCAGTCTGCTCCGGTGAGATCCTCAGTCAAACAGGTGTCAGTGAAGCAAGAAGAAAAGAGACTGGCATCAGTGGTAAAGAAGGATAGTTCAAAGGCTATGACCGTAAAAGAAGAGAAAGTTGTTGAAGGTATGAATTTACCCCCTCCATTTATTTTTTTGGACAGATTAATGCTGTGATCTTGTTTTAGGCAGATGAGCAGCCCTTTAATACAATACCTGGCTGACCAGGTTTTTTTTTTTGTCTGATTCCTAATTGAAAAGTGTTAAATTTATTCGGAGTCTGATCCACATTGTGGTCCTGTTATCCAAGTGTATGTGACTTTGGTGCAGTCTCTTAATAATTCATTTTCCTCCTTAACTCAGTTCTAACTGACCTGATTTACCTTGTATTTTTATTCCCATCCTGAGATTTTACCATCCTGATTGCAAATTATTTTTGTATGCATGTCCCGCAGAACTCACGCTTATCTGTCTGTTCTTCTTGTTGTGCTTTTTATTTTGATTGTTCTTGGGGTTAGATCATTGCTGGAAAGGCCACATTTATCTCTTGTCTGAATCTACCCTGAGAAGATGGTGATTGCAGAATTGTTACAGTGCAGTAGGAGGCCATTTGGCCCATCGTGCCTGAACCAGCTCATCAAACAAGTAATTGAAACTGCTTTCACTTTGTTTCTAGGCATTGCATTCCATACCCTAACTACTTGCCACGTGAAAAAATTTTTTCTGACATCATACTTGCTTCTTTTGCATGTTAATCTAAATCTAAAACCTCTTGTTTTGTTCTTTTTATGAGCGCGAACAATGATTCCCTCTGTACTCTTATCCAGCCTGTTCATGATTTTGAAAACCCCTGACAAATCTCCTCTTAGCCTTCTTGTCTTCAAGGAGAGTAGTGATAGACCTTCTATACTTGTTGCAGTTCTTGTGTTGATGTGATATTGGTTAGGGAATTCCAGGACATTAACTCCACAACGTGTCAGAATGGCATATTACTTGGTGAGGAACTTAAGGTAATGCTGTTTTCAACATGATTGCTCTGTCTTTCATGGTAGTAAAGGCTTCTGGAGTAGGAGCTGTAGATGAAATGAAGTGCATGGTCCATATATACTGTAGCCACTGTGTGGAAGTGGTGGAGAGAATTAACAGTGTGGTCGGGTATTCAGCCATCCTAGTTGGTGCTTAGGCTTGTTGAAGCATCACCCATCCAGGTAAATGGAGTATGTGCTATCACACCCCTGACTTGAGCTTTGCAGACAACAGGTAGGCTTTGTGTGTGTTATGGGGAGAGTCACCTGCAGCGAAGTATCCAGGCTCTGTTCTGCTCCCAGAGTATTGGAACAGTTATGTATTGGTGCTACTTAAGGTGACGCTGGCTAGTGAAGGGAAAGGAGAGATGGTTAGGTTCTCTCTTGTAAATATTAATTATGTGTGAGGATTCCTTACCTGGAGCTTACAAGTATAAATGTTAGCTGACCTTGTAAGGCTATAGCTAACTTTGTGTCAGTCTAGCTGTAAACCACTTCATTTCTGAGGAGTTGTAAATCGAGCTGAATGCTGAATTGGTCAGAGAATGGCCTCAGTTTTGTGCCTGTAATTGTGTGAAGGTCATTGATGTAGTTAAAAATATTTGTCTTGTGGATCTCTTGCAGTAGTGCTTTGCGGCTGAAACAGTCCCAAACATCACAAACATCATCCTTTACGTTGAATTTGACTCCAGCCAACCCTTTTGACCTCAGTGTTGATAAGACTCACGGTGCCCAATTCAAAGCTGCATCCCTTCAGGCAAATTAACATTTTATTTTCCCTTTGTTTAAATTAAGGCTATGAGCAGATTTGCAGCTCTGTTCCTGAACAGTGTGTCTATGAGTAGGTGTCACTGTTGACTCTTACTGTCACTTTACTGATGGTTTTGGAGGGATCTCCCAAATTGGCATAATAATTGGCCAAGTTAGACTTATTTATGTGCGTAGGACCTACCTTCGCAACCATCCATGTTGTCAGGTAGATACCAGTGTAATAGCTGTACTGGCACATTTTGGCTGGGGAGCAACTAGCCCTGGTAGATATAGCTTAAGCTCTACACTCAGTGCATTATCAGATCCCATGACCTCTGTTTAATTCTCCTTAAAATTGCACAGAATAAACCAATATTGGCTGAAAATAGTGGGAATGATTGGGATCTTGGGAGGAGGTTAAGCAGAATCCTGCACTCGTCTCTTGTGCTGCGCTTTTCACATAGGTTATTTTAAAGGTGTTAAAATGTTATTTTCAAGATAGTTCATTTACTGTCAACAAAATAACTATTTATAGTATGAATTTTTAAAAAATGCATTGTGCAAAGAGGTGATAACGCAGTGTGGAGTTGGAGGAACGCAGCAAGCAGGCAGCATCAGAGGAGCAGGAAAGCTGACATTTCGTCAGCTTTCCT
>JAHRHZ010000031.1:3579344-3606007 GCA_024137785.1 Ginglymostoma cirratum
TGATGCTGCTTGGCCTGCTGTGTTCATCCAGCTCCACACCTTGTTATCCTTGATGTTAAATACCGGTGCTTGAAGTAGTGGGTGGGCAGGGTGTGGTTGATGGAAGAGTTCAGGGATGATGAAATTTGGCAACTTGAGGAGAAATGATAAGACAGCATAGCAGGGTAGCAATATATGCCATGATAACCAGAGTGTAACAACAATGGACAGACCACGCAAACATAAAAGTGCAGCAGCACACAGGGTGAGAGTATAGAAAAATGGTAAAAGGACGGAATTAGAGGATCTTCATCTGAATGGACCTAGTATTCATAAGAAGATAACTAATTGATAGTACAAATAGAAATAAGTACGTACGATCTGACCATCATTGGAGAGATGTACTTGCAAGCATACCAAGGCTAGAAACTGAATGCATAAAGAGTATTTACATTTCAGATAAAAAGAGGTATTGTAGCCCCCGCTAATAAAGATGAGCTTAGAACAGTAATGAGAAATGATCTTGGCTGATAAGGGTCAGAATGTAGAATCATATAGAGATGAGAATTAGCAAGGGAAATACACCATTGTTGGAAGCAGTTGAGGCTTTTTAACAGTAGCTACAATATAAAACAGGGAAATAATGGGTGCCCATAGAAAAGGTACTGCAATAATTGTGGGTGATTTTAATCTTCATACAAATTGGATGAATCAAATTGGCAAAGGTACACTTCGAGGTAAGCTTCAAAGAGGGCATTCAAGACCGTTTTTAATTAGGAGGAGACAAGTAATTAACGATTAATTAGTGAAGTTCTGGAAAGAGTGATTATCACATGATAGAATTTCATATTCAATTTGTGAAACTTGGGCCTGAAATGAATGCCTTAACCTTAAGTCAAGGTTATTACAAAAGTATGAAGATAGAGTTAGCTACAGTGGCTGGGGAAATAAGTTAAGAAGTAAGACAATGGATAAGCAGTGGCAGACATTTAAGGAGATTTTTTTACCTCTCAACAAAAGTATTTTCTATGTTCTTAAAGTATTGCAGATGGTGGAGATCTGAAATTAAAAACAGAAAATACTGGAAATACTCAGCAAGTCTGACAACATATGGAGAAAGTACAGCAGGGGAACATGATCAGAAATCCCTTTGTTAAATCTGATAGCTCCATTACTGTGATAACAAGGTGTGGGGCTGGATGAACACAGCAGGCCAAGCAGCATCATAGGAGCAGGAAAGCTTGACGTTTCGGGCCTAGACCCTTCATCAGAAAAATCAAAATCAGACCCTTCATCTAACCTGTCCATTTCTGATGAAGGGTCTAGGCCCGAAACGTCAAGCTTTCCTGCTCCTATGATGCCGCTTGGCCTGCTGTGTTCATCCAGCCCCACACCTTGTTATCTCGGATTCTCCAGCATCTGCAGTACCTTTTGTCTCAGCTCCATTACTGTATTGCTTAAGTTCTTGTTTGTTTAAAGTTGTGAATTTTGATTTGTAGATGAGCCCTATGCAATGGAGTTCAATGACGATGACTTTGATGAGCCCATGGAAACAGAGTCTGCTGTGAAAGTAGAGATGGAACCAGAAAAAAATATCAAAGTGAAAGAACCAGAGGACAAAGACAAACCATTAATGTAAGATGATTGGTGCAAATATCATTTGAGAATTACAATAAAAATATTTTGGTGAAGGGATGAAACTGGCTTTAACTGCATGCCATGCTAATGAGACATGCCTGAAAGTCTGTATTCAGCAGGCAACTTTGCTGGAGACACCAAAGCCAGACTCCTGTAGGTTTTGCACTCATATGCCAGTTAGAAGATATTTTGTGTGGATCATTCCGTAGTACTATGTGGGTGTGGCCAGGCAGGAAACTGCAAATGATTGTAGAGGGAGCTAACAGCCTGCCAAAGCTCCCTTTAAGATGCATTCATGTACAGCCACGCAGAAATCCGTGTAATGTGGTCTGTGCAGAGAGACATTAGAAGGAACATTGCTGAACATCCATGGACTCCACACACTCACTTCCATGAATGCTGTGAAGCAACTGGTTGACACTTAGCAGTAGGTTTCAGGATTACTTAGACCATGATATTGGGCATATGGGTTCTCAGCCACGGTACTGGAGGTTCTTGAGGAGATCTAAAGGAGGATGGATGCCCTACACCCACAAGAGGAAGGAGACCATTTTGCTTTCTAGTCCTGTTCTCTTCCGGCAGCTGTCACTGCTAGGCCAAGCCTCTTGTCCTGTAGATCAAAGTAACGATACCCAACAAGATGTGCCCGAACAAACATTCCTTTCTCCTGGAGACTCTTGTAAGATCTTCGATCAGTTAAAGTAGCACACATCTCTTTTTAACTGAGAATTTCCAGATTCCATGTTGCTCGAGTAGTGACAAAATCTTGATGTATGTTTATTTATATATTTATATGTCACCTGATGTGTTTTGAATGTCCCCTTCAAACCACCAGCAGCAAATGAACAACAAAAGGTGAGCCTGCCTTTTACCAGTCCCCAAATTCCTCTGCGATAATTGTTTACTCCTGTTCTGCTGGCCACAGTTAGGAGTGATCAGTGAATGAAGTGTTATCTGCCAAAATGCCATGCCGCTTCACTGATGAGCACCGTAAGACCATAAGACATAGGAGTGGAAGTAAGGCCATTCGGCCCATCGAGTCGACTCTGCCATTTAATCATGGCTGATGAGCATTTCAACTCCACTTACCCGCACACTCTCTCTCACCAGCAGGGCAATAAAGTTGTAATCAGTCTCTTAATGATTCCCCAGACTGTCATTCCTCTTTGTTTCAACTCCATTAATAAGATGATGTCTTGAGTGAAATGCAGATGACCTTGCAAGTTCTTTCAGACTATAGGAAGCCGTTGAGAATTCCCCCATTAAGTTTAAGCAGTTCTGATAGGACATATGTAGGTGATGGTGTTGGGTACAGGCTTTGATCTGAATAATAGGTTGACATTCTGGCTATTTTAGTGTCTGATCTGCTTTGAGAAAAGAAGTTAAAGGACACAAAATAAGTTCCCAAGTTTAGATAACAGATCAAAATGCACATTTTGGTGTTGGTAAATTTATTTTGGTTTTTCCTTATGGCAAGCCTTAAAAGCATTTTCATGTTTTGACTGCATTGGCCTAATAATGCATCAATAGTTTGTTATTTAAAAAGAAAGTTTCATGCTGATCTTGGCTCCCTGAATCACCTGTGATGGTTCCCTGTTGTATTCTACCCATTGTCTTTGGGAATGTTGGCCGCTTAATTCTGTTCAAAGCTTTGATTTGTGACTTGAGATAATTATTGCTTCTTAGGATCATGAATGTGCCATTCAGCTCTTGAGCTTGTTTCACCATTCAGTTAGATCATGACTGATCCATACCTTAAATCCATTAACACCCTGTCACTGTATGTTACTTAACATCCTTATATAATAAGAATCGATCAATCTGAATTTTGAAAATTTAAGTTGACCCAGTATTTTATTTTGGTGATCCAGATTTCTGTGAATAATGTCTCATAATTTCACCACTTGAAATAATGCCCTCTTCTTCCAGCTTCCCCTAATTTAAGAAGTAATTTCTCCACTTCTACCCAATTTGATCTTTTTTAATTTAAAGGCATCAATTAGATCATCTCTTGTAAAACTGAAGTTCATTTGAACTTGTAAGACCTCAGTGAATTACAATTAAGTTCTGAGTTTGAGAGAACCAATCTAAAAGTTTACTAATCCTGACTGGTTACAAGATCCATTCCAGGTACAGCTGTTTTCAGATGTTTTCTAGAGTTTATTAAATTCATCAACATGAGTACAAAAGAAATAATACTCAATAAAAGTAGTGCTTTTTCACTCTGAAATACCAGTTTGCAATACTGGTTGACAGAAAACTCTCATTCTCTTATGTTGACTGCAATTCTCCTTCTGTCTTCCTCCTTGTGCATTGAGGCACTAAAAATCATCACTTATTAAATTTTGCTTGATTGGCTACTGTGAAAGATTACTTTACTCTAATTGGCTTATTAATGCACCATTTATGATAAATGTTGGATCGACTGAACAGTATGCGTACATTTCTTGGGTTGGTTTCTTTAAAAGCAATGGTCATCTTAGTAACATCACTTCCTATTATATCCTGATTAATTATTTGACACTAAAACACCACTTTAAGATCGTGGCTCTGGAGTCATCATAAAAATGTAAACGTTTTGTTAGAAGTATGAAAAATTTTCCAATTTACCTGTCCTTTAGACCCAAGTAGACAAAAAAAATGGACCTGGTTTCTGTACTAAAAAACAATATTTATCCCAAGTAATTAGACTGTAGCTACAGATAAACAATTATGAACCATTGACATGTAACTCTATTACTGAAAACTCACATCCTCTTTATAAACTCCCCCTTACATATGCTCCAAATAAAAACGTGCGTTATTGGCAGAGGAAAAGACTGGAAATGCAGTGAAATCCTGTTCACAGCGTTGTTGAGATGATTCTTGTGCTGATCACCATGCTGCTTCTTGGTCTACCTTCTCCAAAGGTTTTCACTAGTTTGCAGGAGCCAAAGTATAGCTGGTTCACAGTTAAAGAAAGGTTTCTGACTTATTAGTTAAAAGTCACAGCTTGCAGGAAAGATAACACAATGTGGAGCTGGAGGATCACAGCAGGCCGGGCAGCATCAGAGGAACAGGAAAGTTGACATTTCGGGTCGGACCCTTCTTCAGAAATGAGGAGGCGTAAGGGAGCTGGGAAATGAACAGAGAGAGGATGGGTGGGGCTGGGGAAAAGTAGGTGGAATGGTGAGAGATGGATGCAGGTGGGGAGTGGTGGGGATTGGTCAGTGGGTTGGGTGGGCAGATAGGTGGGAGAGAAGATGGACAGGTTGTGTCGGGTTAAGGAGGCAGGAGGGAGGATGTGTGGGCTGAGGAAGGGTAGGTAGGGTGGTGATAGGTTGGATGCAGGTATGGTGCAGTGGGAATTGGCCGCAGAGGGGTAGGGTGGATGGGTGGGAAAGAAGATGGACCACACTGTGTTGTCTCTAACTCCAACATCTGCAGTTCTTGCTTGCAGAAAGGATAAACTGGTTTTCCTCAGGTTTGACATAGCTTTTACTCCAGAGAGCAGAGATGGTTCCTGATGGTGGAGGTCTGAAGGCTATGCTGCATCTTCTTCACAGCCCCAGGCTGTTCAGATATCTGAGAACCAATCATATTGTGTTGACAGGCAGATGGCCTTTGTCATCTATAATTAGTCACAAGTCCACGGACCACTTGTACCAACCAAAGTTCTAGTCAACAGTAGATCCCTACCATGATACCTTAGCAGTGGTAGAATAATTTCAGTCTGCTTCAGGTATGTGTGTAAACTTCTAGTGATTGACTGTAATGCATAAATGTACCAATTGATGCATCTAATTTTCTTCCAAAGCCTTTTAATTACAAAACACATGTGACTCCACAATAACTGTTGATGCCCGAAACAAATTAAAGCTCAGATTAACCTTACAAAATTAATATAGGTTGGCCTGTTACATACTGTCAACTTACAAAATAAAACTAATTTAAAACATAGAGAACTGTGTTCTGAGTAAGTGCCGCATGCACTTTGAAAATGCATACTCATTTGTTAGCTTGAGCCCTGACAGGAGCTTCTTTTTGACCTGGTTCATACAGCTTTCTTCCTTTCAGAAAGTGTTCTAAGAATAACCCCAATCAAACAGAATATAATTCAGTTCTTCACTTGCTTAATGAGTCAACTTTATTAATTATTGAGAGAAAAGAATCCGCATCCCTGCACTCTTATTTGACTAGTCTCGGGAATAGTAGCTAAATTTGTGCACCCGGTCCACATAATTCAATCCTCTGAGTCCTGGTTCTTATTCTGCTAAATGTTTGCTGTATTCCTTACAAGGCCTTCAATTTTTCTGTAATCTGTGCATCTGAAACAAAATGCAGCTTTTCAATTGTGATGTAGCTCTCTACAACATACAGTTTTGTTTACTTCCTATTTTGTTCTAATTGCCATTGGGCAGACATTCCATCAGTCTGTTTACTTGTTGTACATGTGGGCTTGCTTATAAAGGTTTGTGTACATTGCCACCTAAATCTCATTACTCCTTCACATACAGTCTGTGAAAGAAATATTATGATTTATCCTTTCAGGATCCAAATGTTGCATTTTCCAAATTAAATTCAATCCCTCCTAATTTGTCCCAGTTTCTTGGTCAATCTGATGTCCCTTTTGAATCACAAACTACTGTGCCTTCTAATTTAGTGCCATCTACAGATGGGCAGGATATATAATTCTCTATTCTGTCGTCTAGTTAATAATTCGTATAAGGAAAAGCTGAGACCCCACTACAGATTGCTGGGGGACATGCCATCCCACCAATCAGACAGTATTCCCTTCATCCACGTGCTCTTGCTTCTTCACTAGTAATCCATGTTACAAAGTTAACGCACTTAATTTTTACTTGTAATTTCCTCAAAGTAAACTTGTTAGATGCCTTTGAGTAGTGCAGGTTGACTTATAGTCGCCTCTCTTTCTACGTACCAGTACAAATGAAATCTCTCAAATGTGGTATTGATGTCCCTGCATTTGCTTTTAAAGGAAGATGTACATATTTTAAAACTTCTGTCCTATTGTTTAGAAACTCGAACTTCATTGAATCTTCTTGCTGGGATCGTATGGACAGAAATGAAAATGATTCTGTGGTGATTGATGTGCAGGTAGATGCAGATCGTTTGCCATTAGTTACTGGTTTAGAAGGCGAGCAGGTATTCAGATTTTACTGGGTGGATGCTTATGAAGACCAATATCATCAACCAGGTAATAAGAATATTTTTCAAAGATTTTAATTAATTACCCTAACATACTGAGTAACCTCTCATTAAATTATACTGACATCAATGGTTAATGATTCACTGGTTACACTGCCATTGTTACAAATTGCATTTTATTAATTATCTCCAAATCTTCATCTTCCACAACTAGAATTTTATCTTCAACTCTGGATGGCCTTGTCATCTCTTACCTTATTATTTTCAAGTAAAGTAATAAGTTATTTTGTATGTTATTTACAATTCTTTTTCAAGTAGCTTTTGAATTTTCATTTTGTTTTTAATCTTTACTACATTGCTGATAATTTTGTTTTGCATTGTTTGTCCAGAGTTAATTGTTTGGCTTCCTTTTCTTAATTTGTTTAGCTTAATCTAGCAGAATTTTATCCCTTGCACTCCTTGCCTCTTTATAACGAAAAATCTATCTTATACTCGATTCTTTCCAGTTTGAAGGTTCTCTACGAATGTCCTGGTCATTGACTTTTCTGGCCTGTCATTTTGTTCCTTCCCATCTTGCTGAGCAATGTCTGTTTTTCAGGTTTTTCCTTTTCACAATCCTTCACTGTATTTACATGTTAATTTTCCTTGTCCTGCTCCTCTTACCTTAGTTGTCCTACTTAATTTCTCTGTTCTAAGCTAAACAACATTTTATCACTTAACGAATGGCTCAGTGGCTCAGTGGCCAGCACTGCTGCCTCATAGCGCAGGACCTGGGTTCAATTCCAGCCTCAGATGACTGTCAGCATGGAGTTTACGTGTTCCCCCATGTGTCTCCGCAGATTTCTTCTGGGTGCTTCGGTTTCCTCCCACAATCCAAAGATGTGCAGTTTAGGTGGATTGGCCATGCTAAGTTGCCCATGATGTTCAGGGATGTGCAGGCTAGATGGATTAGTGGCAGGAAATGCAGGGTTACAGGGATAGGATGAGTCTGGGTGGGATTCTCATCAGAGGTTTGGTGTGGACTCGGTGGGTCAAATGCTTCCATACTGCAGGGATTTTGAGATTGTGGGTTCTGAAACATTCTAATTTAAGAAGTAGCTGTAATTTATTCCAAAACAAAATCCCTATTTTAATAGCATTTATTTCACTCTGATTTAGGACATATAAAATTACTCTGTAAAGTGTCATCTCACTGCACAATGTACAGATCCCACTATCACCTCTACTAATTTGGTAGTCTGTGTTCCACTCTGAGAATTGCACCATTACTTTACCAGGCCTTTTTTTTGTCGATTCTTTCATGGGATTGAGCATCACTGTTATGGTGAACGTTCGCTGCCCATCCCCATTTGCTCTTCAGAGTGCCTGCTGATAGACACATGTCTTGATATGAATCTGTAATAAGTTTTTGCTCCTAAAACTATGATAGAATTCTTACTGACATTGTAGCTGCACTCTTTTTTCCTATTCTGTCCTTCTTGAGTAGTTTCTAACCAGGAACAGTCAGTTTTATGTCCTGTCTTAGCTTGATAATACTATTATGTATATCTACAGGGGAGCCAGTTAGTTATCCCCTTTTTTATTCATTCTCTCAGACCCATCCAAGCTCCCCCCTCTCGGCCTTTAAGAGATGTTTTTCTGATGCTTAATGTGGCATTCAACTGCCTTGCCTGTGATTGGATAAGAGTGCAGTCTAAAGATTGACCCTGGGTGATCTTCATCTGTATTTTAAGAAGAAACATATATATTATTAAATTATCCTACATGATGATTGAAGAAACAGACCAGAATTGCTTGGAACTAAATAACGTTTGTTTCTGGTCTTGTATTGTTGCATAGCTCTAATGAAATAGGTATTTCAGCATTTTCTTTTTTATTCATCCATGGGATCTGGGCATCGTTGGCCAGGCCAGCATTTATTGCCCATCCCAATTGCCTAGAAGGCACTTCAGAGTCAACCACATTGCTGTATGTCTGGATTGGCATGTAGACCAATCAGGTAAGGATGGCAGTTTCCTTCCCTAAAGAACGTTAGTGAACCAGATGCGTTTTTCCAACAATCAACAATGATTTCATGGTCATCATTAGACTCTTAATTCCAGATCTTCTGTTGACTTGAAATTCCACATTTGCCCTGGCAAGATTTGAACCCAGGTCCCAGAACATCATTTTGGTATCTGGGTTAATAGTGTAGCTATAATACCAGGAGGCCATTGCCTCCCCTTTTGTTTCAGTTTGGAACTGATCATTTTGGGTTTTCCTTAGGAGTTGTCTATCTCTTTGGAAAAGTGTGGATTGAATCAGCGAAAACACATGTCAGTTGCTGCGTGGCTGTGAAAAATATTCAACGAACAATATACCTGTTGCCACGGGAAACGGTACGCAATGGCCTTGATCCTCCCATAAAGTTGTTTGTAATGGAACATGTTATTCAGTTTTGTAAACTGTCAATTTAAGGTTCATAATATGTACTGTCTGTTATTTTCACTGTGGTGATTGTAAGGTGGTTTTAGCTTTTGTATTGGTGCAATCATAAATCAACTGCATGAAGTGGGACACCTTTTTAAAATATATTTAAATTTTAACTGTTTGCCAACTTGAGACATAAGTTTTGGTTGCCAGCTCATCCTGTTTGGTTTTGACGAAAACCTATAATTATCAGGTTTTGTGATGTTGTGTCTGAATCTGTTCAAAAAATCTCCTCAAGAAATTGATTGATTAAATTGAATGAACTCTTCTGAGCTGCAATTGAACACTGAGTGTGCATGGATACGGTATGGAAGGAGTGGTAAACATCTGAGGTGCCTTCTTTTGGATCACACTTTATGCTAAGGCATTTTCTAGTCACTTGTGATGTCATAAAATGTGTCGTGGTCCTCACCAGTGGAAGGAATGGATGGACAAAATGTTTACTTGGTCAAAAACATTATTGAGTTGTTCATCTGCTTGCAAATTGCCTGCCATGCTTACACTACAAATATTCCATCGCTTGAAATATCTTGAGCATAATTAGGTACTTTATGAAACCCAGTATGTTTGCTGCTTTGTTCTTTCAATATTCCATCTTAAATTGAGATTGTATAATATTATGTTATCAACGTAGACATGTAGTGACTGCTTAAACCTTAATGTTTTTATTACTTTGAGATATTTTTAAGATGATAAAAAATTGACTCATTCACTGTGAATTGCTTTCAGCGCATTGATCTGAAAACTGGCAAGGATACTGAGACACCTGTAGCAATACTGGATGTTTATGAGGAATTTAATGAACTGATTTCTGAAAAGTACAAAATAATGAAGTTCAAATCAAAGGTTAGTTAACTGTGTTATTTCCCACGATTCACGCACAGTGGTTTCTCAGGGCTTAACTGATGAGGTTATCTTAATTTTATTTTCAGAAAGTGGATAGGAAGTACGCTTTTGAAATTCCAGAAGTTCCAGAAAATTGCGAATACCTAGAAATCAGCTATGCAGTAAGTATAGGACAGTACTAAAATAAGTTGTAAGAATGTACTCTAGTTTACGTTTAGAACATGGATGTAGTCGTTTGTCTTCAGGTGATATGAACTGACCATTCTTGATTTCTGTTGATGGCAGTTTTGTTGTCAGAACGGCTATTATATTCTGCTAAGGAATAGTAACTGCACGCTGTGATGTACGTGAAATCTATGAAGGAACACATTGTTACCTCACAAGTCCCAATGTAGTTTGTATTTTAGATTGAATAATGGGGAAACTAGAGGAGTATGAGGGAGAAGGGTACCAAAGATATGTTGACAAGCTTGGATTAAGTAAGTGGAGTGAGTGAAATCTTTAGAACTAACTGGACTTTACTGTACATTCTGTGTAATAACATGTATAAAGATCGTAGTATTTAGTTGAACGTTTAGCAGCAAGTATGAAGAAGTCTTTGGAAACTCATATCTGTACAGCCACAAAACGTTTGCATCATAAATGTCCAGTCTTCAGTTGTCATTCCAATAAATGAAATATTTGTATTTGGTGCTATTTCTTGGTACAGGCTGACCTGCCTCCACTTCCTTCTGACTTGAAAGGGGAAACCTTTTCTCAAGTGTTTGGCACCAATTCATCCAGTCTTGAACTTTTGCTCCTGAACAGGAAGATCAAGGGACCAAGCTGGCTGGAAGTCAAGGCTCCACGTAAGATTTTTATTTCTTTATTGTAAATGTTGTTTTCTAGATAAGAAAGAACTGGCATTTTTACAGTACCTCTCATAACTTCAATACATTCTAAACGCTTCACAATCTCTCCATTTAGTCTTGAAGTGTAGTCACTGTGGAGGAAATGTGATAGCCATTTATGCACAGCCAGCTTTAAAATCAACAGCGAGATGAGTGGCCACATAACTGTGATTTTGTTTGCGGTATAAATAGGCTTGGATACCTGTTGAGTATAGCCTTGGATTTTTGAACATCCATCTGAGAGGGTAGATGAGGACTTGGTTTAATCTCTCTTTTGAAAAAGGACTTTTTTTTTGTCACATTTAAACTTCTGAAAGCTTAACTTTTTTAGTGGGTACTAGTTCCAGGGCACCATAACCTATCACTACCTTATTGAATTGAGTTTCTCATGTTGAATAGCAAGTCTTGGGGATGGATTTGACTATACTGTTGAATGGGAAGGAAGGGGAAGACATTAAGTGCGAACACAAGCTGATATTTTCTCCTCATTTGAAGTACGCCAAGGCCGACTTAGATACTCAGTGAAGATTATATTTTGCATTTCCCTTTTGCTACACATGATCCTGTTTATGGCCCATGCTAGATCTCAATTGTTAAACACTACAGCAATTTGAATGGTTACGTTCACAATTTTATTGTAAAGAGCACTAAAAAGTTAGAAAATTCAGATGAGCACAGTGAAAACTGCAGAATTAATTTTGAAGTTGCTAGCTTTGGGCTGGAATTTACACAAACTGTAAAACTGAGAGAATTGAAATCCAGTTCCCTGTCATTTATCAAAACTTGACTATTCATGTAGCTCAATGTAGACATCCAAGGAAAAAAATCTTGTCATTGTTATTGTAACCACTTGGGAGTTCTCGTCCAGGATTCTCTCAAAGTAAACTTGCAGGGTAAGGCAGTAGTCAGGAAGGCAAGTGCAATGTTGGCATTTATTTTGAGAGGACTTGAATATAAAAGCAAGGATGTACTACTGAGGCTCTATAAGGCTCTGGTCAGGCCACATTTTGAGTATTGTGTGCAGTTTTGGGCCCCATATCTCGTGAAGGATGTACTGGCCCTGGAGTGGGTTCAAGGGAGATTCACTAGAATGGTCCCAGGAATGAAAAGCTTAACATATGAGGAACATTTGAGGACTCTGGGACTATACTCATCGGAGTTTAGAAGGATATGGGGGGACCTAATCGAAACTTACAGAATACTGAATGGCCTGGACAGAGTGGATGTTGGGAAGATGCTTCCATTGATAGGAAAGACTAGGACCTGAGGGCACAGCCTTAGAGTAAAGGGAAGATCTTTTAGAATGGAGATAAGGAGAAACTTCTTCAGCCAGAGAGTGGTGTATCTATGGAATTCACTACCACAGAAGGCTGTGGAGGCCAGGTCATTGAGTATATTTAAGATGGAGATAGATAGGTTCTTGATTAAGAAGGGGTCAAGAGTTATGGGAAGAAAGCGGGAGAATCGGGTTGAGGAATTTATCAGCCATGATTGAACAGCGGAGCAGACTCGATGGGCCAAATGGCCTAATTTCTGCTCCTATGTCTTATGGTCTTATGGTCACGTAGGACACTTCCCAGCCATTATTAGTTAAAGATGGGCTCAAAGCCAAATGAAAATGTACTCAGACAAAATGTAGTTGAGGTAGACAGTGACACTGGAGAAGATGAGATGGAAGGATGATTAAATCGGTGCAAAACCTGAGGTGGGGCTAGAAGGGTGAGTAAAGGAATAAGAATTTTCAAGAAGGTGCGAGGGAACTGGACCAAGGTGAGATGGTCAAAGACGGAGCAGGTACTGGAGTGATTATGGGATGGATGAAAGTGATGGGGACCACCCTAACTGAAAATTTAATCTGGGACCTTCTAATTGTTGTGGATTCAGTTTTTTTCCTGGATGGCATTTGAATCCTGTGTATTTTCATATAAGAGACTTGGTCCAAGCATAATATTTTTTGGCAAGTTATTTATGCATTTGAAAATACAGCTGTAGCATCATATAGCTCATTTAACATCGTCTTTAGAACTATTATGATACTCTAAATGGTCTCTGATTGCTCTGTCAAGATAATTACATAAATATAGGTTCAGCATTTTGCTGTACTGCAGTTCTTTTGTTGTATTATCATTGGGAACACGCGCATTGCAAATGGACCCAAATTAATACTAACTAAAATCCTTTTTGTTTACCATTTACTGTATTTCTTGAACAAGTGCTGATTCTTTATAACTCCTAAAGGGCCCCACGAATACATTCTAAAGCTGTTAATCTTCCAGCGAAGAGGCATCTCTATTCCCATCCTCCTCTGCACAATTAGTAGTTTGTCGGTTGTGGAAAGAGGGATTCTCTGCAAGCAATTTCAGTATGAGTAAAACTATATTGTATTCATCTGTTCCCTATTATTAAGGGTGTAACCCAATCTTTGGGTAAACTGCATTGAATTTACTCCGCATGTCTGAGTCCAAGTGGCGTGGCTACTGTTAGAGAAATATTGCCATTCTGCTAAGATGCAAACTGATTTTTTTCTATTTGGTATTAGGCATAGTTGTGCTGGAAGATTTGTTTCTCTTTTCCATCCTTCATGTTGCTAAGTAACAACAGCAATAAGCATTTGTAGCTTGTGCCAATAATAATTGAAGTGCATTGGTCCATTTTGTGTTTTGTGTTTGACACTAGCACAGACTGATGATCAGCCGATCCAAAACAGAGAAGACCAGTCGGGCCCAGTCAGTACAACCTGGAGGAAATAACAGCCTGTCTTGAATCAATGCAGTCCTAGTGACTGACAGTCAGATCATTTCAAAGATTATTAAGACTCAACCTCACTAGGTTAGATTACAGCTGGAGTGCTGTGTGTAGTTCTGATCACCATACTATAGGAAGGATGTGATGGCACTGGAGAGGTTGCAGAGCAGATTCACAAGGATGTTGCTTAGGATGAAGCATTATAGGTATGAAGACAGGCTAGACAAGTTCAAGTTGTTTTCTTTTGAGCAAAGAAGATTGACAGGCGACCTGATACAGGTGTATAATATTATGGGGGGCATGGACAGATTGGATAGAAAACAGCTGTTCCTCTTTATGGAAGGGTCATTCACAAGCAGGGCATAATTTTAAGCTGTAAGGTAAGATGTTTAGATACGATTAGAAGAAAATGTTTTTCACCTATAGGCGGGGCGGGGATCTGGAAAGCACTGACAAGAAGGGTAATTGAGGCAGGACATCTCACAACCTTTACAAATACTTGGGTGAGCATTTGCAGTGTCATAGCATTCAAGACAATAAGCCTAGTGCAGGGAAGTAAGAATAATGGGCTTATTACAGGAAAGTGGGAATAGTGTTAATTTTAATGTAGTTTTGGTGGTACCGACTTGATGGACAGAGGGTCCTCTTCAACACTGTATTAATCTATGAAAGAAAGCTAAGGGGAAGCATCACATTTGCTATAAAAATCAGAAAATGCTGGAAAGTCTCAGCGGTCAATGGTTACCACCATTTAAGGTTGATGAATGATTGCACTGAGGCAGCAGTAAACATGGAAACATTTTATTCTTATGACTAATTTCTCTCCATCAGGGAGATCCACCTGAATCTTGCTGATTCTTGCCTTCAAGGAAATGCATGCAGATAATTGCAATGCTGTTGTTTTAAAAGACAATTTCAAACCATCTTTTATAGTTTACCTAAGGACATTTGGGCCTCCTTTCATCAAAGCAGACTGGGCATAATTTTGGTGTGATACTGGGGAAAGGATAATGAACAAGCTGAAGTTATATCAAACTTTTTACCTGGTACAATCTTTCTTTTCTACTGCGCCCTCCTGAACATGCTGGCTTGTGTTGGGCTGTGGTTCCAAGGATACTGACAACCTTCATGGTCCCTTGCAATATGAATGCAGGCATTGAGTGTTGACTTCTGGATATAGAGGGATAGTACAGACCAGCCTTGTCCTTGTCTCAAATCATGTTCATGTAAAAACTTAATTTCCGTCAATTTTTGTCTCCCTTTGACTGTAGTCTGGAAACAGTGAGAGACTACTTCTAGCATCATTATTATTGCTGTGACTGATGTGGATTGGTTCAGTACTGAACACAAGTTGAAAATGGCATGCTTCACACTGGTAGATATACCTGCCCATTAATTCTAATTATTCAAACATTTAAACCATTTTCTATTCCAAATCAAGTCTTTGTCCTCACTGACCTATATTGCTCCCCCATTCCATACCTAATATCTGCATTTTAAATTCTCATCAACTGTATAAATTGCGACATGATGTTGGCTTTCTCTGTGTAACCTCCTCCAGCCTCAGAATTGACAACCTACACACACCCCATAACTTGCCATCTGTGCATTTCTGTCACCTGTTGTGTATCCAGACTTATAATCAATGCATATTTTTTGGAATTCTGTCCTCAAACTCTTTCTCCTCTTTTCCTCTTCTCCTCTTCTTCCTCTTTTCCTTTGGAATCCTTTTGTCAATCTATCTATTTACAACCTTATCTCCTTCACCAAACCAGTTTTTTACCCCATCAGCTAACATTTCCTTTAACTTGCTGTTTGTCTTCTGAGTATTGTGCAGTGCCTTGGATGTTTTCTCATGTAAAAGGTGCAGCATGAAATGGTAGTCATTGTGATAATGCACTTAACTTTTTTCCTCATGATATGCTAAAGTTCACAATTTTAACCCAAAAGTGGAAGTGGTCTATCTGGTATTGTTGCAATTTTGTAGATTTGTTTTCATTGCATTATTGGGGGAGCGTTATGTCACTGGGACTAATAAGCCAGAGGACTGAGCTAATGATCTAGAGAGTAAAGGTTCCCCAGAGAGCACTTGGCGTTGGGTCATCGAATAGATTCAAGGTTGAGTAAGATCAATGTTTTATCTACAAAGTTGTTGAGGTGCTATGATACTTTCAAGCAGGAAAATGAAGTTTTAAAGTCATGATCAGATCTGGTATGATCTAATGGTATTGCAGAACAGGCTCGAATGGCCAATTAGTGATCCTGTTTCTTATGATCTTTTGCTACCATAGAAGTTTGAGAATTCAAAATCATTTCTTTAAAATCTAGAGGTGAAAAATTGGTATTCATAACACCTTACCATGAAGCTATTACATTGTAATAAAACCTGAACTGGTTTACTGATATTCTTGTCGGAAAAGCTATCTGTTAACTGTGCTGTAAGGTGAGCTAGCAAGATTTTGAGTGCAGCACACCAGAGTACAATGGTTCAACAAGAAATCTGCAATCTGCTTTCCCCACCACTCTGGGAAACTGGGGATGGGCAGCTGATGTTGTCCTTGCCAATGATATCAATAACTTCAAGGCAAATTTGAAACAAAAAGAGTAGTTTTTACTTGTTGGATTCCTTCTCTGATTTTGAAACACTTAGTTAAGCACTGTTTTGAGTTGGAATTTGGGTTTTGTTTGCAGTGCTGACTGGATTTCAAACGGTATCAGGTTGGGTATAGGAGTGGAGGAAGTGACGTGAATGCTGAGAGGGAGGGCAGAAATGGTCAAGATGTGTATGTAAGGTTGAGATTTTTAACTTGATACATTATATATCAGGCCAAAAGCTAATGGGTTATTTGTTTCTCTGTTCAGAGCTTGCCAACAATCCCATGAGTTGGTGCAAAGTGGAAGCTGTAGTGCTAAAGATGGAGCATGTGTCTGTGGTGAAAGATATTGCCCCTCCACCTCTTGTCATTATGTCGGTCAGCATGAAGACTGTGCAGAACTCCAAGACTCATCAGAATGAGGTACTTGTTTAAAAATGAAGTCTCATTTTCAATACATTATTCATGGTGGTCAATAACGCCATTCTGCCAACACCCAACACTTGTATTAATGCTTCTATTTTTTTTAGCAGAAACAAGGCTGATGGTTCAGAATTTTCGTATACTGTCAAAGTCTTATGAAGGGGTTGGGGGTGTTGACCCTGTGAGGAAGTGTTGAACAAGTTGGAGTTTAGAAATTGATAGTTGATCTTATTGAAAAGTGTAAGATCCTGAGTGGTTTTGACAGGACAGATAAAGAGAAGATGTTTCCTTTTGTGGGGGAGAGTAACACTAGGGGATTCGGGTTAAAAATAAGAGTTCTCCGATTTCAGTAAAAAAAGGAGTATTATTTTTTCTAAGGGTAATGAACTTCGGAACTCTCTTCTCCAGAGAGTGGAGTGGAAATGGAATCATTGACTATGTTCAAGACAGGGTAGATGTATTCTTGACGAACAAAGGAGTCAAGGATTATCAGGAACACACAAAAAGGTAGAGTTGGTACCAGAATCAGATCAGTGTGATCTTATTGAATGGTGGAGTGGTCTTGAGAGATTGAAAGGCCTGTGTAAAGAAATGTACTTCTCCACATGGAAAGTGAGAAGACATTTATGTACAGACTACAATCCATTGCAACCACTCTGGTAGCCATCACTTCATTTTATAAATTCTTTTTGTATCTGAATGAATACATAGTAACAAATCCCTTCGCCTGAAGCTCAGCGTAATTCGCTGTCACTTTTTTTAAGTTGTTGTTTGTTGGGATCCTATGTGAAAACAATCATTGGTAATCTCAATTCTTTACCATCATTCACTGTTTGCTTCTGTATAAGCAGCGAGTGCTAATCACTTCATGGTGCGTTTTACTTTCGTTGAAGAGAATATACTGAACACTATGGTGTTTTGGCAGATACTTCATGCTGAATCGTTTCAGCATTGGCGACGGACAGTTTGGGTTGTGTCGAATTCCAAAATAACAACAATTTGAAGCTAGCTCCTGGCTTACCTGCAATCTTCCCACTTTCTTCTGAACAGAGATGGGTTACGGCTGAGGAGCTGGGCAACAGACTCACTCGTAGGATGCAAGCTGCCTATTAAATATTAGAAGTCTGTATGCCTCCAGATCAACTACTGTTTTAATTTTAGCCCTGGTCTGCTTTCCTGGGGCTTTTGGATACTTGGTGGCTTGTTATGGACAGACCGAAGCCCGTTCAAATATATGAACGAGACAGCCTAAATTCTAACCCTTTCTTATTTAAAAGCCAGTGTAAAGTGCTGTGTTCCAGATGTAATAGACACCATTTCAATTGGTTATACTACTCCGCTTTAAGCAAAACTCACTTTATTCCTACTCTATGGTTAAAATACAAACAAAAGAAAGAAGAATTGGTCTAACTTTATTGGAATACTTAACAGAATATTAGTTTATTTAACTACTAAACAGCTGTTATGGTAATATTACTATAATATTCAATTATAGTAACAGCCATAAACACACCATTGGCAAAGGCAAATTCAGTAAAATAGATTGCCTCAAAGGCAATTCTCCAGTCCAGGAGGAAACAACATCAAGAGAATATTCTGGGAGAGGGAGACTCAAGTATTTTACTGAAGAAGGGAGAGATGTGTGGCAGCTTCAAAACCCCAACAACTTCTGAAAGCTAAACTAAAACCCTGATTCTGTGGGAGCCACTCATGCTGCTTCCATTGTTCTAAGTTTAAAAAAAAACCCAAGGCGTCACAACTTTATTGCTTTGGAACAGATTGCTCATCACGTTTGTCTCACCTCCTCTTCATTACAAAAAGGGACAAAATCTTAAAACCATAGCATCGTCACAAGCTAAAAGGGGACGGGAGCTGTCAGATTCTATAAGTAATCTGGTGTACAGAGCACAATTTCAAATTCACAACTTCGTGGATGTCATCAAATTTGGAAATGTTATGAAGAAGATAATGTTAAACTTTGAAAGAAAGTGACAACAGAAAATGTTGGAGAAACACAGCTTGTCTGGCAGCATTGTTGGAGAGAGAAGTAGGGTTAATGCTTTGACTCCCAAGTGATTCTTCTTTGGAACTGAAAATGGCTGGAAAATTGAGTCTTTTATTCAGTTAATGAGAGAGGGAGAAGGACCGTGTGTGAAGGAGGAGAGAGGGAGAGGAGGGAGCAACAGATGGTGTGTTCCCAAAGCAAAAGGGAAAGTGAATAGTGGTAAAGGAGAGATTGTGGGGTGAGGTAGTCTGAATTTAGGACAGCAGTTATGGTCTGAAATTGTTCAACTCAGTATTGAGTCTTAGAGGCCCTAAAATGACTATATGGAAGATGACGTGTTGTTCTTCAAACTTGCGTTGAGTTTTGGACAGTCTGTTCAGCTCATTGCCTCTTCCCCTTTTTTCAACAGCATGGTTACCACAATTTTCCAGCCCCATTTTCCAGTCCTGAAGAACGGTCACTGGACTCAGAAGTTAGCTCTGGTTCTTTCTCCACTGATGCTGGCAGACTCGCTGAGCTTTTCCAGTGATTTTCTGTTTTATTTCAGATTTCCAGCATCCAAAGGAAGCAGACAGATTGGTGGACAAGTGATTCGTTTCATAAGGAAAAATGGGCAAAGGAAATATCAAATAAAGGGTATAATTCTTAAAGAATTGACAAAGTGGTGGAGGAGGCTGGGCTGGATGGACATGAATCATTGAAGGATTTGGAGAAGGTGCAAGTTGAGAGCACAGTTAGTAAATGGGATCCTGGACATTACAAATTGTGGTGTAGAGATCAAAATCAGAAATGTTATGATCTTCAATTCTCTGCCTAAAGGCAGATCTGACAGAGAATGCATCAGTTTTCACCATGGCTGGGGCAAGGCGGCAAGTCATGAGTTCACCCAGCAGAAACAGGGATTGAAACTAATCTGATTCAGCCAGGCTGTTCAACCACCAAGGAGTCCAGGTTGCTCTGGCACCATACCGTTCTCCATACATGTTGTAGCCTGGAGCCATGAATAATGGTGGTAGAGGCACCAGTCTCTTTGCATCACATGGTTGAAGCAGGAATCTCTCCTGCTGATATTGCCTGCCTTAGGTGTATGATTTGATACTCAACCTGTTTGGCCATGCAATGAATGCACCTTCCTTGGTTGTATAGTCCTGAAGTGGGCTTGAAACCAGAGCCTCTGGCCCAGAGGCAGGATCACTACTGCACTGTCATAAGAGTTCCCCAATGTTGAGATGAACCTCTATAAAATGCTGGTTTGCCCTTGACCACACTCTAGGACGAATGAGAGTGCATTAGGGAGGGCACAGAAAGGATTAATGAGGACGTAGAAAAATTGTGAAGCTGGGGCTGATTTTCTGGCAGACAAGTAGGCTGAGAGGAGATTTGATAGAACTGTTCAAAATCATGAAGGGTCTGGGTGGACAGGAGGAACTGTTCCCATTGGTAGAAGGGTCAAGAACCAGAGAGCACAGATTAAGCAAAAGAGATAATGAAGAAAAACATTTTTAAATTCATCAAGTGAATCAGATGTGGAATGCACTGCCTGGGACTGCATGGGGAAAATTCAGTTGTGGCTTTCTGAAGAGAATTGGGTCATTATCTGCCTGAAGAAAAATTTACAGGACTTTTAGGAAAGGGCAAGAAGTGGACAGAATGAATTGCTATTGCAAAGAACTAGCACACCGACACAAAACACCTTCTGTACTGTAACCATACGAAATGCCTTTCCACTTACCTGCTGCTTCTAGTTCTGCTTTACCCGGCCTCTTGTGGTCAAATAAACACCCAAATCATCCAGTCTCCCCAATCTTCCTTAGCTGTCTGACAGTGGAATGTGACAAAGACTCACCCATCAATCAGTCAGCCCTCCAACCTTATTTCCTTTGCAACAGAGAAATGGAAGCAAGAAATGTAAATTGGCTTCAGCTATCAAACTCGAGACCTGCGGGAAACCCATTGTTCTGCCTTCACCTCACCCTCCTGCTCCTTCCTTGCTTTTGAGCTAAGATGTAGATGCAGTTAATTTTGTTCTTTCAGGCAGATCCTGCATCAAACCTTGGCTTCAGTAATTTGAGCTCATCTTAACAAAAAAAAAGAAATGTGGACAGAGCAAAGCAAGAAGATGTTTGTTTTTTGTATTGTGACTGTAATTATTTTAAAACTAGTCTTTAGTTTTTATTGAGACGGTTTATCT
The DNA here is from genome assembly GCA_024137785.1 of Ginglymostoma cirratum. Taxonomy (NCBI): domain Eukaryota; kingdom Metazoa; phylum Chordata; class Chondrichthyes; order Orectolobiformes; family Ginglymostomatidae; genus Ginglymostoma; species Ginglymostoma cirratum. The sequence goes on from JAHRHZ010000031.1 coordinate 3,600,273, forward strand.
ATCCATTTCCTTCTGTTCCAGATTGTGGCCTTGGCAGCTTTAGTTCATCACAAATTCCCTCTGGACAGAGCTGCTCCCCAGCCTCCATTTCAGGCCCATTTCTGTGGTAAATATTTCATTTTTTTTTTCTTCAGGAAGAAGAACATGTAATATGCAAGTCCAACATGCCCCACACAGGTTGCTTGAGTGGCTGGTGACTTTAGGTTGCTAAAATGGATTGAGAGCTGCATTATGTTTGAGTATAGACCTTGTAAATAGCCTGCCTTTAAGCTGAGCCTCAAGCACTGGCGGGAAGACCTCCTTGTGTTCTCGTGCTAAAGTCCTCAATGAAATAGGTTGTGTTTCTCTCGATCCACTTCCTGGTTGTTGATGCTCATCAGCATAACATCGCTTGTTATTTAGCACTACTTGCAGTTTGTTCCGAAAGGCTTCAATGAGCTGATGTAGAATACGTGAAATGATTTACTGATGTAGAGGTAGATTGTGAGGCAGCTTGGGGATTTTTCTGTGCATATAACCTGTGCTTGATGTTAGGCTTGGAGCAAAAGCAGAAGCCTTTTGTCCCCAGTGCTAACTTTATATGACCATAGAATTGAGTCTACCCAAATTCCTGAGCCCAATTTTTATCTTTTTTTGTCATAATTCTTAAAATGCTGACTCACTTCGATAGTTATTACGGACTGTCTATTATTTGCTTGAATAAGATGAAGAGTTTAGTCGTGGCATGCTGTTTAACTGTGTAGAATGTTACTGTTGAAACCCAGTGTTGTCATCTTCAGACATCCATTTGTATTTCTGCTCAACAGCAAACAATGGTTATTGACTGGGACAGGGAAACCAATTCATGTGATGTCCCCAGTCGTCAGTGTGTGACTTCAGGGTGAAGTAGTACCTTGTCCTGTATGTGACAAACTGTGTAAAAATGGGGATGAACATGGGTTTTGGTCTGTGAGCCAATTGCACTGAGTCAGGTGAATTCTCACTTTGTGACCCCCACTCTTATAAAGACTATTCAAATGTCAGAATTTTGGGAAGAGGCAGATCAAGTTACTCAGTTTACCTATTTATCTGTTTATTATGTCCTCTGGAAGAAATTTCAGTGTTCACAGCATCTTTGAAATACTAATAACGTTTTTTTTTCTAGTCGTCAGCAAGCCCAGCGATTGTATCTTCCCGTATGATTTTCGGGAGACTCTGATGAGAAAAGTAAGTCATTTCTGTCTGTGTGTCAGTACATGTGCCTACTGTTAGTTATATGTGAAATTATTAATATGGAGATAAAGGAATCAATCCATATACTTGTACTGAAATTATGCTTTTTCATTTCTGGTTCTTTCCCTTCTTAATGCATTGAAGCACAGTTCATACTGTTCTTGATCATTTCTTATTAACATATTTGTCTATTTGATTATACGCTTTTTGTTAATTTATAAATTAATTTATAATTTATTAAGCAATTTATAAAAGAAAAATGTTTTATTTTACTTCCCTGAGCTGCCTTTCATGAATTTGAGCAATATAGACTGGGCCAATCACCATCTTTGATGAATGAATTAAACAAACTGGAGGTCTTACTTCACCTTGCTGGGTGAAGAGTGGATATATTTGTAAAATACTTCATGGATTAAGAAATGAACATTTTCATTCGGAAGGATCATTTTTCACTGAATGGGTGACTTTTTTAGATGTGGATTATCATCAATGTCTGATTCGGCCAGAATTTTCTCTCATGTAAGGTTGATTGGAAATGTTGATCACAGAATCAATGACTGCAATCCTAAAATACACTCCTTTTTAACCAGGGTATTATCCTCCAGCAGCGAAATTCCATTTGGTAATTTCAAGAATTAAACACAGGAAGAGTGAAATGACCATGTGTCTTTTTAAAAAACAGCAAAATAATCCTTATATATTTAGGCAGTGGGAAAAGTTGGTTGTTGGAGGTGTCGGTTTGCCCTTATACACATTTCAGTGGTGACGTGCAGATGCAGCAAGCAAATGGTCTGTTTAGCTCTTATCAGCCATGATCGAATGGCAGAGCAGATTCGATGGGCTGAATGGCCTAATTCTGTTTCTATATCTTATGGCCATATGATCTTATTATGAAGGGTTTGGAGTACAATAGTAACGCAGTCTCAGTGCAATTGTATTGCTCCTTGTTGAGACGAATTGAAGAGTGTATACTGTTTTGGACTCCTTAAGGATATACCTGCCTTGAAAGGGTCAGGAGATTGAGGGATTGTCATGTGAGAAGTAATTGAATACACTGGGTCTGAATTTCCCTGGAGTTTAGAAAAATGAGAGGGAATTGCATTGAAGCATGTAAGGTTCTAAAGTGATTTGACAGATTAGGTGGTGTTAGGATATTCATCTGGGTTTGGAATTCCAGAACTAGGTGCTGCTGTTTCCAAGTAAAATTAAGGTTTGGCAGTTTAGGAGTGTGATGAGTAATTTCTTCACTCACAGGGTGTGAACCTTTGTAATTCTTGACCTCAAAGTGCTTTAGATGCTCTGTTGTTGAGTCTATTCATGTCAGAGACTGATTTTTGAGTGTTAAGAAAGCTGAGGATTTTGTTTATTCATTTGTGGGATGTAGACATCGTTGGCTGGCCAGCATTTATTGCTCATTCCCAGTTGTCCTTGAGAAGGTGGTAGTGAGCTGCCTTCTTGAACCACTGCAGTCCACCTGCTGTGGGTTAACCCACAATGCCACTGGTGAGGGAATTCCAGGAATAATGCAGGAAGGGATAACTGAAGCATAAGGTTAGTTGTGGTCTTATTGAATGGTGTAGCAGGCTGGAAAGCTGAAATGACTTACTCCCCATTTCTTGATGTGGGGGAGGTGCTGGTGTTGGACTGGCATGGACAAGGTCAGTAGTCATGTGACACCAGGTTATAGTCCAACGGGTTTATTTGAAAACACAAGCTTTTGGAGCCTCAGTCCTTCTTCTGGTGTTAGTGAGAGAGGTAGTAACAGACGCAGAATTTATAAGTAAAAGATCAAAGGTTCACACCACTGATGAGGATGTACTGAACAAACCTAAGATATTGTTAAATCTTTAATCAGTTAGAAGGTTTTAATTGATTAATATGTATATGTAAATCCCCGAATTCCTTTCAAGTCATGGTCCTGAGAACACTACAGCATCACCTGTTCTTTATACTGACATACACACACACACACACACACACATACAGACTCTCTCTCTCTCTCTCTCACTCAGGCACTCACGAATCTGTGGGGTGGTTGTATTTGCAGCTCCATTTTAGATTTTTAAGAAGCGCACAATTTATAGATAGTTGGTCAATATGGCATTTTATAAATTCCTAGTTTAGAAATAAAACCAGTCTGTCTCCAAACTAAAACAAAAACAGATTCTGAACAAGGTCTCACACCTATCGTGCATTGTCTGACTTAAAACGTCACCCCTTCTTTACACTGATAAAACCTTTAGTTCTCACAGGACCATGACTTAATAGGAATTCGGGGATTTACATATACTATTAATCAATTAAAATCTTCTAACCAATTAAATATTTAACAGCATCTTAGGTATGTTTAGTACATCCTCATCAATGGTGTGAACCTTTGATCTTTTACTTATAAATTCTGTGTCTGATACTACCTTTCTCATTAACATTAACATGAAGAAGGACTTAGGCTCTGAAAGTTTGTGTTTTCAAATAAACCTGTTGGACTGTAGCCTGGTGTCATGTGATTTCTGACTTTGTCCCTATTTCTTATACTCTTGATTAAATTTACAATTATATTTACATTGCATGATGGTATAAGGAGCAAATGTGTATTTTTAATCCCTTTCACTTGAATTTAAAAATAACTCTTAAGGTTTTAATTCCGTTGATTTTCTTCTTGCCTATGAGAGCACTTTCCAAAGGCCTGGATTTTCATTGGCTAAAATTAGGTTTAAATATGACTTTACCAACCAATTCAGTGCCTACACCCTTGCCAGTAACTGTACAGACCAACATATCACAATAGTCATCAAATAATGAAGGAGCTGTGCTGCATTAATATATTCTTTGTCCCTTATGAGCTGACAGCACATGGATGATTACATTTGTCAGTGATTCTTTAAGGTTAAAAGTTAAATACATTAAGTAATAATGGAACTAAAATGGTTTGGGAAAGCTAAAGTTGCTTGATGAAAGAGAATTGTAGGACATGATAGTACAACCTTGTACAACTTGTGTGTTGTGACTACTTGGCTATTGTAGTGATCCTTCTTGATGTTGGGTTGAATGAACCAGTACTCAAAGCCCATGGTGAAGGTGAATTAATGAGGCTGTTCAAATTCTAAACATACAGCGGTTGGCTCTGTAGTTTAAAACTCAACCTGATCTATCCTTCTGATTTCAGGATGCCAAAGTTGAGGTTGCTGCTACTGAAAGGACTCTCTTAGGCTATTTCCTGGCAAAGATTCACAAAATTGACCCTGATGTTCTTGTGGTGAGTAGAAACGTATTGTTGCATTGGTGATGATTGTTCCAAGAAGTCATGAATACGAAAGTTCGTAGCTACTAAATTAAATTATAATGTAAGTGCAGTGACCACAGTCAGCATTTAATTACAAAAGAAGTCAAGGCTTTTATCATCACCATTTGCAAGTGATATGGTACAAACCATCCTAAATTTTCCGAAACATCTACCTTTTCAGAATTCTTACATTTCTAACTTCACAGACCAAACTAATCCAGTTGCCCTTCCTTGTTATTTGACTTTGTAAGTTCATGTTAACATCAAACCATATTTGGATTGCTTCTAAAATTGCTCATCCAGCCAGTAGTGCTTTTTACTTACTTTTTATTTAGCTTGTAATTCATCAGAATTATTACAGGAATTCAAGTACAAGGTGACCCATCTGCCAGTTTAACTTGTAACAAAACAAGACACTCTGGTGCTTAGAAATGTGAAAAATATACTGAAAGGCCATATACAGTTCATTCAGTGATTGTGTGTCATGAATGTTAGGTATGTTTTTAATTGCTGGTAAATCCTGTTTACTGGTGCCTGGACAGTTGAGGAAAAAATGTACAATATAAAGTATGTCGAAGGCCGAAAACAATGTTTTCCTTTCAAATGTTAGTTATAGACTTGACTTGATGGAGAATATAGACGAGAGCCAAAATCAGATGGGTGAAATTAATTTCATTGCAGTTTTGGACTTTCACACTTCTTCTTCCTACTGGTTTCCTCCACCCCTGCCTGCAAACGTTACTGGCCTGTACTGAATTAGTCCCCAGAGACAACATCTTCCATCTCTGTAGCTCTACAAAATGACCACTTTGAGTGAGGTTGCACAGTGACGATTGACTGACATTTGAGTGTGAATTGAATCCCGTCATCACCACATTGTCTCATAAGCAGTCTTTTTTTCTGCAGGACATAAAAGAATCAGGAGCAGAGCATGTGGCTAATTTTTCTTTGCTTTATCTACTTTGGATAAGTCGTCTTCATATGAATGTATGACAGTTGACAGACAATGCTCACTGGTCCATTGAAATTGCCCTGCACGAATGTGTTGTCCATTATTATAAGTCTAATATGTCCATTCCTCATCCATTTGGTGCCATGTAATAGAGATAAAAGGTACTGCAGATGCTGGAGGATACGAGATAACAAGCATGGGGCTGGATGAACACAGCAGGTCAAGCAGCATCATAGGAGCAGGAAGATTTTCTGATGAAGGGTTTAGGCCCGAAACGTCAAGTTTTCC
>JAHRHZ010000031.1:3616007-3638283 GCA_024137785.1 Ginglymostoma cirratum
GGTCTAGACCCTTCTTCAGAAAATGAAGAAGGGTCTAGACCCGAAACGTCAGCTTTCCTGCTCCTCTGATGCTGCTTGGCCTGCTGTGTTCATCCAGCTCTACACCTTGTTATCCTTGAAATTAGATTCTAAATAATGATGCTTTTCACACCAGAATGGTCAAATATCTGGAAAGACAGTGAAGTTCTTTTTGATATTAAATCTATTGTTTAGAATTTAGAATTCCAGAAGTATGAAATCAAGGAGCAAAAGAGGAGAGGAAATAGATATGATATTTATTACTGGACAAAAAGTACAATGGAAACTAATGAGGCTAAATGCAGATACATCCCCTGGGCGTGAGGGGTTGCATCGTAGGTGATTGGAAGAAGTAGCTACAGAGAAAGTGGTACCACTAATAGTAATCGTTCAACAATCCTTTGATTCAGAAAAGGAAGTCTTGCTAAAACCATACAAGGAAGTTCTTATATCATGCTAGAAAACAGGTTCAGCTTGTTCCCCATATCTACGGAAATATATACTGTCATTGCAGGAATTTTTTTTCCTAGATTAGTGAATCTATGAATTCTTCACTGCAGAGGATTGTAGAAGCTGGGGAATTAACACTATCAGTCGTTAAATATATCAAAGGCTGACACAGTTTTCAATCAGTAAAAGTGAAAAGGGTTATCGGACAAGGCAGGAGAATGGAGTTAAGCATTATCCAATCAGCCAGGATATCATTGAATAGCAGAGATGGCTCAGTGTGCCGAGTGCCTACGCCTGCTCTCACATCTGATGGTCCAAGTCCTGGAGAGATTCCCAGTTTCAACTCATATGCCCTCTGTCTTCAAGTTTGACTGAAGGGAGCCTATTCATGTGTAGAATAATCACACTGTAGTTTCTTTCAATCCCACTGTAACATTCTTAGTTTATTTTACCAAATTACCTTTTTTATCTTGCCTGTTTCATGGATGCCTTCTGTGCACATGTTTGTTGGCTTACTTACTTTTTCTCAAGTTTTTGGCTAGGTTACTTGAATTTGTTTGAGCCTTATCAATTGTCTCTAATCCACTCTCACTTAAACCATAGGCAAATTTAATTTCCATTGAGATAATATATTCTAATGTGCTGAAACCTGATTTGAATCTTCCACTAGGTAAAGGTATTTGAGGTTTTCATAGTTTCTATAATTGGGATATAATATAGAAAATAATGCATATATTTCTATCTGATAATCAGTTTTACTTCAATTCAATATTATTGAATGTTATAACAACATTTACATTTTTCAATTGCACATTAGTCTAAAGGACGTATTTGTTACTATCTGTTGTTGATTTTACTGATGTTGCTTGGGAACCGCTTGATTTTTATAACTTGAGATAGAAGAAAACATTTCTTTTCACCATAGTTGAGAGTGCATATCTTTACTATATTGTGAAAATTTATCGCTTCTGTTTCTGTCCTCTGCACTGTTTTACCAAGGCTAATGAAATAGAAGAGATCCCTGAAATACCAGATCAAGATCTGGAAATGGGTATTTTGCCCAAGGAAATCCGGAAGCTGGTGGAGAGGCGACGTCAAGTCAAACAGCTGATGAAGCAACCAGACTTAAACCCAGATCTCTATTTACAGGTAGTTTTTCAAATGTACAGTGACTGTTTTAAGTTTAGCAATATGGTTGACGTGCTTGGGAATTGTTGCGTTTATAAAGTTTATAAGATTGTTTTTTTAAACTGCATCTTTAACATAAAATGAAGAGCCCTCTGTCTCCGATTCTGAAATTTACTTGACAACAAGCTTGGGGCATTGGTCTGTGTGGTAACGGATGGTTTGATTAACGGGTTGAAGGGGCCCCAAATTGTTTATTGGGAAGAAGGTGCAACATATTTACCCTTGGAGACAAGGAGAGCAGCAAGTGTGCTAAAAGTGGATAGACTATAAGTCTCCAAAGCTCTAGAGGAGTGTTGAGAATATTTGGTTGTAAACAGTTGTGCCTCAAATTTACTTACTTGCTGTATTTAATTGCAAAATGAAAGAGGGTTGCGGTCTGAAGGTAACTTATCACCATTCCTGCCTGGGCACAAGGCCAATGTGATTCACGCTACTAAGTAGAGGTCATGAAGATGACCTAGACAACTTTGAGTAGTGGAAGTTTAAGGTGTCCTTGAAGCTCAGAGAAGGGAATGGTCTGCCAGGGTTCTGGGAAAAGGTGAACAAATAAAGCCAGCAAGCCGTTACGGTTCACCATGCAGGAATAAAACTGGAAGCATGTTCAGATTGAAAGTTCATGAATTAAAACAAGGCTTGAAGATTCATCTGGGTTACACTCAAGGAAAATTCCCAAGGAATCAAACCTCACTCTATAAGGCAGTTCTAAGATTTAAAGTTTCTAGGCAGAGAAAGGAACAGAAATATATCCTTGGGAGCTAAGTATTGCCTTAGACTGGCCTTGGGAGAAGTGATTCTCTCCTTAAAGGACAGTATAATATATATCTGTGTTCTTGCTTGTACTAAATATAACGGGTTGTTGCTCTGTTCCATGATTTAAAGTGCAAGTTGCCTACAAAGATAGGGCCAGATTTTCCAGAGGAGTGTCAATTTAGTGCAGGTTACCACCCTGTTCCTTTTTTACACAAAAAAGCGATCTGCATTTCTGATACAAGATGCCGATCAGGACTGTTTCAGAAATGTGTGGCCGTACTTCTGTTCTGACAGGCCCCTCGTAGCATTGAACGGTCGGAAAAGGGCAGGCCAGGTCCCCTTCTCAACTGCCACATTCTGAAATTTCAGAATCAGAGTTTGCCACTATGACAGCTGCTGTGAAGCAGTAAGTAAAATAAGTGAAGCTTGAAGTTGGAATGGTGGGGAGATAGGGCGCAGAGGGGGTAGGATGCTAGCTAGCAAGGGGCCGGATATTTGATGGAATGTGTCGGGTAGGTAGGAGATAGCGGGTCTAGGGATCGTCAGAATTGGATGGGAGTCATCAGAGGGTGATTGTAAGGGGTCCAGGTAGGAGTAATTGTGGGTGTTGGATTAGCTGGGTGTCAGTTAATCAGTTGTTCAGGAGTTTGACTAGGTTTTTAATTGTCTAACCTTTCCTGAGTTTAACTATTTACTTAACTACAATGCAGTCCTACAATTTAAATTAATACGTTCAGAAGGTTCCAGGCATAATGGAATTGCCCAGTGGAATCTTACGTTTCCTGGGCAATTCCTTCAAAGTCTGCAGAGCCCCTGTGCGCAACTCCCATCTACGCTGCAAAAACATTGACCATCAGAAAATCTGGGCTATTCTTTTCAGTCAATAATGTTTAGCCCTTTGTTACAGAAAATGTCTTAAATTGTGAAATCTTGTTATGTCATCCTTTCATCTATTAAGTGTAGGTTAAAATTCCTTTTTCAGAGTTTTTGGTTCCTGTGGCGACTGTAACACAATGAAGGGGTTTAATAGTCTGAATGCTGAAAATTCCGCAGAGAGTGCAAGCTGTGCTGAGGAATTGTGCTGAGAAAGATGATGCCTTTCAGAATATGATGTGTTTTTGTCACTGAGGGCATCTTGAAGAATTGTGATCTCTGTCTGTAGGTTTTGCTTTGCTTCATGAAGCAATCAGTACATTGGTTAAAACAGCTCTGTATCGCAAAGTTGAGCACTTTGCGTTTTCAATGCGAAAACAGGCCAAAGCTTCCCCTTTAGAGATTGATGTAACATTTTCTCCAGGTGAGCACCCCCACCCTGAGAATGCAATGAAATCTTGATTGAGGAGAATCTACACAAATGAGAAAGACCTGGTTTATCCACTTCGATGCGTGATAAGGTCTAACCACTATCCAGTTTGGAGCTTTAATTGTCTTCTGAACATTGTTTGAGCTTGGCCAATGACTTGTATCCCGACAAACTACTATGGCTAGAGCCAATCAAGCAAAAAAAAATGTCCCAAGCTGCATGGGAAAATCTGGTGAGGGGGATAAATTGGATAGTATTTTCAAAGAGCCGGCAATAGGCTAAAAGACCTCTTTGCATGTTTGTATGAAATATAGCAGCCTTGATGAAGTTTGCAGGTGATACAAAATCAACCACGTGATTGGCAGTGAGAAGTAAAGCTTTTGACTGCAGGACAATCTAGATAGTCTGGGCAGTAAAATGAAATTCATTTGGAGATGTGTGAGATAATTCATCTGGTGGGGGCTGTGGGTTTGAATCAAATAAGTTAAGCAAATAAATGGGAAGGTGCTGAGTCGTGTGGAAGAACGGAGAGACCTTGTTCTATTTGTCCACAGTTCCTTAAAGGACAAGGTCATTACAAAAGCATATGGCATGTTTTCCATTATTAGTCAAGGCATAGACTAATGTGCCTTGGAAATGGATAACGCGAGAACTACATAAAACAGCAGTTAGCCCACAACCTGCAACAAAAAGGATTAAAGAGTGAGTTGATATCTATAAAATTGAGGGACCTCAACAGAGTAATTAGGGCTAATCCACTAACATTAAGATTAAAAAAAAGCAAATTTTAATGTGCAGTCTTTGGTAGAAGGATTATAGGGGAGGCAAAGAATTTTTTTTCTTCTGAGGGCGTTTGGGATGCGCAACTCTGATAGGGTGGTAGAGACAGAAATTTTCAAAATGGTTAAAAAGTTCTTGGATCTCCAGTTGAAGAACCATCAACTGCAAGGTGATGTTCAGGAAGGTGGGAGATCATTGTTGAATGGCATGTAACAGGTGTACTGAATGGCCTGTGTATTAGAATTTTTCCAAGATTCCATGGAAACCTTGTCTGGATATTAAGAACTTGCAGAGAAAGCTCCAGTGATGTGTTCCCAGGTTCGCATTTTAGGTTGTGTTTTATTTGTCATAAAATGCCTAGCCTTGACCATAGTCATTTTTTTCTGTCTGCTTTCTCATTGTTTCCACCCCTGCCTCGTAATTTTCACAATTAATAAATCCTGTGCTTCACTGAAGCAGGAGGAACTGTTCTCATTTATCATTTGACTGGCAACTTGGGCAGACTGTAAAAGCTGAACTATATCATAGCTGGGATTGTAATGATAAGAACTTAGAAGACATTTGATGTGGTACCACATCAACAATTCTTGCAGAAACTAAAAGCTAATGATGTACACCTAACGTATTGGCATGGATAGAAGATTGGCTGTCGAAAAGAAGCAGAGAGAAGACATGTTCTGTTTGGTAAGATGTAATAAGCAGTGGGCCACAGGAATAAGTGGTGGGACTTGCAACTGTTTATAATGCATGGAAATAATTTGGATGTGGGGCTTAAAGATATGGTTGTTGATTGAGAAAGGTTAGAAAAGGAAATTATTAAGAGGACTTAACATAGCTACGAAAGGATACAGATTAGTGCGTGCAGGAATCTGGCAAATGGAGTATAATGTGGGAAAATATGAAATTGTCTATTTTGGCAGAAAGACTAATGGAAGCATATTATCATTTCTGAGTTCTAAGATGCAGAAGGACCGGAATGTCATACTGTCTGATACGCAAAAGATTAGTGTGCAGATCCATCAAGTAATTAGGAAAATTGTGTCTATTGAAAGAATGTTCTTTCTTTATTCTGAACAAAAATTGAATACAGAAGTATGGAAGTTATATTTTGGTTGTAAACGACATTGGTGAGCCCATATCTAGAAAACTGTGTATTGTATTTGTATCCTTACTAAGGGAAGTATGTAAATATGATGAAAGCAGCTAATATAATGTTTACTTCACTAATATCTGAAATGAATGGGTTGTGTTATGAGGAAAGGTTGAGTAGGCGAGGATTGTGTCCACTGGGGTTTAGAAGAATAGGAGGTAACTTGGTTGAAAGGTTGTTTCCTCTTGTAGGAGAATCTAGAACTGGGATCACGGTTTCAAAATGAATTGTTGAGACAGCAATGAAAAAACTTCTTTTTTTTACTTAGGTTGTGAATTATTGGAGCACTGTTCTTTAAAAGGCAGTGGTGGTAGAGGGCTTCAACATTTTCAAGGCACAAGCAGATAGATTTTTGGTGAATGTTTATTGGTAGTTAGGCAGGAATATGTTGTAATCAGGTCAGCCCTGGTCTTATTGAATAGCGGAGCGGGTTTGAGGGGCTGACGGTTCTAATCCAACTCCATTTTCATATGTTTCTATGTATATTTGCTGAAGCATGAAGTCAGATGTGTTCTGGCTGAAGGGACAAAAATTTTGCGTAGAAACCCATTATTATTTATGATTTCTTTTAGTGTTATACCTATCTGAATTTTTCTGTGGTGGGGGGGAAGGAGGATGAGAAACTGTTGACTTGTAAGGTTTTATTTTTCTGTCTAGAATGTACTGTATGGAAGTTCTTTTCTGCTGCTTTAAAATGCACAAAATTGCACCATTTTAAATATAAATTGTAGGTAACAATAGGTAGCAAGGTTTTACCCACAATGGTTCCAGCACTTAAAGGCTTTTTACTTCCTTAAAATCTTCAAGCATTTAGTGGCTACTTCTCTTGTCTTTGTGTGGGGGTGGGGTAGCAAATGGAGATTTCAACTAGCTGAAGTCTGCAACTTTCCGGATATTTACAATGGATATCATGCTTCAAATTTCTGTCTGCTTTCTCATTGTTTCCACCCCTGCCTCGTAATTTTCACAATTAATAAATCCTGTGCTTCACTGAAGCAGGAGGAACTGTTCTCATTTATCATTTGACTGGCAACTTGGGCAGACTGTAAAAGCTGAACTATATCGTCGCTGGGATTGTAATGATAAGAAACACGTTAGTACGATTGCTGCCTTAGTAATATGACAGTTCTGGATGTATTACTGATTTATCACTTCACAGCAGCATTTTGAGATGATTTGTCTTTGGGGAGAAAAAAACACTGAAACATTTTAATATTTATAACATCACTTGTCACTCTGGGAGATGTCTGCGAGAGAGAAATATAGAATGTCTTTAGTTTGAAGCCAGTGTTGAATTAGGCAATAGTAATAGGCTGGTAATTTGTTTGATTATCGCAATTTTTTATGGCATTTACAATGATCCTATGGTTTTTTCTGGTTAGTATTTCAAAAATGGCATTTACTTTGCATCTTCAGATACTGTGGGAGGGACCTGGAGCTTGTTGACACCAGAAGATAATCATCTTAGTCTGCTCCTGAATGAAGTTAAGATTTTAGTTGAGCTAGATATCTTTTTGAAGGTGCTTTATATATAATGATGCATGATTTTGTTTGGTTTGCAGTACGACATCAGACAGAAGGCCCTGAAGCTTACAGCTAATAGTATGTATGGCTGCTTGGGATTCTCCTACAGCAGGTTCTATGCCAAGCCACTTGCTGCTCTGGTCACTCTCAAAGGAAGAGAGGTGGGTTTTAATTGTGAGATCATTCAAGCATTTTTTTTTAGGCTTTTAATTAAGCTTTTCCCAACATTAAAGTTTAACTAAATTGTAATTTTATTCAAGTGTGCGCATTAATGTTACTTAATTACATAATGAAAATATTGGGATGCTTCTGTAAACAGTAAATGGCCAACAGCGACAACCCTGTCAGATAAAGCAGTCTCCAAAACACTTTTGTTTTGATTGTGCATGAGACTCCCTCGAATTGAAACGGTCAGGTCATTATCTTGTCAGTTAAGCTGCTGAAATAACATAGCCCTTGTGCATTCTCAATCAAGGTCTCCTGAACAAGGTAGTTTCACCAAAATCACCAGAGTTGACTTTATTTTTGTGTGTGAGGAATGAGTGATTTGTTACTGAGAAACTGAATTCTTCACACTGATTCAGTATTGGTGTGCAGACATTCACAGTAGAGTTTGGCAACAAATCCAAGCTGACTGTAACAAGCAAGGCCCTCTGAATATGATGCCAATCAAACACTGGGGACGCCACCAGAGCGTGCTCGCCAGATGAAAGTCTTGCTCATCACATGCTGCTGACCAATAGGAAACCAGAGGCTCTCTTACGCAGCAGCACTATGGTTGAGGCTGCTGCTGGAAGAACACCCTGGATCTCCAAGACCAAGTGGTGAGATAAGTGATTTTTGAAGTGGGGTTATCTGGGGTTGCAACAGCGTCAGAGCCAGGATGGGTTTAGGCAGTCCTCTGCTTTCTGCTCACTTCCTTGACAGACTAACCCATGTAGGCAGTTTATCAGGGACTTGGCGTCAGGGCAACCAGCAGCTGGGTTAATCCAGGCACTGGGGGGGCTCAGGCCGTGAAGTGGTCCTTAATTGACCCCAGGGACTCAATGGTATGGTGTGGACAAGTGGATCGTGGACTTACCCACCCCAAGCTTAGACCAATGGAAGCTGTGTTTGGCTATTGTCACCTGCCACTAAACTCATGACCTCCCAGTGCACAAGATTCCTCCCGTTGCCTCCATTACGGCAAGATAAAACCTCCTAAACCAAAACTACTTCTGCTGTATCTCTATCCAAACTTTCACCTCTGCACTAATTGCATTACATGTAAAATTCTAGGAAATATGGGCAGATGTAGGCCATTCAACCCTTTGCATCTGCTGTAGCACTCATTGTGAGCATGGCAGATTATTTAACTCCTAACTCTGTTCCCACTTTCTCTCCATGCCTTTGATCCTTTTAGCCCAAAAAAACACATCTAACTCTTTCTTAAAAATGTTTTGGTGTTCTAGCCTCAAAATGCCTAAACACTTTGAAAGTTTACATTTAAATCAAAGTCTAGATAGGCTAACTCCTGAGTAACTATTAAACAAACTTCAAACGTAACCCCTCCTCAAAATAAACCTGCAGTTCCCTCCAACCTCTTACACCCATCAAGAGGTCACCCTACTGGACCCCTCTGAGTGATATCCTCTCTCCCAGCCGGACCTGGTTCCTTTGCCAGACACAAGGTAGAATGGTTTTCATTCCATGTACGCTGCCCACATGTTGGTTTGTCATGAACCATATAATTTGTAGATGACCCTTGTCATCCAATGACTGGCTATGGTGGTTCAAATGTAAATGATCATAGAATAGAATCCCTACAGTGTGGAACAGGCCATTGAGCCCATCAAGTGCACACTGACCCTTCAGAGAGCATCCTGCCCAGACCCACCCAAACCTACCCTTTCCCTATCACATTGCACATCTTTGTGATGTGGGAGGAAACCTACAGAGCCACAGGGAGAACATTCCACATGGACAGTCGGCCAAGGCTGGAATCGAACCTGGGCCCCTGGAGCTGTGAGGCAGCAGTGCTAACCACTGAGCTGCCATGCCACCCGTAATTTAGAGCAGGTATCGTGACTCCTCTCCTAATACAGGGCATTGCCCTGCATGATATGTTATGCCCATAAAGCAAAGCCTACAATCTGAGTGAAGCCAAGTACCAGCTTTGCTTACCTGCCTCTGGCAAGAGAATGAATTGTAGCTGGCTTCAGGTTTGCAGCAGATGGCATATTTCAGTGAAAAAGTCATCAATGAAGCTTAGACACTTAGCAGTGTTCCTCACTGTGATCCAAGAGGGAGAATCTTTCCCAGACCCTTTAAGAGCCTTTCAACCCTCTCCTTCATCCTCTTCCAGAAGCTCGACCAGCTCTCTGTAATGTTTGTTTACTCTCCAAGGCATGTCTACTCGTGGACCATTACTGGTTTGTGCAGATGCCTTGAAGTTAGTGAGAACCTTCCTAGCATGCCCCACCACTCCCTGTAAACCACTTCAACTTGAAGCAACAACAGAAAATACCAGACACACACAGAATTATAATAACAGCTAGAAGAAATTAGTTAGAAACTAACCAGAAGGTAGTTGTGCCACGTGAAAAGAATGCATGAGTTGATGCACTGAACTGCAAGATGCCACAACTGGCATCACGTGAGTGCTGACGGATGTCACGATCTGCCTACTGCTCATATGCTTGCTAACAACTCACCAGTATCAGGTCCAGCTTGACTTGTCCCATGATTATGCATACATGCGTCACAGATTTTATTTTGGAGTCAGTGGAGTCCCAAAGAAATATAATGTGCCCCATGTATATAAAATATCTTCAAGCTTCTTTTCTTTCTAATAGTTTGCAGTTTGTTACCTTTGTTACCAATTCACTGCTTACTTCCTTAATTACTCTTTCAGGAATAATAAAACATTTCCTTACACAATTTTTCATAGACTAAATTTCCTAATTTCTGACATTGCCTAGGTTAACCTGAACACTAAACTCTTTCAGTCCTCTAGACATAACTCTGATACTTTGTTTTTCTGAATGTCCAGAATTGTATGCATTACTCTTGTGACCTATGCAATGACTTGATAAGCTTCTCTGCTCCATTATGAGGAAGTTGTACAAATATTTTGGTTCCAGTCTCAATCATCAATTATGTGCCCCAATACATAGGCAGGAAAATTTATTGTTTCAAATCTTCATAAACTCTTTCTCTTTACCCGTCGCATTCCTTTAAATGTTTTTTAATATGCTATTATTATCCTCTTTTGGAATTTGGGTTTCAAAGTAAAGGTAAAATAATTTTGGAGTTTCAGTTCTGTGAAGGTAACTTTAGTAAGGGGTCAGACACTCATTTAGAGCAGTGAACTGAACCATCTTTTCCAAGAGAGCATGTGGCTTAAGAGCCTAGCAGGATACTCCGGGCTGTTAATTGAGGAAGAGTTTGTAAATGCTGAATATTACAGCATGTAGAAGGGAAAAAACAAATGGTCAGGGACCACTATTAGTTTAGAAGAATCTGATTTCAGTCCAAAAGAACAGTTCCTTCCCAGCCAAAGTGTAGTCTGTTAGTTTTGTAAAATTCTCCAGACTCAGTGTTTGGTTTGTGCAGTCCCCAGGCTGAGAATTTGTAGAAATATCTGAGCTGTCAGAATTGGAAAGGAATCTAGACTATCAAAAATGGGAAAAGTCAGTTTAGTCAGAGTTGTTAACAGGATTGATACTTTACTGGGATTAAATACCTGTAAAGGATATTGATGGGAAAAGCTTTTGACTCCATTTTTGCTGTTTATGTTGAAACCTTTTCAATCTAAAGCTTGGGTTTTTTTGCATAATAAACTTGTTCTTTTGTTAAACAACATTGACTGACAGATTCATTTTCAGTGACTAACGACTACAACAGACAAACTGTAAAAATAAAGCTTCTGAACTATCAAGCAAGGATTCTCTCTGGGATCTAACTTGTCCAGTATTGCTCCCATCTTGGATCATATTACTCTGCAGTAACTCTGTTCCATCTGCATTCCACTGACGCGATTATCACCAGCAGGACACTCTCTCGTCTCTCCCTCACTTTGCTACACTCCTGATGGCATATCTTTCCAGAGATCCTTTTCCTAACTGATACTGGGTTGGCTTTGTTCTGTTGTTTGTCAATGTGTATTTGAACAGGTATCTTTTTTTTTTCAAATCCCTTCATGGCATCCAGTCTTTCTGTATCTGATCTCCTTTTGCTGAATTCTTTTGAGATGTCTGTATGCCTTCATTGCGGCCTTTTGAGTATCCCCAGATTTAATCGCTGCAACGTTGGCACCTTCAGCTGCCAAGACTGTAAGCTACGGAATTCTCTCTGCCTCTCTACCGCTTACTCTTTAAGATACACTTTGGCCTTCTGCCATAATACCTCTGAATGTGACTAGCTATGAAATTTTGTTTCATAATGCACTCCCATGTCCCAGCATTGGACCCCTACCTCGGTGCTTGCTTATTATATTCCAAAATGCCATGTAGTAATGAAAGCACTGCACCAACCTTTAAACTCTTATGTGCTGATTTCAAATATGCACCTCCCATTGTTTGTTTGCATATTTAAACAAGCACAAGTGGATCTTCTGTTAATGCCCACCATTGCCTACAATTAAATGCATATAAATCTACAAGTAATAGCTAGGTGCTTTACTGTGTTAAAAGTACTATATCAGTATAAGTTGTCAGACTGGGTAGATCACCGAAGTTCCAACCTTGGAGACGTGATGGTGATGTCAGTGGCCATCTTTTGAGTTCTTTGCAAAGTGTTTCATGGAATACTTGCAAGTTGTTTCCATGATGCCCATTATGCTGAGCATGATGCATTTTAGAGACTGAATGATGAAATGCAGCATTGTCCTGATTTCAGTGTACCACCACACCAATCGTTGAACTTGACGATTAGATATCAGCTATTTTTGTTTCAGTTGGTATTATTGTACCATGCAATTTATTCCCATTTTAGCAGAATTGCTGTCAGAAGGATTTTGTAAGACAGACTCACTTCCTGAAGATCTTGCACTGGAGTTTGGAGACTCTCAGCGTCTTGTGGTCCTCAGCTAGGTATCTCAAAACACTTTATTCTGTTTTGCTGCTAGCTGTCATAATAGGACAAATTTTCTGATGTAGAGGGACCTCATTGCTGATGATTATTCGAGTTTAGTTTTTGGGTTGGTGAAGGATGAGGGGGAAATTGGAGCAACTTTTATAGTATTTCTATGACAGAAGAACTGTTCACTCCCATATCCCAGCATTGGACTCCTACCTCGGTGCTCGCTTTGCCTCTATATTTTATCCTTATGACCCAGTTCCTGCTTCCTCAATTCCATTCTGAATAAATTCCAAATTACAGTTACTCTTTTCTGCAATGGTGCCTTAAATTGTTCCATCTTTCACATAATGCAAGTTTTTTTTGTTAGAAGCAAGACTATTGATCCAGTTATTCACTTAGTGATAGCTTGGTCTCTAATACTGCCCTTTTCTCCCTAACACCTTTTTAATGTCTGTCACTACGTTTCCCCTTTGATTTGGTGTGAAGTCCTGGAGCCAGACTTTGACCCTCCATTCAGAAATAGTTTGGCTTCTCTTGGGGAGCATGGTAAATGAGCAGGAAAATGAGAGTAACTGTGCAGGGCTAAGTTGGTGGTAAGTGTGAGCCTGAGGCCCAAATTGAGAGAAATTGTTTATTGTGAACTGAATGTTGACATATTGGATGACTGTAGACAAAAGAATATTTTCCATGGAGTGAGTTCTGAAGAAGGGTTCCGACGCGAAACGTCAGCTTTCCTGCTCCTCAGATGCTGCCTGGCCTCCTGTGTTCTTCCAGCTTCACACTGTGCTGTCTCTGACTCCAGCATCTGCAGTTCTTGCTATTTTCCATGGAGTCAGCTCAAGTTCATGTTTATATCCTGATTTTCAAATGCCCTGAGGTTGTGAAAGCAGTTCACATTTTTTGAAGTGTTGCTACTGTTGTAACATTTCCTTGTAGTGGCGGTCAGTTCATGCACAGAAAAGTCTCAAACATTCTGAGATAAAATAGCCTTTCTTTAATGATTTTGCTTAAATGAATATTGGCATGTACTGTGGTGAAAACTTCCCCTCCTCCTTTTACAATCACTCCATGATATATTTTACATGCATGCGCAAAGGCATACAGGATTTCAGTTAATACCTCCTCTGAAGTTGACTCCTTCAGAAGTCCAGTCATTCTCTACATATTGTACAAAAGTGCCAGCCTAGATTGGGTGATCCAGTCTCTGGAGTGCAATGAGTGAATCGAAGGAATGTAATAGAATAGAATAGAATAACTTTTATTGGCGCATATGCTCAATGTGTATAGTGAAAAGTTTATACTTCGCTAATACAGCACCAACTTAGATACGAAAGTACCAGGCTCAGCTTCTTTAGTTACGAGATTTTAGCCAATGCAGAAATAAAATGTCCAGCATTACAGAAATATAAGTTCAGTACAGCTGGCACCTGGCTTCCAGTGGGCCCTGGTTCCACACTGCACCAGGAGGCTGCTACCAGAGGTCAGAAGGTCGCCACGCCACACTAGGAGGCCCCTACGGGAGGAGGCCACTGTGCCAGGTTGAGAGGTCACCATACCAATTCCAGGAGGTTACCATTGCATGCTGGGAGGCTGTTGCAGGAGGCTGCCACGCTACACTGGTAGGCCACTGTGGGAGGCTGGCAGCTGTCGCTAGCTGGAGGCTGGGAATCAAAGGGGAAGAAAAGGAGAACAAATAAAAAAACACTAGGAGGAAGAAAAAGAGAAGAAGAAATGAAGAAAAGGAACGGGCAGAGTGGATGAGCTCCGGCAGGAGCTTCCTACTACGCTGCCATCTTGCAATATTCAGTACTCCCAGTGAACAAAATCTATGGTCATTAACGATTCAAGTATAAAGTATTTTGGGAACATTCAGAACATTACAAATATAAATTTCAGCCTTGAGAATCTCGTGGTAATTACATACAATAAAATTGTCACCAATATAGTTAATTTGATGCTGGTATAAAAAGGAATTATTAAAAATTGATACTTTAAACAGCATATAAATGGTCTGCCCAGTGGTTTATTTAACATCTACCTTTCATTTCAGATTGGAGCTCTGAGAGATACCTCAGATTTAGTCAGTATGGGTTGGTGATGTGGGGTTCCATCTAGGTTCACGTATGTAGGTAATCTGCAGAAATTCTCTCAATAGATCTAAGTGGGAGAATCATAGAATACCTATGTAGGCCATTCAGCCCACACCTATCCTTTGAAGAGCACCCCACTATCTACCCTCTAACCCTTTAATTCCCATGGAAAATAGACCTTGCCTGCATATGCCTGGGCATTGGACAATTTAGCATGGCCAGTCCACCTGACCTGCACATGTTTGGACTGTGGAAGGAAAGCGGAGCACCTGCAGAAAACCCACGCAGACATGGGGAGAACGTGCAACCTCCACACAGACAGTCACCTGATGGTGGAATTGAACCCAGCACGCTGATGCTGTGAGGCAGCAGTGCTAACCACTGAGCCATTGTGCTGCCCTCAAGAAAGATTGAAGTCTCAAAGAGAAGGGCTCATGAATAGAGGTTGAGTATAACTGAATCTCTCTGGGTGTTCTTTTGAAGGTGGGAGAAAGTACATCTGGATTACTCTGGGTATACTTCCAAAGAAGGGAGGAGAATAGGCAGAGCTGGATAAGCCTAGGTTTGTCTTAGGAGTAAGCACTACCAAGCGTTTGGTAGCTTTTGTTCTATTCAGTCAAGGGATGTTCCCTTGCTGGCTGGGCCAGCAATTATTTCCCAATCTTAATTGCCCTTGAGAAGATGATGGTGACCACATCCTTAAACTGCTGCAGTCTTTGGGGTGTAGGAGCACCCACAATGCTGTTAAGGTGCAAGCTCCATGATTTTGACCCAATGATACTAAAGGAACGTGTGTGATTTGGAGGTGATTGCGTTCCCATTTATCTGCTGCCATTGTCCTTTTAGATGGAAGTCGTTGTCACTTTAAAATGTGCTGTCATTGCAGTGCATTTCCTAGGTGGTACACTTATGCCTTGTAAATAGTGAACAGGTTTTGCGGAGTCAGGAGATGAAATTGCTGCTGAATTCCTATCCTCACACCAGCTCTTGCAGCTGCAGAACTTATTTGGCTAGTCCAGTTCAGTTTCTGATCAGTGGTTACCCCAGGAAATAGATAATTGGCATTTTAGTGATAGTGATACCATTGTTAGCAAGGGTGATGATTGGATTCTCTTTTAATCAGAGATGGTCCTTGCCTAGCATTTGTGCGCAATAAATGTTACTTGTTACTAATCAGCCCAAGCCTGAATGTTAGCATGATATTGCTGCATTTGGACAAGGACTCCTTCAATGTTTGAGGAGTTTCAATGGCTCTGAACATTGTGCAATGGTTGGACTCAAATGTGTCACAGAGTGAACCAGAATGATTTGAAGATCTAAGAACATTAAGAAATGGGGTTAGAAAAAGGTCAGATGATCTCTTGAGCGTGTTCTGTTATTAAGTTCAGTCAGGGCTGATCTTCATTTTAAATTCAACTTCTCTGCCCAATCCCTGTATCTTTCCAAGTATAAAATTCCATCAAGTTCTCTTTTGAATGCATTTACTGACGAAGCATCCACAGATACTTTGGTTAGAAAATTCCAAACATTCATGAGCTTCAGTGAAGATATTTCTCCTATCCTTTTCCTTGAATGGCTAGCGTCTTAACTTGAAACTAAGTCCCTGAGTTGTAGGTGTCCCAGCTAGAACTAACATGCTGTCGGGATCTGTCTAGCCCTCTAAGGAATTGTGATCAATAAGATCAAGTCTTAACTTTAAACTCCAGAAATTTTATGCCTATTTCATTCAATTTGTCCTCATAGATCTACCCTCTTGCCTAAAGAATCTAGTGAAACTTCACTGTACCCTCTCTCTAAGCTGAATAAATCCTTTCTTAGGCAAGTGGACCCGAATAGTACAAAGTACTCCCCTCGTGGTACAACTAATGCCCAATGTGAATATAATCCCCTATCAGTCAATACTGATATACCTGTCAGCTTCCTAGTTGTTGTACCTACATGTGAACTTGGTGTGGTTCATATTAAAGGACCCCCAAATCCTTTTGAATGTTAATATTATCTTGTCTCTAATCTTTTAAAAGGATTCTACTTTTCTGTTCTCCTTGGCAAAATGAATATCAACTTGCCCACATTATACTCTATCTGTTACCTCTTGTCCAATTATTTAATCTGTTCATATTGCTTTGCAGTCTCTTTGTTTCCTCCCCACAGCTTACTTTGCCATTCATTCTTGTATTGTAGGCAAGCCTGAATGAATTACACTTGGTTTTATTATCAAAGTCATTGATAGAGTTTGGAAACAGCAGAGGTCAAAGCGCTGATAAGCACTCCTCTTCACTTGCTGCATTCTGTACTTTTGTGTATTGTATGGTAAAGAAGAACACAAAATATTTATTTATTCTTCATTTTAATTTTGCTTCTAACTACTAGGCGTCTACATTTACTTTTGCTAATCGTTGCCTTTTTACATAATTGAATATTTTTCTTTGCGTTCTGTTTAAATTGTGCTTTTAATGTAGAGAACTTTGCGTTGTTCCATAGAGGTACGAAATTTGCATTGTTTCATAGAGATGGAGTGGAGGCTAAACTGTAGTTAAACTGTTAAGAGATGAGCATAAATGGGAGTACATCAATTAAAAACCTTGGAAATCATTCTACTCGTAATTAAGGGAAGATGTGGAGAGGACTAAAGCTGGGTACTGAGAGGAACTCGAGGCATTTGTACTTTGATGCAGGCAAGGCAAGGTCTTTTTATTTGGCAAAGATATGCAATGGATGAGGAGGCCTTAAATTGAGGAATAATTGATGGCAAAATGTTTGGGACTATTTTGTGTGGGTTGGAAGGTGGGGCTTTGGTGAGAGTGACACTGAAAAAGTCAAACCTAAAGGCAACAAAAAGATGAGCAACACTTTTCTTATTGCAAGATACCAAGATGCAAATTAAGTGCACTCCAGAATTCCATAAATTTTTGAAAGTTTAAGTTGCTTTCAGGATTTGTTTACATAATTGTCGAAGTTGAATGAGGAAGATCTTTGTTTCTCACGCAGTGTTCTTTATAAATTCAATGTCCTTATGTCTGACTTAGCCATGACCCTTTTGCTCATTTGAGAATGAGGGCAGGCCACCATCCCTGAGACCTCTGATTATGCCTTCTTGAACCAACTCCTAAGAATTTCTGAAGGTTGTACCTCAATCATTTGCCCGAAGAATCTTTTGTGAGGAAAGCACTTGGTCTCCTCAACATTCTCTTCAGGTTGTGGAATTTTTCGAGTTAGAGAACACAACCAAGTGTCTTCATACTCTGGTATTGCACAATTAGTACATGTGCCTAGTCAAGTTTGTAATTTCTGATGCAAGTATTTTAGTGTTACATTGTTAGTAGAGTTTCTTTATTTTGTCAAATCTTGACTATTTCGTCCTATTGAGGAGAGCAGAGAACATGAATTAATGTGATCTTGATGTGAACTAGAATTAACCTTGACTGACTGACGCTTTTGGTGCTTGGATCAGAGGATAAATATGTGAAATTTTTATTTTTAACTTGGCAACGTTGTTAGTATTAGATAGCTGTAATGCAATTACTTGAGTGCCCTTATTAGCAGGACTGGTATCATCTGTGTTCGGAGGATCCACCAGGTGGCACCACACACTATCGAATCTTCCAAAGGGAGCAAAGTTGTGCAACTGTGTTCGGCTCTGGACACCATACTTGTCTCCTTCCATAACTAGTTGAGTTGTCTGATTGGCGTATCCAAAATTGTAGTGAATTTAGGTATAACAAAGATTTAGCACTTCACTGAAATACACATTGCACTTCAGTTTTCAAGTATGCCCAGTTGTTTTTCTTTCTTTATTTATAGAGCCACTTTACTGCTGTGATAAAATCTCAAGTTTAATCTTGCTTCATTATAGTCCTTGTGCTGAACATTAATTCCAATTCCATCAAAATGCTGTGAAATTGTTTTCTTTTGCTTTAGTTTTGTGATTGTTGGTTCTGAAATGGACAAAGAATGTGCCAAAACCATACTGAACGATTCAATATTATTCTTCCAGGTGTTAAATATGATTGTATTTCGCAGAATGAAGGTCTGATTATGTTTGGACTGTTGAACTTTTAGTAGCTGTTTGTAATGTCAAGTTTGTCAATTCCACTGACTGCTGTGACCTATGAAGCATCTTAGCCATTCAGGTGAATGATACTGGCTTTCTATGAATGATATTAGCAAGCATGAGGAGGGAATAGGTAATAAGTCAAATATTCCATTATGATACCAAATTAGGAACTCCACATTTTGAAAGCAAATTCTTTTCAAAATTGAAGTCCATGTAATTGAGGTTAAATCTTTTGTTCCAAATAAGGAAAACATACTGGTGCATTTGCCAGCTTTAAAAATAAATGCTAGTGATTTGAAAGCTTGAAACAAGCTGCCATATGTTTGTGGTTCAGCAGAATTATTTAAGTTTTTTAAAAAAAGTTGCTCAATTAAACGAAATTGGAGAAAAATTATTTATTGAAAAGTCTGCATAAGAGGATTCCGTTATATCTACTCATGTTCTCATCTCAGCTTCCTACTTTCCTTCCCCTTTCCACCAAGCCAAGACCCTCACAACTTTTCCCTTAATTCCTTAAATTAGGGGGTTCCTTGTCATTGTACAAAGTGCCAAATGGCCTGTTTTCTTGCATGAATCCTAATGATTAGATTCTGGTCCAGGATCCACACATGAACATTTCTAGCAGTCAGGAGCCATCGTCTTGGCCGTCACCAACCTATCCCCACTCCTATCCTGGTGTAGAGGCATAATTTTTAATTTGTTTCAACATGGCTGTGATGGTACCAATCTTCTCTGAGTCACAAAGATCTGGATTCAAGTCCCACTCCATGACCTGAGCACAATCACATATCACTTCGACTTTCAGATGAACCTTTAAAGCAAAGTCCTGTTTGTCATCTTTCTTGCACCCTGGCACTATTTTGAAGAAAATTGATGAGTTATTCAGTATGTCCTGGACAATATTTTTTCATCAATCAGTATTGCAAAATAGTTTATCTAGATGTTATCATATTAATGTTTGTGGGAGTTTGCTGTGTGTGAATTGGCTGCTGTGTTTTCTGCAGGTGTGGAAACCCTTCAGAAGTATTTCATTGACGAAAGCACTTTAGGTTGGCTGATGGTTGTGCAAAGCGCGATGTAAATAGAAGTTAATTAATTTTAAACTGTAATGCTATTGGTGCATCATTACAGTGTTTAATGAATTCAGTGCTGATTCAGAATTGAAATTGGGATTGTGTGTATGGCTCAAGTACTCATTACTTAAATCCGTTATGAACTGGCATGAGCTAATGAAACCAGACACTATTGTTTCTATACTGTCACTGATTGTGCAAAATGACCTAGATTATCAAAATGAGTTATACTTAATTCAATTTCTGAATAACCCTTTTCAGGGTTATGGGAAATAATATCTTCCAGTCTTTAACAGCTGGGTGATTGAACTTCTCATTTTTATAATTTATTTCATGTGTTTAAAAAATGTAGGTTAGTTTTTACTTAAAGTAGTTTGCATAAAGTTAACTCAGCCATTTAAACTTGTATACTTCTGTTACTCTTTGAACCGGATCCTATCAATTCTCAAGCTTTCTTAGAAATTGAAATTCAGATTTGATTTGGAAGTGTGTAATAACACAGGTATTCTCAAAATGATAACTTCTTAATTTTTGACTTCCTAATGTTCAGTTTAGTTTACCCGTTTCCCACGTAATCATGAGTCCACATTACCTATCCTATCACAGTCCAACCATTTCCAGCGCTAGTTCCTATTTTCCTTCCCAACTATTGCCTCCAAGGCTGACTCATCCATAGACATTGTGTCAGCTTCTAAGTGTGGACACACTTGGTTCTACCTCTCCAACCTCTCTCTCAGTTCCATTATCTGCCCTGTATTGTCCTGTTATAAGCTCTTCATCTAGTTCCTGCAGTCAACTGTTGTAAGGACAGAGGAGGAGTCGTCACTGAATGATCATGGCTCTAAATTAGTAGTAATCTCAAACCTAAGATTCTTATTCTGGGCATTTGGGTTCGAATTCTAAAAAGGCAGGAAGTGAGCATTGAGGCCAACAAAAATGTGGAATCAAAAGTTAACCTAACGATGACCACTGTCAATTGTCATTTTAAAAAAAAACCATCTTGTTCGCTAATTCCTTTTAGGGAAGGACACCTGCCATCCTGACCTATCCTTATCTGGTTGTCCCAAGGGCCGTTAAGAATGTTCAATGAATGCTGCCCAAGCCAAGGACGTCCACATCCATGAGTGAATTAAAAAGCATGTCAGCATCTTCTGCCTGTTTTGCCAATTCCATCTCTTCGTCACCACCTATCGCGGGTTGACCGAGATTGTTTCCAATTTCTTTGAACCTTGCTGATCTCCTGAGAACGACTGCCAACTCCATATCTCCTCACGGTTTCCCTCTGCCTCTGTCTTAATCCATTCATTACTGAAGCTCGTCATCCATGTCTTTGTCCCTCTCAAATTAGACTGTTCTAGTGTTTGCTTGCCCAATGCGATGCTGCACTTGCTGTAAACTTCAGCTCACCCCAAAAACTCGGCTGCTATCATCCATCTCCCCATTCTTTCCAGACCTTTAATAATTCTTGTTTCCCTTGATTGCTCAAAAGAAAATCCTCATGTTCAAGACACTGTCTGGCATCTCCACTCCTTATTGCTGTAAACGCTTGCAGATCTGTAAGTCCAGCCCTCCATTGAATTTGTGCAGAGGCAACTATTTCCTTCATCTCACCATCTATTTTATATAAGACACACTTCATCAGCTGTCTCAGTCACAAGCTCATTAATTCCTTCCCACAACCTCCAATTTCCTTTCCTCCATTGCAGTCATCTTTTTGACCAAGCATTTCAACATGTCTCCTACTGCTTCCTTGCTTTGACTCAATGCCTATTTCTGTCAGATTATGCCAGTTTGAAATGCCTGGCAAAGTTGTTCGAGATTAAAGGCCTAATATAAATACAAGTTATTAAATGATACAGAGCTGGGACTGTTGGACCTCTCTCAAGTAATCAACTTCAGGCACTCAAGGAATGATCAGCCAATGTTCCTGCTGATAATAAAACAATAACTTTAAGATCCTCTTCTTCACTTATCATGGATTTCTCTATAATGTCCAGCACATCGGCCGGATAGGAACCTCTGAAATCAGATCGGACCCTGCCACTCAAGACCAGGATTTAAGGCTGACTGGAGAAGGATTTGAGCTGGGTACTGACTGGGCTGTACTGGATACCCTTTGGGGCATTGCTTTGATTAACCAGGATACTGCCCTCTTCCATCTGCCATTGCTACTATTCTTAACCCACCCATTAGTACTGATTCTTTCAGTTGAGTAAGGCATTGTTATTCAGATTGTATTTGTAATTCTGAACATACCGTGCTTGTTAGATGCTGTGACTTTTATTTTGTTGAGATTTTGCTAAACAGTGAAATGTGCTCCTCACACTGTCTTTTGTGAGTATGCCTTTACATTTCTGTGATCCAGCCTGTCTGAATATCAGTCCAGCTGCAAGGTACATTTCCAACATCAACCTGAAGATGACGTCCAAAATCTGTAAGCAAATTTTAAAAGGCTGAAAATACAGAGTAGGCAAGTAAGTCTTTGAAAGGAGAGAAAACTTACTTGGGAGTACCTGACTGAAACGTTAACCTATCCTTTTTCTTTTCAGATTTCAACAGAATTAGGTGTATCTTTTAGAAACCTGAGTAAATGTAATCTATGATAACAAGCATGGGGCTGGATGAACACAGCAGGTCAAGCAGCATCATAGGAGCAGGAAAACTTGACGTTTCGGGCCTAAACCCTTCATCAGAAATGGGGGAGGGGAAGACGGTTCTGAAATAAATAGGGAGAGAGGGGGAGGCGGATAGAGGATGGATAGAGGAGAGGATAGGTGGAGAGGAGGCAGATAAGTCGAAGAGGCGGGGATGGAGCCAGTAAAGGTGAGTGTAGGT
>JAHRHZ010000031.1:3643724-3714315 GCA_024137785.1 Ginglymostoma cirratum
AACATTTGACCTGTGGACTTGTGTTATGATTGCATGGGCCTTGTTTGAAATAGCTAAAATCATTTACAAAGTAGTTTTCTCTTTTATGCTGTTATAAACATTTCTGCATAATACATAATTTCATCTACAAGGAAAGGTTTATACAAAAGGCATGACAGTATAGTGGTTGATTCTTTCTATCCATCTATTATTTCTAATCTCTGAATTATGACGGAGCAAAAAGAGGCTGTTTAGCCCACTGCATCTGCACCAGCTCTCTGAGAATTTCAACTTATTTTCAATCTTCTGCCTTTTCCCCATAACCCTCCAAATTTGTTTGTATTTAAATAATCACCTGACAAACCCTTTTAAATGGCTTAATTGAATCTACCTGCATGACGCTTTCAGGCTGTACATTCTAGTCCCTAAAATCTACTCGCTGTGTGCAAATGCATTTATCTTGTTTCACGTTTGATTTTTTTTTGCCAACTCTTTACACCTCTGCCCTCTGTTTTGTGATCTTTTTGTAAACGAGAACAATTTTTCCCAATCTGCTTTGTCTCGGCCACTCACAATTTAGAAAACCTCCGTCACATTCCTCCTGAACCCTTCCTTCTCTAAGAAAAAATAGTCCCAGTGACTCTAATCTGTCCTCATAAGTTTCTGAATCGCTGAACCATTCTTGTAAATCTCTTTTACTCTCTCCCCAGTGCATTCCCCTCCTTTCTAAAGTGTGGTGCCTAGAACTGTACATGGTACTGCAACTAAAGTCTAACAAGTGTCTTTTATAAGTTTAGCATAAAAATATTTTGCTGGCCACTGTTGAGGGTGCTGGCTACAAGTGAGATGGTTTGGTTTCTAATGATAGTTAAAGGGTGAAAAGATGTCTGTTGTTTATGTACTGAAAACAACAAATGTCGGTGATCACAGCAGGTCAGGCAACATCCACGGAGAAAGAGCAAACTCATGTTTTGAGTCTAGATTACTTCATCAGGGCAGCTCTAAACTCGAAATGTTAGCTTGTTCTGTCTCCATGGATGCGGCCTGACCCACTGTGTTCACTAGCGTTTTTTTTGTTTTCGGTATAGATTCCAGCATTTGCAGTAATTTTCTCCTCCCATTGTTGTTTATTTGCCTTTGCTGCCTCATGTGACCAAACCTGAGAGTGCCCATGAGGAAAGGTCAGGGGAAGGGAGTTTTCTAACATTCCTGACCACAGCAGTTCTAATTGTGGCTCCACAGCCACCGAGTTAGCATTGCATAGACATTGCAAATGTTGCGAACAGCTTAGAAGCTGGTTTGATCTTAATAACCTAAACTGGACATGGTGCAATGAGAACAACCCCTCTCTCAACGTCAGCAAAACTAAAGAACTGATCATTGACTTTAGAAAGAATGGAGGAGAACCCCCCCCACCCCCACCATCTACATCAATGGAACTGAAGTTGAGAGGGTAACAGCGTCAAATTCCTCAGAGTGACAATAACCAACAACCTGTCCTGGACTTCCCACATATGTGCGAAGGTGAAGAAGGCACAACAACACTTCTTCTTCCTCAGGCTGCTCAGGAAATTTGGCATGTCCATAAGGTCCCTCACCAATTTTTACAGATGCACCGTTGAAAGCATACTGTTGGGGTACATTGTGGCCTGGTATGGTAACTGCTGTGCCCAGGACTCTAAGAACCAAACAGAAGGTAGTGTGCACAGCCCAGACCGTCATGGATGCCAGCCTTCCATCCACGGACTACATTTACACGGCTCGCTGCCGCGGAAATGCAGTTAACATCATCAAAGACCCATCGCACCCTGGTAATGACCTCCTCCAACCTCTTCCATCAGGCAGATGATACAGAAGCTTGAACACATGCATCAGCAGGTTCAGGAACAGCTTCTTCCCGGCTGTTCTTCAACTGATGATTGGACTCTCTTGCCTCAAATAAAGCTGATCTCACTAATGTTGATCTTGCCAAGCGCACGCCCTGTGCAATGTAACCTGTTTGCCTCTGTCTAAGTCGTTTTGATCTGTACATCCTTGCTCACTATGATCTGCCTGTACTGCTCGTAAACAAAGTTTTTCACTGTACTTCAGTACATGTGGCGATAAATCAATCAATCAATCATGGAAGACTTGCATTTTGTAAGACCCATGAATCAAAACTTCCTTGAGATTGAACTTGTATCAGATAAAACAGTGATACTCAAATGGCAAATTTGTATGCACGTTAACAGGTCAGAAACTGAACATGTTGTTGTGACATGTGACTGATGGTTAGAAGATTATCCTGCTATTTTCATGTTTCTAAGTATGTCTGTACATCTGTTTTGAATTAGTGTTCATGTCATTTCCATTTCAAATTGTGCTTTAGTACCTTATACTAAAACTTCTTCATTCTCCAAACTCTACTCAACATTTTACTTTCCTGGTAGGATTGTTGGCTAGATGTTTTTCAGTGCTGCTCGGTTGGCAAAATTCCAAGACGATTGAGTATTAATGGGTTGGAAACTGCTGTCTCTTGTTAAGGGATTGGGTGAAAACTGTTAAGTTATTAAATACTGTTCACCTCATAGCAGATTGCAGCAGAAAACAGTATGTGGTCTAATTGGGTTGAGATTATTACCTACTTCAGACAACTTTGTGAGGGTTGCATAGACACTCGTAACAGAATCATCATACAACTATTGTAAAAATAATTTGTACAGACATTTAGCTATTTTACCAAGTGTAATTAATTTATCTTTTTCAGTCAGATTGTTTTATGGCAAATTGCTGCAAAACTAAATAACCATGGGTAGCAGGCTACAGAATAATTTTTACGAACACACTTCAGTGATGTAAGTTATGGGAATGAAATTTTTCACTTAAATCAAGCAATTTGTAAATGCACACTCCGCCTCTCCACCCCCACCTCCACGCAGTTTCATACACCCAAGTCTCATTTTGCCCTCAAGATATGAAGTTATGATTGATTGTGGGTCAATTATTTGGATTAAGCAAGAGGTTTTGGAAAGTATAAATGTCATTTATGTAAAGATAAAGTAATTCAGTATTTCTGAAAAAAAAATACAAATTTTGTCAAGGCTTTTTGTCCTGCACTCAAGACACTTCAGTGCAAAGAGTAAACAGCATTTATGCTGTGTGAGAGGAGAGTGCTGATTGGTTGGTAAGTGGACTCTTGTTTCGTAGAGGCATTGCCATGTTGAATGTACCAGTCAATGATGATTGACAGTTAACTGCTAAAGCTAGTTGAAACTATAAACCAGCAAGTTAACTGTGGTCAAAACACTGCTCTGAGACAGAAGCAGAGATTGTGTGTCATTTACTTATGTTGCGTTATGCACACATGTGCTGGTTTAATGTGTACATGTCTGTGCACTAAGAACAGGGCTTTGTGTATCAATGTATGTAGCTACCAATACGTCATTTAGGATCAGGTAGCATATGTTGTCCAATTGTGAAATCACATTCAATTTTGGACACTGAGTTTTGAAAGTAGTTCTGGTTGGGTACAGTCAATATCTTGCTTGTTATGAACAGCTGAAGGGATCTGCTGTTTGACACAATCTGCCAGTCTTTGGGACTTTGGACAAATATATCTAACATCACACTGGCACTGAAATGTATATACTACTGTGTTTATTCATGTGATAGGCAAAATGCCTTTTTAGCTTAGTGGTAGCAACCTGTTAGTGGAACACGACTCGTGTTGCTACTGTATAGTAACAATGTGAAACAGCTGTCTCCACCTGTTGCTCAAACATTTGATATACTTGCACTTTCAGTGTAATTTGAGGTAGACTAGGCACTTTTCAAGACTGAAATTTCTCTCATGAGTTTTTGCATGTTACAGTGAGAAACGATCTGATTCTGCAAGGCCGTTTTAATGTACGTTCTTTCGTCAGCATGTTTGCATGGTGAATGAATTGCTGAGGTCCTATTTTACAAAATTGTCGATAAAGCCAATCTTACATCCAGTGGAGCTATGGGAATTTCAATCTGTGTACTGACCAGTGTAGATAGATTTGCAATATACAATAGTGGGGAACACCATCGCCAATTTTGTTTTCAACTATTAGAACCAGAAAAGAGCATTCATTTGACTGTTCCAGTTCAAATGTGAGTTTGAGCACAGGCTTTTAAAACATAGAAGGAAATTCATGCATGCAGCTTTAGATTCAGGTTTAAAAAATGTATTATCTGCATGTTGGAAATGTGCAAGGAGTAAGATGTTCTTCTTTAGTAGTACTGGAGTTCTGAAAGAAAATGGTTCTGGAGTTCATTATAATTTTTTTAAACAAAAATTGGCTGTTATCATTTCATCTTTCGTGGACTTGATATGTTGTTAGCAATTTACAAATTGGCCACACCTTTTTTTATTCAATCACAGGATGTGGGCATCTCTGGCTAAGCCAGCATTTATTGCCCATCCCTAATTGCTCAGAGCACAGTTAAGAATCAATAATGTGGGTCTGGAGTCACATACAGGCCAGACCAGGTAAGGATGGCAGATTTCCTTCTGTAAGAAGGCATGTCTAAAGGACATGAGTGAACTAATTGGGTTTTTCCAGACAATTTGTTACCATTAAACCCTTAATTCCAGATTCCTTGTTTTGAATTCACATTCCACTATCTGCACATGGGATTTGAACTCAGGTCTCCAGAACATTAGCTGAGGTTCTGGATTCATAGTCTAGTAATATACCACTAGGCCATTGCGTCTCCATGTGCAAGTTATAGTTGTGCAACATTCCCAATTGCTTTCCAACACCTTTCCAACACAGTGCCGGTTACAGACCTATAGCAAGATGGGCCAGAATATCATAGCTCTGTAGCTCAAAAGGCGATTTTCAGAAATGTTCCAATTTATTCCATCCAGTCGGATGTGGTTATGAAAACTCTCTGCTTGAGTCATTGTGATAACAATAAACATTTTTGTTTAAGCTTAGAAAACCTGCATAAAATGTGTGTCTCCTAACTTTTAAAACAGCAGCACAAATTTTATAATTCCCTGTGAATGTGGTAGATTTATGGCTTTAAAATCTGATATGAGTATTGTGTAGGCAGCCATGCAGTTCTGCATCCCTGAACTGTTGTTGTAAATTAGAGCTGTAGACCTTAAGGTATTCAGTTGATTTTGTCAGAATTGTACCTGATGAACACAGGGCTACCATCTAGTATCTAGATGGGGTCTTCAATTCAATGGGAGGTGGAAGTCTGACCTTAGTAAGCCTACTTCTGTATATGCGTCAGGGATAGTGAAGATTCCAACATGCTGTGTTCTTCCTGAGGAGATATATACAATGGATTCACCTATTGAGACTAACTCAAAGATGGAAAATTTCGTGAAGGAAACCATGGTTGTTCCAGTTTCACAACACAATATGTAAACTAAATGTACAGGGGGAAATTACATATTAGAATGCAAAGAAACCTATAGCAGAACTGATACTGAGTACTCCTTTATAGTTCAGACTTTGCAGATGTCCATTTGAGTTCACACGAAGTGACTGGACAATAAACCTGGGTTTTCTTCTGAAACACTGAGTTTTGCAAACAATCAAGATCTGGAAATGGAGGACTATAATGGATTTTGCAGCTGTCCTGTTTCATTGCTGAAATTTGCACTTAGGTTTGCAAACTTTATCTTCTTGGTTTCAAATGTAGTTGCTCCTCTTGGCAAAAGGTCATTTTGAAAGGCTGTCATGCTATCCCAGGATAGAAATCTGTCAGAAAAGAATAATGGCTATAGGGATCATTTGGCCAAGATTCTTAACATTGTTGAGTTATTCTTTTGTCCAGCCCAGACTTCCACACACATTTCATGTTGACTGCTCACATAAGTCAGCCAAAACTTCATTGCTAAACTCAACAATCTTTGTTGTCGCCGGGGCATGTTGAGCATGCATGACAGCAGATTATCGCAATTATCTGGTATTGTTAGACACTTTACTCAACTCCAGCACTATTATACTGACATACTTCAAAGCTTTGTGCACATCTGTTGATCTGGAAGGTTATTAATAGTCAACATTTTTTTCTCAGAATTGCATTAATTGGTAACTTGCTATAACAAGTGCAAATTAATTCTGTATTTTACAGAAGGGACAGCTGGAGTTTAACGTTTCAAGTACCTATGTTTATGAGAGCAATTCATCCTCGTATTATCATTATCTGACTGCTGACAGTTTCCTATGAAGGAGAAAATGTTTACTGGGAAAGTTGGATTAAGGTTGCAGATACTTCCCATAATTAACAATTCAGCTCCTGTTCCCAAACTGTAATTAGTTTTGGACATGCCTGTGGCATCTCAAAGTTACGATACTACATGGTGATGCAGAGAGTAAGAGCTGACTATTATACACTGCCTTGTTTTTAAACCTATTATAAAACTAACAAAACAGGCTTTAACAATACTCATTTTATGTAGCCCGAAGAATAGACATTAAAAAGCAAAAATGTTAGGGGTGACTGGATATATGTTTTCTGTTTTAAACATTTACTATTTAAAAATATTTTCATAAGGTGTATTTCTTTGACAATTCAAAACACTTTATTTTGATTTAATCAAGTTTCTTTGCCTCTGGTGTAGTCACTGAAGGAATGAAATGCACGCTGAGATGGTCCAGTGAAAATAAAGTGAGATTGAAATTTATTTAGCACGGCCACAGGTCACCTCAAAGCACTTTACAGCCAATTAGGTGTTTCATGAAGTGTGGTCACTATGTGGCAATTTGTAGAAAGCAAGCTCCCACAAACAGCAATATTTTAATGACTAGATGTTGATTGAGAGGAAAAATAAAACTGGCCAGAACTCTGGGAATGGCTTCAGTGCTAGTCTTTGGAATAGTCCTGTGGAATCTTCAATGTCCACCAAATAGGGCCGACCTCCTTGTAATAACATTACACCAAAAAGAGACCACCTTGGGTAGTGCTGCACCTCTGCAGTACTCATTGGAGTGTTAACCTTGGTTTTTGTGCTTGGGACCTGAAGTCAACTTGTGGGGCTTTCAATAAAAAGATGCTTCTTACCCTCCCATGTTTCCTTTCATCTAACTGCCTATCTAATTTCTCTGTACCTTTTGATACATCGTCTCTTATATTTTCTGTTCTGCTGCTGTAGTGGAATCAGTTGAACTCCTTTAGTTTCTCAAAAAGGAACGTTTTGTTAGATTGAATGCAGCACGTTTTGAACCTGATACTAAATAATAAAACATTTACTATGTTTTTCTTTCCTCGATTTTGGTGCTGTGACAAGTCCCACTAAGATAATTGGCATTGAGGACCTCTTGGGTTATAGAGTCAAACAGCATGGAAACAGACCCTTTGGTCTAACTTGTCCAAGCTGACCATGTTCCCAAATTAAACTAGCACCACCTGCCGGCATTTGGTTCATACACTTTCAAATCTTTCCCCTTCATGTACTTATGCAAATGTCTTTTAAACATTGTAACTGTATCCGCATCCACCACTTCCTCTGGCAGTTCATTCCTCAGACTAACCACTCTCTGTATAAAAAGAAAAGTTTGTCCCCATATCCTTTATAATTCTTTCTGCTCTCACCTTAAAAATATGTCCCCTTGTTTTGAACTCCCCCCTATCTTAAATATCTTTGCTATTCATTTTGTCCGTGCTCCTCATGATTGTCTAAACGTCTACAAGGTCACACTTTTACCTACTGTGCTCCAGTGAAAAAAGTCCCAACCTGTCCAGCCTCTCCTTTATAACTCAAGCCCTCCATTCCCGGCAACTTCCTGGTAAATTTTTTCTGACACTGTCCAGTTTAATAAAATCCTACCTATAACAGGGCAACCAGAACCGGACACAGTATTCCAAAAGTGGCCTCGCCAACGCCTTATACGACCTCACGTGATGTCCCGACTCCTATAACTCAGAGGTCTAAGCAATAAAGGCAAGTGCGCTAAAAGCCTTCTTAACCATCCTGTCTACCCGTGACACAAATTTCAAAGAATTTTTGACCTGAACCCCTAGGCCTGTCTGT
Source organism: Ginglymostoma cirratum (assembly GCA_024137785.1). NCBI lineage: Eukaryota > Metazoa > Chordata > Chondrichthyes > Orectolobiformes > Ginglymostomatidae > Ginglymostoma > Ginglymostoma cirratum. The sequence continues at coordinate 3,651,703 of JAHRHZ010000031.1, forward strand.
TCCGTAATGCTACCAGGGCACTGCAATTAATTGTGTAAGCGATTTTCTTGTTTGTGTTAACAAAATGCAATATCTCGCATTTAACCAAATTAAACTCCATCTGTCACTCCTCGCCCCATTACTCAGCAAACTTACTAACCATGCCTCCTGTATTCTCATACAAATCGTTTATATAAATGAGAAACAAAAGTGGACCCACTACCAATCCCTGTGGAACACGGCTTGGTCCAGTCTGAAACACAACACTGAACCACCACCCTCTATCTCCTAACATATCCAAATGGCAAGCTCACCCTGAATCCCATGTGATCTAACTTTACTTACTCTCAGTCTTCTAGTCTTGAGTTGACTATTAGATGCACAAAGTTTGTCTGAGTTGTCTCATCATGGAGCTTGTCCTCTTAAGTAAGCTATCACTTCATACCATAAATAGTGTGTCATTGGTCAGGAACTATCTCCACTGACAGGCAAAGCAATAAAAAACTGAGCCACTGATTGCAAATAAAGAGAAGAACCCATGTGTATATGCAGCACCTTTTCAAGTCCTTGAGTGTCCCTGTCCACTCCAGAAGTAATGAATCACTTTTGAAGTGAAGTCACTGTTGTGATGCAAATTCAACAGCCATTTCTGCTGTCTGCAATGTACCATAAACTGCAAGTGAACTGAATGACTAGTCAATCTACATTGAAGGAAAAATGTTGCTCAGGTCATTGGAAAAGGTCTTGCTCCTTGAATGGTGTTGCACAACCTTTTACGTTACCTGAATAAGCATGCAGATTTAACACTTCATGTTATAGCTGACATAGTGTTCAGTACTTGGGTTTTCTATCAACGTTTGACCACATCTTAATGATCAATTAGTTGTAAGTGCACTGAGGATACAAAATGTGGTATATAATTGAAAGTTATTCTAAGCTGATATATCAATTGAGTACTTATATTGCTTTTCTGTCCTAAAGTGGTGTTTTGAACTGACTAAATGTCTAAGACACATTGGATTTTTCAACATCATTGGATAACCGAAGTCTTTCAATGTGTATCAGAGTGCTGCATATGCAGTGCAGAGTTTCTTCATGTAACAGATGACCATGCATTTCATTTCATGCTCCTGCCATTGGGCATTTGGTCAAGTTAGATAACCGATGTAGATTTGCATTTTCACTCTATATTATTTGTGGTTTGTCCACTTGATTACAGTGCTAATGTCACAGTTAGATTTATATTCGTTGTAACTCCCTGCATTGGGTCTCCATTTGTCCAGAGCTAAATTCATCTCTTTGATTGTTTGTAAACCTTCTAGTGAGAGTGAGTCAGTTTGGCGTAGACTTCCAGAGGTGACTCCAGGCAGGTCTCCCACATTGAGCTGCACATGGAAGTTTGGAAAGTGAATGCAGGCAGTCTTCTGGTAGAAGAGTAGAGAGTAATGCAGGGGTTTGCTGCCAGTTGCTGCTTTGTGTTCAGCCCACTGTTTTCTCCAGGGTGAGACTCTGCTTTTCCTGCCACTGGTGTGAAACACACAGCTGATGGATCTTGTCCAGCATGTTTCCGATGCAGTGTGAATGCCACAGTACCATTGCTTGTTTGGATTATGTGATTTGATTAGATTAAGCTGATCGATGGATATAAAGCAGCTACAGTCAATCAAAGCTGTCCACTTTTGCTTCCTTGATTTAGTCTTATATTTAAATAAGTAACAGATTGATTTTATGGTTTGTGGGGATTAATTACTATGTGGGCTGGCCATTTTATGTATCTGATTGTTGGCATTAATGTGGTAAAAGTCTGCTTTCCTGAAATTGCCCTTAACTCCTAATCATAACGACAGCTAGAGCAGGGGAGCTCACTTTAATTCAGTTGGCTCAGTTCCACATTGTAGTGGAAAGCTTTTGTTATTACCGTAAACTAGGTTGTTCACATATGAGTGTGGTGTGACCCTCTTTCCCTCTCCTGTAAACATAAAATGTAGTTTAGCATGTATTACTGTTTTAACGATTTTGTTCCAAATTGACACCTCTCTTAGCACAGTACAACTTTAAATATCTATATTTTGACAATTGACTAATATTATAACTATGGTCTTGCTGCAGACATTGCTGGAACCTGTACGAGTATTCATTCATACCACCCGAGTTCTTTGGCTATGTTGCTGACGCACAGTGATTTCTCAGAAAAATTAAAACTATTATCTTGTCAATAAATTGGCATTGTGTTAGAATGATGGTTATATTACAGCCATAATTTAATACTGACAGTCAGCAGCTTTGGTATGTGAAATGTGATCTGAGCAAACAGAACACAGTTTGTATATCTAGACATGATCTGCCAGTTGTTAAGAATACAAAGGTCATTTCTAAATACTTCCTGGAATAATACCCAAAACAGTGAAACATAGAACACTAATAGCCTTGTAGTAGAGATTGCTGATGTAAATGTGCTGGGCCATTAGTTTGATCCAAACCACTGACAAATGTAGAACTAAAATTAACCAGTTCAATGCAGTGTATTATCTCTCACTCCATTTGTCACAGTCATAGAGTCAGACATCACGAAAGCAGACCCTTCGGCCCAACCAGTCCATGCTGAACATAATCATCCAAATTAAACTAATCCTACCTGCCTGCTCCTGGCCCATATCCCTCCACACCTTTCCTATTTATGCACTTATCCAAATGTCTTTTTAACGTTGTAATTGTACCCACATCCACCACTTCCTCAGGAAGTTCATTCCACACACGATCAACCCTCTGTGTAAAACATTTGCCCCATACCTTTTTTTAAACCTCGCTCCTCTCCCCTTAAAACTGTGTCCCCTAGTCTAGAGAATCCCCATCCTAGAGAAAAATACAACTACCATTAACTTTATCTATAGCCCCCATTATTTTATAAACTTCTGTAAGATTGCCTCTCAATCTCCTACACTCAAGTGAAAAAAGTCCCAGCCTATCCAGGCTTTCTTTGTAACTCAAACGTTCCATACCCAGCAACATCCTGGTAAAATCTCTTCTGAACCCTCTCCAGCTTAATAATAATCTTCCTATAACAGGGCAACTAGAACTGGAAGTAGTATTCCAGAAGAGGCCTCAAAAATATCCTCTTAAACCTCAACGTGACTTCCCAACTCCTATACCCAAAGGACTGAGCAGTGAAGGCAAGCATCCCAAATGCTTTTTTAACCACCCTGTCTATATGTGATGCAAACTTCAAAGAATTATGTACCTAAACCCCTAGGTCCCTCCATTCTACAACAGTATCCAAGTCCTTACCATTAATTGTATATAAGCCCTACCCTTGTTTATTGTATCAAAATGCAATACCTTGCTTTTATCCAGATTAAACACCATCTGCCATTTTTCAGTCCATTGACCCATTTGATCACAATCCTTTTGTAATCTTAGTAAACCACCTTCACTGTATACTATGCCACCAATTTTGGTGTCGATCATAAACTTACCAACAATGACTTCTATATTCTCATCCAAATCATTTATATAAATGACCAGCAAAAAAGGACCCAGAACAGATCCCTGTGGAACACCACTGGTGACAGGCCTCCAGTCTGAGAAACAACTGTCCACCATCACTCTGTGTCTCCTGCCATTAAGCCAATTATGTATCCAATTGGCAAGTTCATGCTGAATCCCATGTGACCTAACTTTGCTAATTGTTCTACCTTGTAGAAGGCTTTACTAAAATCCAAGTAAACAATGTCTGCTGCTCTGCCCTCATCAATCTTTTTGGTAACTTCCTCAAAAAACTCAGTCAAATTTGTGAGACATGATATTCTTTGCACAAAACCATGCTGACCATCCCAAATCAATTTTTGCCTCTCTAAATATCCAGAAATCCTACCTTTTATAATCACCTCCAACAATTTATCCACAACTGATGTCAGACTTACAGGTCTATAGTTCCCCGGTTTCTACTTACAACGTTTGTTAGACAAGTGTACAACATTAGCCACCCTCCAGTCATCAGGCACCTCACCCATAGTTATAGATGATGCAAATATTTCTGCAAGAGGTCTCGCAATTTCCCCCCTTACTTCCCACAAAGTTCTGGGATACACTAGATACATTCTGTAGTGTGAACTGTTCTTAAAACATTGAAATTTATTTAACTGTGTTCTCTAAACTCCATTTCCTTCTCTGCAGTAAAAACTATACAAAATATTCATTTAGTATCTCTTCCATCTCCCGGGGTCCTCTTTGATCTTTACGGAGTCCTACCCTCTCTCTAGTTACCCTCTTGCTCTTAATGTATTTGTAGAATCGCTTAGGATTGTTATCTGCCAAAGCTATCTCATATCCCCTCTTTGCCTTCCTGATTTCTTTCATAAGAATGCCCCTACACTCTTTGTATTGGTTAAGAGATTCAATTGAACCAAATTGTCTATGTCTAAAATAAGTTTCTCTTTTATTCTTAACTGGAACCTCAATATCTTCATTCATTCGTTGTTCTTTAAACTTGCCAGCCATAACCTACACTATAACAAGAACATAATGCCTCTGAACTCTTGTCATCACACACTTGAAAGCCCCCCACTTGTCAGACGTCCTTTGACCTGCGAACAGTAATCCCACCCCATCCTTTGCTGTCCTGGCTGTGCTGATTTATGCTGGTGTTTGATTCCTTTACAGCAATATCTCTTTGCCTCTCTCTTCACCCCCCCCAGCCTCAACCACCCGCTCCTGCTTTCTTGCCCAAGTGACTATTCTGCATGTGTGAGCCAAAGACAGTAACTATAAGAAGGATATTTTTAGGAAACTATCACAGACAATCCTGACCCTTCCTTTAACCAGCTTTCACATATGTAATTCTCTCAAGAGTTTGCCAGATGGCGTTTTGGAGCAGAAATGACTGCTGTCTTACGCTTCAGTGTTGCTTTGCTCATGCTGGATAGTTCAGGACAAATCTGGTGAGTATGGCTGATTACCATAGCACATTTTGCAGTTAGCTACTCCATCTAAGAAAGCCAACCTGTAGCATAGTGCCTACACTGTATTAATACAGAGGCAGAGGCTAATATTGCAGGGGAGTTCAAATCCCACTGTGGCAGCTTCAGAATTTCAATTCGATTCTCATTAAGAAATGTGGAATTAAAAAGCTAGTAAAAATAACAGCTAACACAAAGTTGGCATCACAGAATGAGGTTATTTCTGTCTGTGTCAGCTGTGAAAAGATTTATCCAGCCTCATCCAGCTTTCCAGGGCTTGTTAAACGACAGTTCCTGCATATCCAGAACCCTTTTTAAACAGGTAGAAGATTTCTGCCACCACTGTCCTTTCAGACAATGAATTCTCAATCCTGTGGTGAAAATATTTTCCTCATCTCAACCTCCAGTCTTTCTATCAGTCATTTGCAATCTGTGGTCCTAGTCCATGACTTCTCTGCTGAGGGAAATTCCTGCCTACTCCGTTCTAAGCAAACAGCCCCAACCTATCCAGTTTCTTTCATAGCTGCAATTTTCCAGTCCTGGCGATTTTCTTGTAAACCTTCTCTCTCCTTCACTGGTGTAATTGCATCCATTCTGTAGCAAATTGACCATAGCGCCATTAGGAAGGGAGTTCCAAGATTTTGACTCGGCAACAATAAAGGAACAGTGTCGGAGTTTCACGTTAGGATGGCGTGAGGTTTGAAGGGAATTTTCAGGTGGTGAATTTTCCCATGCATCTGCTGCCCTATTCTTCTAGGTAAGAGAGGCTACAGGTTTGGAAAGTGCTGTCTAGTTCCTGTGCACTCTGTGTATATTTCCAGGTATTGTATACTCCTTTACAAATGCATCACCTTGCATTTTTTTCATGTTGAAACCCTTTTGGCACTTGTCTGGCCATTCCGTTGATATTTTCCTGCAGCCAACAGTTGCAATCCCCAGCTTTCAACCAGTCAGCCAATTATTGGTGAAGACATTGAATTGTTGTAAAAGACCAACTAGTTGGCAAATCCATTTTAGGAGTGTCATAGCTGCTGCCCATACCCAACCTGGCCCACATGTGACCAGTGCTTGGCTGCTCAGCTGCTGGAATTATCAATGCATGTAAATTTACAAACCAATGAATGGGGAAGCAGCCATTGTTGCACATGGGCCTTGGAGGTATGTGCAGCGGCAAAAAAAATTGCAGCAAACATTACAGGTAATTCTGAGCTTCCTTGATATATCCTTGCAAGCTAATTTTCAGAGGTCAGCATAAATCGCATATCCTCAGAAGAGTTGGAACTGAGCAATAAATGCTGTTGTTTCCAGTAATGCCCAAATACAGAAAGCAATCTTTAAAAACCTACAGTTCTGTAAGGATTCAGTACGTTTTCGAGGAGGTTTCATCTTATGGAGAATCTGTAATAATAGAATCATAAAGCACAGACGAGGCCCTTCGGCCCATCGAGTCACCACTGACAAAACTACCCTATAGCTACACTCGTCCCACTTTCCAGCATTTGGCCTATAGCCTTGAATATTATCATACTGCAAATGCTTATCCAAGTACTTTTAAAACGTTCAGAGGTTTCCTACCTCAACTACCCTTCCAGGCAGTGCGTTCCAGATTCCCCCCACTCTGGGTGAAAATATTTTGCTCAAATTCCCTCTAAACCGCCTGCCTTTCACATTTAGAATTATGCCCCCTTGTTATAAGGGGAATGTCAGCATTCTATCCACCCTCGTAATCTTCTAGACCTCTATCAGATCCCCTCGCAGCTTTCTCTGCTCCAATAAAACAAGCTTATCCAGCCTGTTTTCATAGCTGAATTGCACCATCCCAGGCAACATCCTGATGAATCTCCTCTTACCAAAGTTCTATACTTTTCCTACGTGATCTGCCTGCTCTTATAATCAATGCCATATCTGGTAAAAGCAAGCATCCCATCTGCCTTCTTGACCAACTTATTAACCTGACCTGCTGTCATCAGGAAACTGAGGACAAGAACCCCCAAATCTCTCCGTTCTTCTGAGCTTTCTAGTGACCTGCCATTCATTGAGTACTCCCTTGTCTTATGACCTCTTTCAAAGTGTGTCACTTCATACATATCAAGGTTAAATTCCATCTGCCACTGATCTGTCAAATCTGACAAATCATACCTATCTCCCCCTGTAACTGAAGACCTTCTGTCTCACTGTGAACCATACAGTCAATCTTTGTGTCAACCATACAGTCAATCTTTGTGTGAACCATACAGTCAATCTCTGTGTTATCCACAAACTTACCATCCAGCCCGACTACCTTTTCTTCTGTGGGCCATGTATATACATCGTGAACAGTAAGGGGCCCAACACTGATCTCTGTGGTACACCAATAGACATGGGCATTCAGTCACACAAACAGCTTTCCACCACACCCTCTGTCTCCTACTTTTAAATCAGTTTTGGATTCAACTTGCCAAGTCACTTGAGATCCCATGTGCTTTTATCTTGTTTATCATTCCCACATGTGGGATCTTATCCAAGGCTATAGCTAGAACTTGAGGTTGCTTTTAAAACATCAACACATTTAAAGTGGGGTTTAGGTGAAATTAGTCTTCGGAGCTTTCTTCCTGAAAATATGGAAAGTCGAATCCTTGAATATTTTCAAGGCAAATATAGATGAAGTTTTGTTAAACAAAGGGTGTGAACGCTTACCAGGGAAGGCAGAGATGTGCCTCTGAGGTTACAATCAGATCAGATCAGATCAGTGATCTTACTGAATGGTGGATGAGGCTCATGGGACAGATGGCTTGTTGCTGTTCCTAATCCATAAATTCATAACTAACTACAACATGGAGCACACAGTTGTATTTTGCACTTGACAGGTGATAAGCTGGGATTGTAGCCATTTTTCTGAATTGTTGACTAATTATATATCAGTGTTTGAGGACTATTTTTATTACACAGTCAAGCGATGTAATTCAAAGTAATTTTGCAGGACATTAATTTTCTATACTTTTTTGATAACTGGTTGATATTGCCAACTTTTTCTTCAAACCTTAAAAGACAGCAACAAATCTCAAGAAAACTAGCAAAGATCAGTACCAATCAGCAACATGAATAAAAAGGCAATTGAGTTAAATTTATGTACAATAATGAGAAGTTAACAATGCCAATGCCAAAACGCCTAGAAATTTTTTCATGAATTGCTAGCCAAGTTTGCTATTCATAAACTTTGCCCCCTCAAGGTTAGTGCATCAAGTAGAATAATTCAGTAGCTCAAGATCTCAATTATAATAAAGGAAAAGTCAGACAAATTTGTTTTGTTTTGTAAGACATCAAAATGGTAAAATGTAAACTCCAAAACGTTTTGAACAAGGATGTGTGTTTTTCAGTGGGCTATGCATGTTATGATGTGTTTGACAAACAAATCTTTAATCAAGGCCACATTTCAACATGTTTGCTAATTTATGCCATTTCTTTTATATTTCTTATTGAAAAGGAGTCTTTAATGTAAACAGATAACAAGGTATGGAAATATTTGCCATTCAGTTTTGGAAGGAAGTTCTGGATAAAATTCATAATTTCAAAATGTTGCATTAAACACTTTTGACATTATTAATAGAATTATATTTGATAAAGTAGGAAAGAACCAAGCCAAAACAATTTTATACTACTTAACTTTCTCTATAAAGATTTATCTTAAACATATTTGCATTAAAGGTAGTGAATAATACAATCATTCATAGGCAGAAATATATTTTACTTACGCAAATGTAGAAAATGAAATTACAGACTTTAAGATAACACTTTTACACACAAATGTGTAAAGTGCTTTCTTGCTAAACTTTGCAATGCTTTTACTGTAGATAGTGTAGTATTTGGCTGGCAATGCTTTAAGTTGCATTGTACAGACTGCTTGATGGAACGGTCTAGTAAATTCCAAAGCTGTTTCAGAACATAGAATGCAGGAACCCCTATGGAAAGGGGTGATATTTGAAAATATAGCAAATAAACCTCATGTTGCAATCTTGATTTTGATGCTTAAACAGTGAAAGAGAGATGAAATGAGAGAACTCTTTTTATTTGTAGTATAACAGTTTCTGGAGTTCACAGTTTATCCAACCTGTGATAGAAGAGATTGATTGTGTAATTGAACCTCTTTCTAGTCAGGTGCAAAGACATGTGCACGGTGCCCTACGTACAGGGGTTGACAATATATTCACAGTTGCCATTCTGGGAATGCCTATGTGAATCTTTCTTTGTGTTTGAATTAATCTTATCTGGTGTTTTTGGAGGAATCCATTTATAGCTGAAACTTTAGATCTTGTGTGTGTCTAAAACTTGTGCCACTTTGATCTAATGTATTGTTTAGAAGTTGACTCAAAATTTAATTTATTCAAATATTATGTACTTAATGACTGAAAGTCTTGGAAACTATTCTGTACATTGACGATTGCATCCAATGCAATTTGGTATTGTATTAGACTGCTGCTTCAATGGCAGCCTGGTTACAAATCTGATGAAACCATGATTCTTGTAATAATTTCAGAAATTACTAACTTAAATCCACACGCTGACCAACCTGCCCCCAACCAGTGACTTTGGTTATGAAGCAGCAGAAGTAAAACCTTCACCATTTTTTACATGGCATTTGCTGGCTTTTCTTTCCATGTTAAGGAAACTGCTCTTACGGGGGTGTAGTTTCATTGTTGATGAGTCTCTCTGGTCCTTGGTTCTGTGCACCAAATACATGATTTGAGTATCAACAGTCAATTTGAGGCCCACCTCCTGCACCCTCAACTATATGCCTAACAAATGGACCAGTCAACTTTTCTTTCTGGATCCAGTATTCGCCAATATTGTCTGTTCTTCATTTCGAGTGCAGTTCCATTTTCCTTCAAAGCTGTTGTTTCTGCACATTCCATTCTTAATCTCTCTGCCGTACTGCCGACTGCAATTACCACCATGTTTGCAGTTTCCCGTTTGACTCCTAAGACCTAGCCCACTGTTATCTTCCAATTCTGTGCCCAATTTCCTACAACAAGTCTGTGACTCTATAACTGCAAATTCCCCCAATCAGGTTACTGTCCCTGCCACGGGACTGAAATGGGCCTTAGCAAAGTCACTACAGTAATTGTACACATGGTCAATTTTCTTGTTCATCCTTCTTTGCCTGTCTGTAGTTGTTGACAGATGGATCACTCCAGTGCCTCCCAAGTCTCTCCTCCATTGTGCAATCAATCCAGTTGTGGCCAGAGTTTGCAGTGGGATTTACAGTTTCATTTCCCGCTCCTACCCTGTTGTCTCCTGAATCCTCAACTTCATCCTATTCCTTTAGCTGTGCACTGTCACTCAGCAAAATCATCCAAAATGTATCATTTTCTGTATAAAAGCTAACAACACATACTAAAACCTTCCCAGCCCTTCTCTGAACTCCTCCATGGTCCAATTTGAAACCGTGCTTTTCCAAAATGCAGTACTAAATGAGTAGAAATCTATTCTTATTTAACAATGCAATTGCCTTTTATCTCTGGCACAAACTCCCTTCCCGAGCCACCATTTGATCCCTCGACCTGACAACCGTCTGTAGTTAAACCAGACATACTTGTGCCATATTTGATGCTGAAATAGACTGCCTATTTCATTTCCAAAACATCGCTGAACTCTGCCTCACATCAGCTCATCTGCTGCTGAAAAATCAGCCATTGCTTTGTTGCCTCCTAGTCTTGACTATTTTGATGCCATTCTGCATGATCTAATATCTTCCACCCTAAGTAAAATTTAGCTCATCTAAAATTATGCTGTCTGTATTCTAATTTGAACTAAATCCCATTCATCGTTTTAGGTGGGGTTTACACTGACTTACTCAGTCCTGTTACTTTTGCATTACATGGAATTACAAAGTTCATTACTGCTGTTAATGATGTGTTAGTGACTACTTTTCCATGAAACTCAAAAATCTGTGTCCTTTATTTCTGTGATTTTCATGTGTTGTGTTGACCTGTGGCAACTTTCTCCCTTAATCTTGTGAATTGAACAAAGCCCAAGTTGTTATTTCCTCGATTTGGTGTGATTTGTTTCTGTTGATTTGTAACTTTGCACCTTTTTGTCTTACCGGTTTGGTCTTTGTGAAATGTAGGGCTGACAAATCCCTCCCTTGTCGTTGATCCCGATGACAACGTGTTTTCATTCATTAATGTTGCACAGTAACATCATTGCATCGGCCGCTGCTGATATTGTTTCTAGTGTACAGTAGCTATGCTCGTTCTAGCATTTAATGATCGCTGCTTTCAAGCCGACTACTTTATCCAGCCACCCTGTATCCAGGTCCCAAATGATTCTATCCCAAGCCCTTTATTTCTTATATGCACAGCTTAGCCCAGATATTGGGCCGATTTGCCCATTGTGCTTAATGCCCGTAACTCCTATTTCATTTCCAAAACATCGCTCAACTCTGCCTCACATCACCTTGATCTGCTGATTGCGTGTAATTCTAGTGGCCGAGATTAAATCCCAGGTTGATCCTGTACACTGGTTGGGTTATAGATTTAGTATTTTTAAAAAGAATTCCCAAGCAGTTTCTAGACTCTCTAAATGTAAATGAACACAACACTAAGGCATTACCAGTGACTCCCCTTAGCCCTGGTGCCAAGTTCATTTCTCCACATTGACTGTGCATCAGGCTAATTGCTAAATTAGTCCATGGAGAACAGTTGAATACCATACAAGATTGAAGATCTTTCAGTGGTGAAATCTGAGTCAATTATTTTGAATATTAAATATTTTAACTGGATGCCTTTTTTAATTTTAGTCTTGCATCTGTCAGCATCAGAACATTGTGTGGAAATAGGCACCTGCTGTTGTGTTAAATATGCTTCTTGCCACATTTAAATTGCATTCATAATCTTGCACATTGTGACATTTAAACGTGGTATGGATTTGATGGGGTGGGGGTGGTGATGACAGTGGTGGGAAGGGGGAGGGTTGGTTACCAAAGTTTCGGTAACAAGCCTAATCCTTTTCGGTTGTGTTATTCTAATTGCTTCATAATAACTTGAACTAGAACCTGCAAAGTGTTTTTAACCTCCAGAGGATTGGTAGCTGGTCAGAACCCTCTGACGATGTATTATTTTTTAAGTGCTGCAGTGTAATGCACATTTATACATGCAGTGCACACATTCCATATATTTGCTGCGGATCCTGTTTGCAATTGTCCATGAAAGTGATATGTAAATGCATACATCACTGAGAGTGCCATTTTTATCAATTTGTGAACCTAAATGGGAAAATCAGTCCCAAGTTCCTTTGGACTGTTTGAGCATTAATCCTAATTGAAGAAACAGCTAAATTTGTGATTTGAAATTACCATATATTCACAGGTAACATTGGCAAACAGCTACTGAAAAAAGTTCCATCTCCTCTCCCATTGTAATTTGAAGGTGCAATAATGCCCCGGGCATATTCAGAATATGAAGCAATCTAACTGAAACATTCAAGATTATGAAAGTCGTTGACAGAGTCGACCCTGAGCTGCTGTTTCACCTGTCTGGGGAATCTAGAACAAAGGTTTACAGTTTCAGGAGAAGGGACTGATCGCTGAGTTGTGAATCTTTGGAATTCTCTTCTCCAGAGAGTTGTGGCTGCTCCGTCATCAAATATGTTTAAGGCTAAGCCAGACAGATCTGGTCTCTCAGAGAATTAAGGGATTTTGGGAATGGGCAGGAAAGTGGAGTTCAAGTCCAAGATCAGCCATGATCATCTGGAATAGCAGAGCAGGCTCAACATGGTTTCTCCTCGTCCAATTACTTTTTTTTGATGTTGTCCACCAAAATAGACTGTTTCAGTGCAGGAATTCAATGAGGTTCTGTTCTTTTCAGTGTTCAGCAACACAATAGGCACAATTTCTTTGCCATCTTTTACTGTGTCTGAGACTTTGTTTTCTCTGTGCACCACAGAAAGTTTTTTTTCCTGTATTCAAGTTAATGGTCCTCTTGTGTCCTGAAAGTAGCCAGTTTTACTTCACCTATTGTGCATGGCTTTGATGTGTTATGTACAAAGTCATTCATCCTGCAGAACCCTTCCAGGTCTTTAAAGGATATAAGTGTCTGATCCATAGAGTAATTTCCTTTGTAAGAAAAGTGTTGTGTAGTTTAAATAGAAACCATTATTCCACATGAGGAAAACAGGTCGACTGAATATGAAGAAGTCCCAGTTCTCTGCATATTTGTTGTTCAAGACTCACCACCTTGCAGGTGAATCCGTTGTATGTAGACAGTGTGGTGGCATGACTGAACGGAAATTAAATTTCTTTTCAGTCTGCATTTGTTTAAAGATTGCATTACATCTTTTAGAAGGACTGAGTTTTCTGCAATTTATCAACATTACCAATGATGTACGACCCCTGTGAGAATGAACGCGTATCCAATCTTGTTTCATGTGCATAACTCAGCTTTGTGTAAAACAGTAGAGAAATGATTCTCCACAAATATATTTGTCAGGCCTTGAAAATTCAATCATGTTTCTGATGGTTTTAACTCTATTTTTGATGTTCTGTATAAAATGCTGTAGGAGAGCATGAATTTTAATTTTGATGTAAGAAGTCTCCTGGCTTGTTTCACAAAGATCCACGTGGCTGATGATAAATCTTTACCACCTATTTCAGTGCAGTAGGGGCAAATTGAACTAGCCTGTTAGAATCCTAAACCTTGTATCAGGTGTGCATTCATCCAGTTTCCACTCCACGTTTTCGAGCCGTGCTTGCTGAGTTCTGAGGGAAGAACGAGATCCTTGTTCAACTGCCAGCTACTTACAGCTGGTAGGAGACTGATGTGTGATTTGTCTGCCTTGTGGGGTGTCAGCACAAGCTTTGCGGTGGCAATGCCATTTGCAGCAGTACATTCATGTTCCTGTTGAGAGGGGTGCAGGCAATTGCCTTATGTTACACTTGAGTTGCAGCATTCCCTTGCAAGTACTAGTGACATTGCTTAGTATACCGTCTTCCCTGTCATCCTGTACCACTTCATTGCATTTTTGGCCATGGTCAAAGTGATTGTCTTTCAAGGGAAGGTTGAAACCTTGGGAACAGCTGTCTCCTTTGTCGAAACATTGGTTTCGTTTTGGGTGAGAGGTTAACAAAAACTGTGACTAAGAGCCAGATGACGGGTGTTATTGGGAAATCTAATTAGCCATTAAGGGCAATCGTGTCTTCTTCCAGAGTTGCCGAGAGCTTGATCAATGCAGGACCACCCGAAGGTGATAATTTGAAAAAAAGTAAATATTTGCCAAAGAAACCTGGAATGCAAGGCCATGTGAAATAATAATTTGCCCCCAAAATAGTCAAAAATGCTTACAAGTCCGGCAGTGTGGCTTAAAAAGAATATTTATGGCGTGAGGTCATTTGAATCGTGTACCCGGAGAAGATTGTTATAAGTCTTAAAATAGCAGGCGTGTGGCATTAGACTATTAGTACCTTGTCATTTCTGAAGTGAAGCAGGGCTAGAATTTCAGCCCCTCACAGGAGGTGGTGGGCAGTCAGTTGCTGATGAAAAGATGGTGCGATCATTGCTCTGGGCTTTACTGTGAGAGGTTAATGCAATTATTTATGTTAGACTCCAACCACCTGTTAGAATCTTTCTTGTTAAAGGTCATTCCTTGGTGCCATGTCGTCTGACTTCAAACTACTTTGTATTGAGTTTGTTGCCTACTGTTTGTATGAACTGCAAATGTCTAGAGAAGTTAAATGTTAAAATATTTATAGCGGTTTGTAGACTGCTTGCAATCTGTTGTCTCTGGGTATATTTAAAAAAAACTATTTTGTATGTATTGAACTACAAAATAACGGCCAGGAGTATGAGAAAAATGTCAAAGAAATGTTTGTATTTCAAGCACTTTGAATAGAACTACACACAGCATCCAATCCTGTATAAATCAAATATTTCTTGTGATTCCGATGCACTGAATGACTCGTGCTGTTCCCATGTAAAGATTTAAGCCACAGTGAGCTACGTTATCAGACACTATGAAACTCTGGTACTGTGATTTGTTAATTCTTGAAAATGTCTACCCAGTATGGAAAAAAACAAGATGGATAAAGGATGTATGTTTTAATCGTTTCTCTTGCTGTTGACAAGATGACCTTGAATTAATATATCCATTCTCCCTGCACTCTTGTTCACTGGATATAACTGCTCTTTGGATTGTACAGGCAGAACTAAAAGAGCAACCCTATTGCCAAGTTGTATGTTGGCACTTGAGTCCATTCTCTTCTGTTGCCAACTCTTTTGATTTGTTCCTTTTTATCCATGTTACTGCCCCTGTGTGACAGGCCGTGGGACATTTTCAAAGTTTAATCATGTCATAGATTTAAATTTTACGTAAAGAATAAATATGTTGTAATTTTAAAGGTAAGGTTCTCAAAATAAATATTCTTTTTATTGAAATTGATCAGGAACTATCCCTACGTCAGCTTCCACTGCCTTAGACGTAGCTGCCTGTAAAAGTTGGGGTTATGTTTGATACTGCCACTTGTTCTTTTAAAGGGAGGTCTACTTTAAAAGAATTCAAAGACTGAAGCATGTTCATGCCCGTGTAGTTAATTGCCTCTGCACTTCACTGAAATAAGAAGACAAAGGGGATGCAAAGCTGCTTATCCTTTTGCCCCTTAGCACTTCCTTGAGTTGACTTTCCCAATGGTACTGCAGTAAGAACTGAGAATGGAGTAGAGAAGCCAGCGCTCAATTTTGGCAGCTATTTCAAGCCATTTGGAAGCTTTCCACTTAAGATCCAATCTAACAGCATAACTTGCAGCATAGTAAATAGAGATATGCTCTTATTAAGGTTGAATGTTGTGAGAAGCAATCATATTTCTTAGTTGTTTGGGGATGGAATTTTCCTGTCTATCTGACAGTATGCCAAACCTTTTTGGGTATAGAACTGATGATTTACCTAACCGCTCACTCAGTCTGCCCCAGACTAGATTTCAACTGTGGAGGCCAACAAGATTTGAGGTTTGAACCCTGCTGTTTACAATTGGCAAATCTGATTTAATGCTTGAGATAAGGAAGGGGAAGAAGCAAGGTGAGGCTGATGACATGGCAATGATAGTTTCGTGGCCTGCCAATAGTCTCACCTGAAATATTATCTGTTGGTGCCAAATGGAAGTAAAAATTACCATGAGAAAGACTGCCTTAATATAAATCTGTATATCTAATAAAGAATACAGTTCATAATGAGGGGAAAAAAAATGAATTTCAAAATTTCTCTGTGTTGAGCAACGTCTTAGTCATGTTGTGTAGTCAGTTCAGAAAAACATGCAATGAATATCTGGTACGCCTTCAAACTTACCCCTGAAAAATAATTTTTAGTCATTTGCACCATTGAGATTGCTAAATCTGGTTTGTTTATTCTGAACAATATGATACTTCTTTCAGATCCTCCCCTCATACTGTTGAAACCAATCACAGTTCCCAAGCTCTGCTTCTCAATGTTACTCAGATTGTTACCCACCGTTTGGGCTAGATACATTCTCGATGAAGATGATTATTGCCCAGCACTTTTGTAATGAGACCATTAATTGTCGAGTAACATCCCAACCCCAAATCTAAGTATTGTCTACACAATTGCTGCATGTAGTCACCGGCCTTGAGGAGGTAGGTGGGGTGAGCTCCCTTCTTGTATTGCAGCAGACAGACCATTTGGTGTAGGTGCACCCACGATGCCATTTGCCAGGGTGTTCCCAGGATTTTAACCCAACGACAGTGAAGAAATGGCGATCTCGTTCCAAGTCAGGATGGGGAATGACTCGAAGGATAAGGTGTTGGTGTTCCCATGTAGATGCTGCCCTTGACTTTCTAGATGAAAATGCTTGTGGCTTTGGAAGGTGCTGCCTGAAGGGTTTCGGTGAATGTTTGCAGTGTGCACCTTTTAAAAGGTACACATTGCTGCTACTGAGCCTTAGTGATGGTGATTGTGGATGTGGTGCCATTCAGTCGATCTGCTTTGTACTGAATGGTGGCAAACTTCTTGTGTTGTTGGAGCTGCACTCATCCAAGTGGGGAGCACTCCATCACGTTCCTGACTTGTACTTTGTTGATGGTGGACCAGCTTTGGGGAGTCAGAAGATGAGTTACTCTGTACTTACTGCTTCAGTGTCTGAAGAATTGTGAGTGCAACTGAACACTGATGTTAAACAGTGGAAATAGATGTTATGCATAGAGCAGAGTGGTCCCACAATAAAACGGATCAGATCAAATCTTTGCAGTCCTGCCATTTACAATGATGTGTGGCAGAGGACAATTAATTAGGATGTGGATTTTCTGTGAACATTCCCATTTTTAACAAGGATAAACACCCAGCACCTTGGTTCAGATGTCATAGCTAGTGATCTCCAGCCAGTAGTACCAAGTGGATGATCCATCTCAGTATCCGTCACAGTTTCCTACCACCAGAGAAGCTGATACTCCATCAGTCCAGTTCACTCGTATTAAGAAATGGCTTAATACATAGAATTGAGCAAACATCATAGATTGCGGCAACATCCACACTGAAGTAGTGAAAGCTTGTGCTCGAGAATCAATCAGGACTTTCTTCAAGCAGTTCCAGTACAGCTGTAGCATTGACCTCTACCTGACACAGTGGAAAATTACCCAAGCATATGTGATCCACAAGAAGCAGGGCAAATCCATTATGGCTAATTGCCAACTCATTGGTCTGCTTTCAATTCTCAGCAATGTGATGGAGAACGGCCATTAATAACGCTATCCACTGGCACTTACCATTAGCCTGCTCACTGATGCTCAGTTTAGGTTCTGTCAGAAGCACTTGGTTCCAGACCTCACTGCAACATTGATCTGCACAGAAACAAAATATGTTCAGTTCCAGAGTTGAGGTGAGAGTGACTGTCTTTGACATCAATACAAAATATGAACTAGTTTGTCAAGGTGCCCATGCAGAATCAAAATTGGTGAGAATCAGGGAGAAAACCACCAGTATCTGGAGCCATAGTTAGCTGAAAGGAGGGCTAGTTGTAGTTGCTAAATGGCAAATCATCTCAGCCCCAGGATTGTGCTGCAGTAGTTCTTCAAGGTAGTAACTAGTGCCGGATCACCTTCTGCTTAATCAATTATCTATGTTCCATCATTAAAAAAAGAAACAAAATGCTGAAGAAACTCAGCAGGTCTGGCATCTGTGTAGAGAGAAATGGAGTTAACATTTTGAGTCGATAATTTTCCAGCTCCTTTCTATTCTGAAGAAGGTGATACTGGACGTGAAATGTTACCACTGCTTCTGTCTCCACGCATGCTGCCAGACCTGCTAAGTTTCTCTAACATATTCTGTCCTTATTTCAGATTTCCAGCATCTGTAGTATTTTTCTTTTATTTGACTTTTCTTCCACCTTATGGTTGGAAGTGGGTTTTTTTCCTGATTGTCTGATATCAGTATCGTTCTCCATTTCCTAGGTGATGAAATAGATTGCTTGTATGCAACAAGACCAGCATAAAGCATTAGGAACTTTTGCAATCAGTTCATTCATCCACCCTGCAGTTCCCATCTTGTCCACAAAGTTTGCAGGAATCTTGTAACTCTTGAACAATTGCAGAGACAAGCTCAAGATCTGCTTCACAACAATCACACCCTCCAATTATTGATCATGGACCAATCTGATTTACCTAAACTATGGGGTGTGACTGCCTCCTGTGGGGGGAAAAATGTCTAGATAATTTTTTTTCTCCCTCTTGATTTGGTTTAGTGTCTGCTGCTTGGACTCCAGCTCTTCAAGTCTGATCTGAAGTTGTTCAAGATGTGAACTCTTCTGATAGATGTGTTCACTGTAGAACATCTTGGTGTGAAGCAGTTCTCACATGTTGTAGTTACAACACATCAGCTGATGTTCTGTCTCTGTCAAATTTTACAGCAGTTATTAACTAAGTTAGTCTGGTATCCTGCTTTTCACACTTGAAGAATCTCCATTATGAACACTTTGCTGTAACTTTCTTTCTTTTTCTACCAATAGTATCAGCGTAAAACCTAATGAGCTATTTTTAAGAAAAAGAGAGGAAAAACAACTGAACACAAACCACAAACTTGTGGTCTTTTACTGAGGTTTGGTGCTAAATGATAACCTCGTTCTACCTGCAATCCTGTGCACTTCTATCCTTGAACTCAACTACATACAACCCTTGCAGAGAATCATAGAGCACAAAAGAAGCCCTTCGGCCCATTGAGTCTGCACTGGCTTGTCTCCAGTATTCCCATTTTCCAGCATTTGTCCTGTGTCCTTGAATGTTATGGGATTTCAAGTGGTCATCCATGTACTTTTTAAAGATTTGAAATTTCCTGCCTCTATCCTCATACGAATTGCATTCCAGATTCCCACCACCCACTCGGAGAAGGTAGCCAAATCCCCTCTAAACCTCCTGCATATCACCTTAAAATTATGCCCCTTTGTTACTGACCCTTCAACTAAGGAGAACAACTTCTTCCAATCCACCCTGTCCATGCCCCTCAAAATGTTATACACATCCGTCAGGTCCCCTTCACCCTTCTCTGCTCAGAAGAAAATGACTCAAACTTTTCTCTCTTCACAGCTAAACTTTTCTTTTCTAATCCCACTGTTCCCTGCCTAAAGCTTTAAACTGTCCTAATGTGCTTCATCTTCTGTAATTCCAGAACTTCTACTTTTTCCTGTGTGAAATGTCATGAACTGGGCCTAAGCTAAGGGTACTGTACAAGCCAAATGGTGGTAATTTTTCATGAGGCCAGGGAAACAATTAGAAGGAGACAGGGAGCAGCAGGAAAGAGAGAATATTGGATACAGAGGAAGAAAACTGTATTTAATGTAGCCTGGCAGAGGATAATAAATGCAACAGTAAACAATATTCTTTGTCTCAAAAGTTAAGTTTGATATTTGTTTTTAATCTGACAATAAATTTCTGATTTTATCGGGTTGCAATTAATTTGCCATTTAAAGAATTGCCATTATTCATGTACGTAGGGTGCATGATGCAACCCAAATAAAGCCTATGATAAATGAATCTGAGGTTTGATAATATTGAAGTGGAGGCATTTGCCTTGCAAGCCTATAATGTCTGACTCTGGGTGCTAAATGCATTGCATTTGAGCTATTTATTGTATTTAACTCAGGACAGATCAACTTTGTAACATGTACCTTGCAGGGAGGAAAAGTGAATTCAAATTTAGGATGGTCTTCTAAAAGTTTTTAATTCCAACTAGTTTCTACCAAACTTGTGAGAGTCTGCAAATATGGTTGTGTTTAACTTTCAACATGGTTTTTTTTGTGGCTTAAGATAACAGCTCCAACATCATGTTTTGCATCTACTAATCAACTTTAATATTTTCTCAATTTCCTACAGGTTTTGAGATCCTATTTGTGGCCTGTTAATGCTGTATAACTGCACTTCATACACAAACCATTTCATTTCTGTATTTTTGACGATACTCAGCACTCACTACAAAGGCATATCTGTCTGAAATGCCAGTTGGGATTGAATGAAAACTGCATATTCACTTACCTATCTGCTGTGATAGATGATGCGGCCTCCTCATTGTATGGACACAACATTGTAGTTCAACCATCAAATTGCGCAGTAAAATATGTTCAATGTATCATGTAAAGAAACAGATGGTTTGGGAAAGGAAGCAAGACAGAATGTTTTGCTTTATTGGTTTTGGGCTTTTATCCACATTGTCAGTTTAAATGTTGTAATTGGAGCCAGAGAGGCTGAATTATTCCCAATACGCATGGAAGGTTTCTTCAGAGTTCAGAATAAACTAAGAATAGCTGAGCTAACAAACTAAATATCATTATAGCACCGGTTTTAAAGTTGAAATTGAAAGATATATTGCTGGGAATCCCCCAAGTTCCACTTGAACCACATTATCTATTTAGAAAAGACTCTTAATTTATGGTTTTCCTAATCAGACAACACTTGGATTGAGGAGTTCATTATTGCTTTTAAGCAGTTACAGTCCAATAATGCTTACATCTCAGCCAATTAGTCTGAAGGGAAATGACTTTGGCATTTTGTAATAAGTGTTGAATTACTGCATAGATTTGCCTATTAAACTCTTCCCTGATGTGTTTGACATTAAAGGGGGAACATTGTTTCAAATACACTGGTTCTTAACAGATCCAGGACCATTTCTCATTCTTTGAACAGAATTTTGTTGGGTTTATCAGGCCAATTAGTGTTGTGAAATAGCAATGTTAAAATATCATAAGGAATTAATAAGTGGCAAAGACTTGCAGGTGTTGTTGTTTAATCTCAGCACTGTGGGCTCTGCAATTAATGAGAATTAAATTAGAAGCTCTATTCTGTTTGTTCGCTTTTGACACTTTGAAGTGATTTGTCTGTCACTAGGTGTTATATTAATGGTTGCCCGTCATTTTCTGAACAGTACTTGTCAGTGGCCTTTCCCTATACAACCAAATCTTTGGGGAGTATTTTATAGATCCATTCATTGTACCACTGAGTTTCTCCTTTTTTTAAAAGAAAGAAATGAGGAATGATGTTGTAGATTCCTACTTGAATTGTTTGTGAACTAGATTTTTATTTGGTCTCTATGTGATTCATTGAACCATACTTCATTTGAATCAAAGCATTTTCAACAATTCATTGATTTGACTTCTACTGCTGCTGTCTGGTTGAAAAATGTATGTTAATGGTCAGCTGGTTGGTTCTGTGTTATGTCTATTACATGAGAAACAACTGAACAGAAGTACATTTTGGAGACAAAAACAAATTTCAATAATATTGCAGCATTGTGACTTGAAATGGAACAAAATGTATAACTAACTATTTTTTGATAAGTTTGCAAATACTTAGCATCATAGTTTAAAATTTCTGACTTTTACATGCTTGCTTTCAGAATCACTCCTTTGTGACAGTTTTGTGCAGTCTGTTTCTTTTCCCATCTTCACTTGTGCAACCCCTGCTGCCTCCAACAGAAAGACTATTGAAGTCTCCCTTATCCAGGCCATTTAATGTGCTAAGGTAAAGAAGGTGGGACAGCCATACTCCGCTCTTGTTCTATTGCCAGTACTCATCGTGGCCATGTGTATTGACAGTCTTCATGGACTTTTCTTAAAATGAGCTACCAGATCATTTTGAGGCATTTAGACGAGTAATAGCTCATTGTGTAGAGTATCGTCATCTTACCCTTCACGAGGAAAGATCAGGTAATTCTAGAAGCCAAGATCAGGCAGTTGCAAACAGTTTTATTTTTCATTCTTTTGTGTTTATTAAGTGTGTTTTATTCAGTACTGCTTAGGAGCTGTGGCTTGTTTTCCCCTTTCCTTTCCTGTTTGCAACCCAATATCAGTTAGCCCAGTGCAAACTACAAATTAAATTTATTCTGCATTCCTCAGTTTCAAGTTGCTTACCGAGCAAGCAACTGATCTTGGGTCCCTCTATTTAGGGAGCTTGTAATTGAGAACGTAGTTGAGATGAGAATAGGAGTTTGAGAGCAATAGTATGGAAATAAGCTGTTGCTGTGTTGCATTGTCCAAACTGCAGAAATGTTGTGTTACTCTGTCACTGTGCTCATAATGCTAATGATTTAGCAAATATAACAACAGCTCATTTCATTGCAGAAGGTTAACATTGCGATATTACTGCTATGGACCTGCATTTGCTCAAGTTCATTTTAATTTCAATGGGCTTCACTTTTAAAAATGTTGCTTTGAATAATTCAGCTTGTTTGTTGATTCAAAAGTTAGGAACAAATTAGCTTACTTCTACAAATTCAAGTTCACTCAGATGTGAACTTGTTGCTTCCCACTTGAGCTGAAAGGGTGAATTACATCCTGGTGCTGTCAGCAATGTGTTCCTATGTGTGTTTCTTGAGGGGACATGTACCTCATTCCAGTGCTTGGAAGTTATTCATATGCAATATTGTTCTTTTATTTCAGATTCTCATGCATACCAAAGAGATGGTCCAGAAGGTAATTTATCCACATTACTATTAGTATACGTAAAGGTACTAAACAGAACAAGCATCAGGAGCTTTCAACTCCACTTCTAATAGCAACAAAGCTCATTTATATTCAAGAGTTTAATCAGGAATAAGTGATTTGTGTTAATTAAAGTAATGTTTTTCATATGTTGGATGTGATAAATTGTGTTGTTACCCACATATGTGAACCTTGTGACTAGAAGCACTTCTCCCTTAGGAGCTGCCTCCTTTGAGTGCTTTGTGCTAATGCTGTGTTTACCACTTTTCTTTTGTATGCTATTAGCAGCAGATTTGCAATGGTTTTAATTTTTGGTTTATTTTGAGTAACCAAAAATTAAAGCCTGCTCAGATTGCCTTTCCCATTCTAACAGAAACACGTGGGAACCTGCTGAATATAATTCCTAATCCCCATTTCACAGGTATTTTGTAATAATGACATGTCACTTTAATGAACAAACAAAGGGTGATATGTGATTTAATGGGAATTGTTTAAAAAAAATTTTATTCTTATTATGGTCTTTATTCAAGACAGAATAAAGCAATAATTAAAAAGTTACACACATTGCATAAGCAAGAATAGATTGGATGTGTACATAGTCTGTATATGTACATAATCTGGGTAATCCTTGAAAAAGTAAAATTGCCAATTGTTTGAAAATGACCACTGTGATATGACTAATATGAAGAAAGCTCAAAAAAAGAATATGTTGATTCGGTACGGTCGTGGGCTTTTAGTCAAATGAATTTGCATTTTGATTCCAAAGGTCCTTTAGGTAAATCTGTTTAATTTGGACTATAAAGTTTTGATTTTTTTCCATCTAAAATGAAAACATAACCTTTGGAAGGATAGAAAGTTGTGCCGACCGTTGATGTTAAGAAGAGGGAAATAAGTAGTTTTAATTCGCTTACACATGAGTTGAATTGCAATGAAAAGACAGAAACATGACCGACCTATCATATTTGTTGATTCCTGGAACATGTTTTGCTTCCTCATTCGCAAACTCTTCTATCAACATCACTCTTTAGAACTTTGCTGATGGCATTTTCATAATGTCCATGGACAACCTGTGAAACCAGAATTTAATGCTGCTGAGGCTTCCAACTGATAGCCTTAACTGTAATGAAATAGAATTGTGCATTGGGTTAGAAAGTGGGATCTAAAACTTCATTCTGCTTGTCCTGCATATGTTAATGTAGGAAAGACTGGATTGATGGTAGTTACAGTGTGATGAAATATTCCCCATCAAAGCACTTCCCAAGTCTACGACTACTTCCATCTTGAAGAACAAGGGCAGCAGATACATGGATACAGCACCCCCTGCATTTTCTATAATGTCCAAAGTGTAATATTCTAAAATTTAAGGAATTGGGAAGATCAAAACAATTTCTCTGTGCTTGCTTGCAGTGATCCTGTGGGATACAAATGATTTCTGTGGATACTTACATTGCATTAGCAATGCTGTCCATGCAGATCATTGTGCCTGTCAAGTAGAGACTGACAGCATCAGGTGTAGGCTGAAGCTCCCTATACTTACAGCTCAGGGACAGGTTCTTCGGCCTCCCATATCTGTGCTAACCATGATGCCATTCTGAATGAATCCTGTGTGTCTATAGATAGTCCTTATCCCTCTATTCCCTGCCTGTTCATCCGTCTGTCTAAATGCCCCTTAAACATTGCTATCGTACCTCCTTCTGCCACCTTGCCTGGCAACATGTTCCAAGCACCTTCCATCCTCTGTGTTAAAAAACTTTCCTCACATATCTCCTGTAAACTTTTCCCCTCTCACCTAAACCTTTGCCCTGTAGTATTTGACATCATTGTTATGGAAAAGGACAATCTTGAATCTAACGGAGTTGGGATCACAATCTGTGTAATTCTACCCAAGAAAGATATTGATAAGTTAAATAAATGGGCAAAAAGTTGGCAAATAGCATATAATTTGGGAAATGTGAAGGTGTTTGTTTTGGGAGGGTAAACAAAAGAACGGTGTTATTTAAATGGAGAAAAACTACAGAAAGCTGCAACGCTAAGGGACTTAGGGGTACTTGTGTACAAAACACCGTAAACTAACACACATGCAGTTGGTAATCAGGAAGGCTAATGGAATGGTGGCCCTTATTTCAATGGGATTGGAGTATAGGAGTAGAGAAGTCTCACTGCAACTGTACAAGGTGCTCGTGAGATCATGCCTGGACTATTGTGAGCAGTTTTGGTCCCCTTATTTAAGGTAAGATATCATTTCATTGGAGGCAATTGAGAGCAGGTTCACTAGTATGATCTCTGGCATGGAGGAATTGTTTCATGAGAAAAAGCTAAACAGGCTGGGACTCAACCTAAATGATATAATGAAGGGGCAGCATACATAATATGAATGAGCAACACCAGGGGAATCTTTGAGAAACTTTGGAGGAGACCATTCATGCTGGGAAGAGAAACCATTGCTGAGGATGTACAGGCTGTGTTGAGAGGGGATGGAATTGAACTATGCAAGAGCAGTTTCACAGAGGTGGACCCTAGAGGAAGGCCAGTAGTAGTGTTAAGCTCTGAGATATATTGACGTGAATAAGAAGTTTTATGGAGTAAGGGAATCAAGAGTTATAGAAAAAAGACAAGAAAGTGGAATTGGAAATTATCAGATCAGCCATGATTTCATTGAATGGCAGAGCAGACTCATGGGGCCAAATGGCTTACTTCTGCTCCTATGTCTAATTATCTTATAAACATCAAGATAATAATAGCCAAAGGACAAGACGTCTCCTTTCCACAGTCCTTACCTGTGTCATGTCGATGGTGGACAGTCTTTGGAAATTCAGGAGGTGAGTTCCTTGCTGCAGGACACCTATCATCTGATCTGCTTTTGAAGCCACAGTACTTTTATGGCCAGTCCAATTCAATTTCTGTCCAATAGTAACTCCCAGAATATCAATACTCAGGAATTCAGTGATGGTAATGCCTTTGAATGTCATGGCGCAATAGTTAGATTCTCTCTTATTGGAGACGATCATTGCCCGGAACTTGTGTGCCATGAATGTTACTTGCCAAACTTACCAAGTAAGCCTGGAAATTCTCCACGTCTTGCAGCATTTGGCCATGGAGTACTTCAGTATCTGAGGGATTGCAAACGGTGCTGATCATTGTGCTATCATCGGTGAACATCCCACTTTTGACCATGTGATGGAGAGAAGGACATTACAAAGCAGCTGAAGATGGTTGGGCTTAGGACACTACTGTGAGGAACTCCTGCAGGGATGTTCTGAGACTGAGATGACTCACTTCTGTCAACCATAATCATCTACCTTCATTCCTCCTATGAGTCAGGTATTGGTGCAAGTTTTCCCCCAATGCCCATTGATTCCAGTTTTGCTAGAGCCCATTGATGCCACACTTGGTCAAATGCAGTTTGATGTAAAAGGCCACTGCTGTAGCCTCCGCTCTGGAATTCAGCTCTTTTGGTCCATGTTTGAACCAAAACAACAATGAGGTCAGGAGCGAAGCGTCCTTGGTTGAACCCAAACTAAGCTCCAGAGGCAGGTTAAGCTACTTGATAGCACTGTTGGTGACCCCTGCCATCACTTTCTGTTGATTGAGATGAGATTGAAGGGTGTTTATTGGCCAGCTTGGATTTGTCATGCTTTTTGTGCACAGGACATACCACATTGTCGGGGATATGTCTGTATGGTAACTATCGTCAGGGGTATGCTTGACAAGGAGTTCGGTAAGTTCTGGAGCACAGATTTTCAGTACTATTGCGAGTATGTTGTCAGGGCCCCTAGCATTTGCAGTATCCAGTATACCCAGGTGTAGAGTAGCAAATGTGACACCTTTATTCAAGAAGCATGTCAGAACTGTTGTAATGCCTATAAGCCTGTCAACATGTTTAACATTGTTGATGTTTAAGGTTTTAGAAACAATAATCATGGGTAATAATCAGCGCACACTTTGGCAGGTTTGAGTTAATTAGCGATAGTAAAATCAGACTTGATTAATCATCTTGAATTTTTTGATGAATTATCAGAGATACTTGACGAAGGAAATACAATAGAGGCTATCCAAGTGGATTTTAAGAAGCTTTTGACAAAGTACTACATAAAGGCTTGTTATCAAAACAGAGAGGAGGGGCGCTGTCTAATTGGAATTAAAAATTGGCCAAAGGACAGAAGCAGAGATTAGTTTTTGAATGGTAGACTGTGACTGCCTTAAGGGTCAGTGCAAGGACCTGCAATATTCAGAAAACTGATCTTTTTCCTGTAAGTGAAGGGCTTGGATCTTGAAATACAGAGTCAAAACTCCAAAGTTGCCAGAGGTACCAAAATTTGGAGGTGTGCTATGCAATGAGTTGCCTGCAACATCAGCAGGTAAAACATATCAAGATATGCTTCAAAAGAACATATAGGAACAAAGGAATCCTGTGCTGTATGTGCATCAGTTTTAGAAAGTCAGAGGACTTGTTGAGTGTATAATTAGATAAGCATATGAGACCTTGGGCCCTGTGCTCTGATAAAGAGTCATCTCGATGTGAAATGTTAGCTTGCTGTCTCCATGGACGCTGTCTGACCTGCTGTGATCTCCAGCATTTGTTGTTTTCATATGAAACCTTGGGCCTTTGATAAAATACTATCAATTTTAAACTTCCATCATCTGGTTTTAATACTGGAGACCTTCATGAACTGAAACAGTTTTAACAAAGAGGGACCACGAATGTAAAATGGCTGCAGTGATCACCTGACCACAGATTGAGGCACGTTCAGGAAACAAACCTATCTGAACTGAAACTACCATTTTATCTAAAGGCATTGACCACAGTCAACTGACCCCAGACTCTAGAAACTTTCATCTGCTGTTTCAGTTTGCACTAATCTAATAAGTTGAACATATTGGATATGAAGAGTAGCCCTTAGCTATCCAGCCCAAAAATACAAAAATGAATCATTTTTCAGTGCTTGCTTGACAGAGGAGCAGAGAGGGAGAGCAAAGGCTTGAATTCTCTCACTCTCTCTTTCTTATGTATGCGTTTGTGTTTTATGTTGCTCTTAGAATATCAAGGTTTGTTCTTTGTTTCATTCAAGAAAACCTTATGTTGTCTCCTTCATTTCACCAAGTAAGCTATATTTTAATTAAAGCGTGATATTGTGTGCTAAAAAGAAATAAAATGTTTACAACAACTGATTGAGAGTTTAAAAAAAGAATAAAGGGGAGCCAATTCAACTGTGGTCATTACAGTTTTATTAAATAGACGCACTGAGTACAGAAACAGGTATGTAATGCTGAACCCTTATAAATCTCTAATTAGGCCTGCAGTAAAGCACAGTGACTCAGTGGTTAGCACTGCTGCCTCACAGCGCCAGGGACCCAGGTTCAATTCCAGCCTCTGGCAACTGTCTGTGTGGAGTTTGCACATTCTCCCCGTGTCCACGTGGGTTTCCTCCATGTGCTCCGGTTTCCTCCCACAGTCCCAAGATGTGCAGGCTAGGTGGATTAGCCTTGGTAAATTGCCCATGGTGTTCAGGGATATGTAGATTAGGTGGGTTATAAGGGGATGGGTCTGGGTGTATGCTCTGAGGGTTGGTGTGGACTTGTTGGGCAGAATGGCCTGTTTTCACACTGTAGGGATTCTATGATTCTATGGATTCTATGATATAAAGCATTGTGTCTAGTTCTGGTCAATATCCTTTAAAACAAATGCAGAAGTCCTGAAGAGGACGTAGAAGAAATTTGCCAGATATTTGCAGACATGGGGAATTTTAGTTTCAAGGCTGGATTGGCAAGCTGAACTTGTTCTCCTTGGAATGAAGGAGATTCAAAACAAATTTGATGGAGTTGTACAAGATTATGACAGACTTGCATAAGGTAGTAAAGGAAAAACTGTTCCCATTAGAGGATCATATAAACCTTAGTTGATATAAAATGTTTTGGAGAAAAGTGCAGGAGGAGTAGCTTTTTTGCAGAGCAAGTGGAAATAACCTGAAACTTGCTTCCCCTAAGTACGGCAATGCAAAGAACAGTCAATTTCAGAAAGAGATTAGGTGTTAGCTTTTCGCTGTGGGTATTAGGCAGGAGAATAGAGCTGACTAGAATGCTCTGTGGAGAGCTGGCATGGACCAAACAGGCTGAATGACTGCTTCCTGTGCCATAAATTAGTAAAATATCATCTTTGTGGCTCTATGTCAGATTTCTTTGACAAAACTTATGTGTGATGCTTTGGGATGTTTTACTATAATAAAGGTGCCACGTAAGTACAAGTTGTTTTGTTGACATCCCAAACTGATTTACTACCAATAGATTGGCCATTTTGAAAAACAATGATGTTGTGTAGAAAAATATGGCAGTTAATTTTCATACAGCAGTGCCCCACAAGCATTCATGAAAAGATTAACTTAAACCATTTTTAGTGGTGTTGTTGAGAGATGCAATTTCGATTTGCTAACTGACAGACGGAATTGTATCTTAACTCATCTACAAGACAGTTAACTCTATCTCTATTTGTGGCTTACAAATCTCAATGTACCCAGAATGATCAAATTTTAACTAGCCTGCCAATAGCATTTGTGCAAAATTAATTTCCTTGATTCTTACAGTTGACATTTTATTTTGTTTCAGATGAACCTGGAAGTTATTTACGGAGACACTGATTCTATCATGATTAATACCAACAGTACAAATCTGGAGGAGGTCTTTAAACTTGGAAACAAGGTGATGTAACAGATTAAAGAGTTGACGTCATTAATAGGGTCCATAAACAAGCTATCAATGCCATTGAAAACAATTGTACTGTATTGTGTTCTATAAATAGATTTATTTTTAGCTTAGTAAAGATTTGAGCACCTTAGGTATCATTTGCTTAGCTTTCAGTTGAATTTTGCATATAAATTTAATCACATTTACCTTGGTGAAATATGCTGATAGTTCGATTCAACTTTAACTGTGACAATCATAATCAAAACACTTGGTTGCAACCAAGTAGCTTGTGTTTATTTTAGTTATTATAATCCTTTCTATCCAGAAGGAATTTAGTGTTCAGCTGATTCGACACAGACACATTGCTACAGATGCTTCTCTTGCTCTATTGTAAAAGCAGTTTGCTCATTTATTAGGAATGTAGGCCGAGCCCTAGCTGCATACTTTATGACTATATTCCGCTTTGGTAGAACCTTTCTTTCATTGTCTTTGCTGTTACTCTAACTGGGTCAGAGCATAAATTGATTATAATGGAAATGTCAATCTTGTCTGTTTAACGTCACTTTGCAAGAGCAATGCTGTTCTGCAAGAGATCTAGAATTTCATTATTCACTGTCCATCAGATAATAAGGATGAAAGGAGAAATTACTAATAATGTGGATAATCTGAACCACATAAAATATTGAAAACAGCATTTTTTTCTCTTTCAAATCAAGTTTCTGGGAATTAGCCATTCAAGTATTTATGATATTTTGATCAAATTTGTCGAGAGATGGAATTACAAGCTCAAATTTTGATCCACTTGAACTAGATAACTCATTTCAATTTAATTGGAATTTCTGTCAGTGAGCCTGTGAGAAAGTGTAGTTATCTCATGTCTATAAACTTTGCAGAACCTGAATTGTACTTGTTTGGAATTTCTCTGAAGTATAATACTCCTGTGAAGTGCCTTGGAATGTTGTAGAATATTAAAGTTGTTTTTGATATTTATCTGACTTGCCAGCTTTATTCGTAAGGAATTTGTTTCCAACCCATCTTGGGTAGATGAAATCTCCTATGCCTGTCTAAACAGTGCCTGAAATCACCTGAGTTGGAAAATCCACATCTTTTAACTGAGTTTGTAAATAGCGATTAAATTCTGAATCAGTGTTGTGGGACTTCATCTGTGTGAGTTCTGCCTCAAGCCCCCCCATACAATGACTTTGGCAAATGTGAAAGGATTGAACACAGGCAGAAAAAGTGAATTTAAATGGCATCCAAATGTACAACAGAAAAAGTCTGGCTATTCTTCAAAGTACATTAGACCCAGGTTTCTGTCTCAGTTTTTGCTGCGCCGTTTATCTCAATCAATTTAGGAGAATGAAGTATATTTCAGACCCCTGAACGATCAGGCCTTGCATATAATTTCAATTATTGTGGATAGACTGTTTGGATTTCTGGACATTTGACAACAATGAAGTTTATTCCAGCTAATGATACCTTTTAGAGACAAATTGGCCGCATAACTTTCACTATTCAGATTCGCAGGCTGACATCTGATGAACGGATGAGGTGCTAAATGGCTGCTAATCCTCTTGGAACAGGATCTCACCAGCAGTTGCAACAGTAGGGGGCGAAGTTGCAATATTATAACATTAAATATTCATTTATTTCTCATTTTAATTTGTGGATATTAAGACCATTTGTCCAAATTAATTAGAAAACTGCTTTTATCCAAGAGGAAGGGAAATCTGCGCTACGTTTTGGGTGTCATTAGCTGCTTGTGAAAGAGTGGAGAATTTTCATCTCATCTGGGACACTACAATTTTTAGACGTGCTTAAATTGGGTTTAAAATGCTGACACAGTCTGTTGTGGTTTGGAGGTGGTGATCGTTGCTTTGTGCATGATATTTTCATTGATGTGAAAATTGCCATTGAGAAACTAAATTATTCTTGTACTAATCTCATTCTCTAGTTCTGCATTTTAGAGAAGCAGACCTCACGAGATGATGTGGAAACTTACCCATCTGTTCGTGTTTCTACAGGTCAAGAGTGAAGTAAACAAACAGTACAAGCTCCTTGAGCTGGACATTGATGGGGTGTTTAAATCATTACTGTTGCTGAAGAAGAAGAAATATGCTGCCCTTGTGGTAGAACCAACTGCAGATGGACACTATGTCACCAAACAGGAACTAAAGGGGCTGGATATTGTTCGGCGTGACTGGTGTGGCCTAGCAAAGGAAATTGGAAAGTAATTGGTTTAAATAAGAACCTTTTTCTGTGATTTTTATATACATGTCTCCTATTATTTAGGAATGCATGAGGAGGAGTAAACCATTCAATTAGATCGTGGCTGTTTGTCCACCTCTATGACTCATTCCTGCTCTATTTCCACATCCCTTGATGTCATTAGTCTCCAGAAATCTATTGACCATGTTTTCATAGTCCTCTGGGAGAGTATTCTAAAGATTCACTACCCCAATTCCTTTTCACCTCAGTCCTAAATGGCTTGCCTCTTAATCTGAGTCTACATTCCCTAGTTCTAGACTCACCAGACAAGGGCATATAATTTTGTGTCTGTTTTTTAAATTCATTGGACATCGACATTACTGGCTAAACTAGCATTTAATGCTCACTCCTAATTGCCCAGAGGGCATTTATGAGTCAACGACTTTCTCTAGGTTTGGTGTTGCAGGTAGGTCCACCCAGTAAGTTTGGTAGATTATCTTCCCTGACATTTTTTTTAATAACAGTGATCACTATTAGACCAACCTTTTACTCCAAACTTTTTATTGAATTCAGATTTCACCATATGCCATTGTGGGATTGAAACCTGTGTTCCCAGAATGTTACTCTGGGTTTCTGGATTACTAGCCTGAGAAATTGCTTGGAAAGTGTTTTTGGACGTCTTGAGATTGTGCAAGGGGTCATAAAAATGAGACTTTTTTTTTTCTCTGTTCAATATCAGCTAAGGGTAATTCATTGTAGGGTTGTGGAGGGATGAGCTGAGGACTATTTTGGTGCTCCAAGGTACGAGATTATTTGTCATCTTTTTGAAAAGTAAGCTTTATTCCAAAATATTTGGTTTCTTTATAAATATGTTTAAAAATGCCTGTGTTAACCGAATGTTTATTTCTTTTTGTTTGTAGCTATGTTATCAGTCAGATTCTGTCTGATCAACCCCGGGACACAATAGTGGAAAATATCCAAAATAAACTCACTGAGATCCAGGAGAGTGTTGTGAATGGTAGTGTACCCACAAGTCAGTTTGAAATTAACAAGGTACCGTACCTTGAGGTCTTTTGTATTAGTAATTTTTTTAAGAAAAATATTATGCAATTTCCTGGGTAGTTGGGTTATTAGAATCCCACCATGCAATTATATTGCTTAATTTCTAGTTTGTCTGAAGGATCATGTTACACTGAAGTTAGATGATACTACACAACTATGTTTTGAGTTTCTATTATTCTTATTACAGCCGTAATGCTGCTCCTGCTGCAGTCAAAACATGTTTCTGATGATGAGGAATCCAGAATTGCAAAGCTTAGCAAATGTTTCTTCTGAGCTTTGGGTGTCGTACAATCCTGTTGCACTCAAAAAATTTTCTGAAAGTCAAATGTAGCTCCGTAAAACAGTTATTGTACAATGTTTGTACTTGTCCATTAGTTTTCTATGGCAATCAAATGTCTATTTGGGTGGAGGAAGACTTCTGTCTGTAACGTTGAAAATCAAAAGCAACCTCAAATAAAAGTAGCCATGTCTGTTTTATTCACACCCTTGGGTTCTCGTTACAGTGGTTGAAGAAATTTTGTAATGCGTGGATGTGCTAGCAGTGCTCTGACGTGGAAATGAAATACACAGTATCCCTATTCTTTTGCTATTTATGTTTAGTATGTTTACATTAGAGAAAGAATAGCTACCCAATGTAGAATGTGACACAGAAAGCAATCTTGGAATTCAGTTCCAGAGACGGAGCCCATGAAATGGACTTCTGATACTGCTTTATCTTGTGGCTCTTTGGGAACTGTGAGTTTCAGCTTGGTCCTTGCAAACTACCATTTCTTCTCTCCCATTCCTTCTCTCCCATTCCTTTCCAAAATTCCTAAATATGCAACCCCCTTTAATCCTCACTTATCTGCAGATCCCTCTGCCTCCTCTCTTCATCTTCAGTTTTGATTTTCCTTCCTTTTCCCACTGCACATGGTTGCTGTTACATTTGACATTAAGTATTATGTTGTTCTCCCTGCTTATATTCATTTGCAAATTTCAGTAAATGATGCATGTTCTCCCTGTCTGGGCATTGTACGCTGCTCCAAATCAACCTGGGCTTCAATGAGACTAAACTATGGATCATTGAAGAACCTCAATATTAAAAACCTTTTGCCTTACAGGATGGACCACATGGTGATTGGCATATGTTTGCAGTATGTGTCAATAATCATATTGCCATTGAATGATTAATAAAGCAGCTAGAGTGGAATATAAAGTATTCCAGTATGACCAATTTTCAGTGGTGGTCAGCGTTTTTTGCAGTGGAGAAAATTATTATGAAATAGGTGCCATATCTGACATTCTGGACAAGAGTGGAGTCCTGTGTGCAGTAGCTGATGCACATTCTGCACACAGCTAACGTTTTCAAATCCTATGAGCATGGAGTT
This sequence comes from Ginglymostoma cirratum, assembly GCA_024137785.1. Taxonomy (NCBI): domain Eukaryota; kingdom Metazoa; phylum Chordata; class Chondrichthyes; order Orectolobiformes; family Ginglymostomatidae; genus Ginglymostoma; species Ginglymostoma cirratum. The sequence continues at coordinate 3,685,887 of JAHRHZ010000031.1, forward strand.
ATGGGTGGTCTGCCTGCTTCAAACATTATAACGATGTAGCCTTTCAAGATTCCCAGGAAACTCCAATGCGTAAATATCATTTAGGACCGAGTACTCTGGATCCCTGTTACTTCAAAACATGCAATGACTTATAGGGACCTCCACTAAAACAGCATTGTTCGGTCTCAGATTTAAATTTACCCATCAGACAATTGTTTCAAAATCAGATGTTTTATGGATGTTTAATTTTTCACAATCCAGGTGACCATTGTGAACCAGTTTCAGGTGTCAATGCAAAATATTCAACATTGCGAAAGCTATAAAGAAATATAACTGAAGAAAAACCTTACTGATATAATTCTAAAACATAGTTTGAATCCTAATCATTTTGAAAATAGGGAAGTAAGTGCCTGTGATGATAGTATACATTCATCTCAGAAGACCAAGGATTGTGTCATAAAATCACACAGTATCGAAGAGATTCTTCAGCCCATCAAGTCTGTATCACCAAAGCATTACTGTGTTCAGCAACTATGTGGTTGAACATTGTATTGTAGTTGTTGAGGCGAATCCATAAACGGCAGCCCTTTCAGGAGCTGGCACAGATAGTAGTGTTGACGCGAGATTGCTTGAGGTATTTGTTTGCCATTTGGCGAGCTTTCTTTTCTGCCATATGATGATACCTTTCATCCCCTGCTTTTTCCACATCCTTCCTGACCGGTTTTTTTTTTGTCTCTGTGCAATCTAGTCAACAGCTCAGATTCAACAACTCAACAGATTCCCTTGCTTCGACTGATCCCGGTCACCTTGGAGTCTCAGTTGCAGGCATCCTTGTATCACACAAGAAGGGGGAACAGCAGGCTCCCCACAGAGTATGGCTTTAGGAATGTAGCCATGACCACTCAGCTGCCATGATCCAACATCGAGTTATTGCTGACTGAACATAAGAACTAGGAGCAGGAGTAGGCCATCTGGCCCCTTGAGCCTGCCCCGCCATTTAATAAGATCATGGCTGATCTTTTTGAGACTCAGCTCCACTTACCCGTCTGCTCACCATAACCCTTAATTCCTTTACTGTTCAAAAGTTTATCTAGCCTTGCCTTAAAAACATTCAGTGAGGTAGCTTCAACCGCTTCACTGGGCAGGGAATTCCACAGATACACAACCCTTTGGGTGAAGAAGTTCCTCCTGACTTCAGTCCTACATCTGTTTCCCTTTATTTTGAGGCGATGCCCTCTAAGTCCTAGTTTCACCTGCTAGCAGAAACAACCTCCCTGCCTCCACCTTACCTATTCCCTTCATAATCTTATATGTTTCTATAAGATCTCCCCTCATTCTTCTGAATTCCAATGAGTATAATCCCGGTCTACTCAGTCTGTCCTCATAATCCAACCCTCTCAACTCTGGAATCAACCGAGTGAATCTCCTGTGCACCCCCTCCAGTGCTCGTATATCTCTTCTCAAGTAAGGAGACCAAAACTGCCCACAGTACTCCAGGTGTGGCCTCACCAGGACCCTATACAGCTGCAGCGTAGCCTCCCTGTTTTTAAACTCCATCCCTCGAGCAATGGCAGACAAAATTCCATTTGCCTTTTTAATTACCTGCTGTATTTGCAATCCTACTTTTAGCGATTCATGCACAAGGCCACCCAAGTCCCTTTGGCCAGCAGCGTGCTGCAATTTTTTCCCATTTAAAACATAGTCCATTTTGCTGTTATTCCTACCAAAATGGATGACCTCACACTTATCAACATTGTACTCCATCTGCCAGACCTTTGCCCTCTCACTTAGACTATCTGTATCCCTCTGCAGACTTTCAGTGTCTTCTGCACACTTTGCTCTACCACTCACCTTAGTGTCATCTGCAAATTTTGACATACCACACTTAGTCCCCAACTCCAAATCATCTATGTAAATTGTAAACAATTGAGGTCCCAACACTGATCCCTGAGGCACACCACTAGCCACTGACCGCCAACCAGATAAACACGCATTTACCCATACTCTTTGCCTTCTACTGGTCAACCAATCCTCTATCCATGCCAATACATTACCTGTAATACCGTGCAACTTTATCTTATGTAGCAGCCTTTGGTGTGGCACCTTGTCAAATGTCTTCTGGAAATCCAGACACACCACATCCACAGGCTCCCCATTGTCCACCATGCAAGTAAAATGTGAGCAGATTTAATAATGAGTTTGTAACTTAAGAGCCTGGAGCGGAGTATCAGTATTCATAAACAGCTGTGACTCCCATCAATCTCACCAAATCATTTTGTCCCTCTTAGAAAAATCAATAAGGCTCATTCTCGGTGAAGCACTCAGTGATGCAAGTAATTCAAAGAATTCCACCAAATTAGTTAAACATGACCTACCCTTCATGAACCCATGCTGGGTGTTCCCAATGGGACAATTTATATCCAGATATCTTGCTATTTCTTCCTTAATGATAGATTCAAGCATTTTCCCCACTAGCAAAGTTGAGCTAAGTGGCCTATAGTTACCTGCTTTTTGTCTACTTCCTTTTTTAAACAGTGGCATCACATTGGCTGTGTTCCAATCTGTGGGAACCACCCCAGAGTCCAGTGAATTTTGGTAAATAATTACTAGCGCATTTGCTATTTCCCCCATCACCTCTTTTAGTACCTTGGGATGCATTTCATCAGGGCCAGGAGACTTGTCTACCTTTAGCCCCATTAGCTTGCCCAGCACTGCCTCCTTAGTCAAAGGGTGAACATATTGAGAATTCCTGCAGGCTGATGTATTTGCATCAATTCAGCACTTTGTTGTCCTCCAGGGGATGCCCAGTTTTCACCTGAGGCTGTGAAGTTGGAAGCTATTCAGCTGCTTTACTTTGTTTACATGAATTGGCCATGCTTTGCTACTGTAAAGGAGGGTGCTGAGAACAAAAACCGGGTACACACCAGGCCTTGTATTTTTTGCTAGTTTGTTGTTGGCCCGCATGTAATTTCTCAATTTTGACATTACATCTGCACCCTTAGAAATCCTAGTACTGAATTTGGCATCAAAGGTTAGCCTGCTGGTATCTGTTGAGCTAAGACAATGTGAAGCTGTCAACAACCATTTGCATGAAGTTGTTAATATTGATTTGGTGCACAGTGGAGTCTGTACTTTCTGGCCCCTAACTTTGGTCTCCCTGATGCTGATTGTTAGTCCACACTCTTTGCAGGCCTGGGAGAACAGACCTGCACACTGCTACAAGTGAACTTCAGTATGGAATATCAGTGTGACATCATCACTAAATAGCAACTCTCAGATCTAGATATTACACACTTTTTGGTCTTTGCTAAATTGAAAAACATACTTCAGTCCTGGAGTGCCGATGAATAACTTTATTTGACTCACGAAAAGTGTACAGTCGTTGGATACAGCACAGAGCATGTTTTGACCCCAAAACATTTTGCAAACTGAAATAAGTATTTATTTAAAATTTGGTCTTGGAATAACAGAAGTTCTTCAGCGTAAAATGTGAAACAAAACTTGTAATTTCTGACTGCACAGTGGTGATGTCAGTTATTGACAAAGTGGTTGGTTCACTGTTACGAAAAGAAAATGCAAAGCACAAAGAAGTGCTTCACCGAGAATGAGCCTTATTGATTTTTCTAAGAGGGACAAAATGATTTGGTGAGATTGATGGGAGTCACAGCTGTTTATGAATACTGATACTCCGCTCCAGGCTCTTAAGCTACAAACTCATTATTAAATCAGCTCACATTTTCACAAATATATAAAACTCATCACTGCAAGCTTCCCACAGCCTGGCAGAAACAAATGCCAAGACTTTAAACTGCTGTTGGGATTTTTTAAGTTGTAATCCTGGGCAATCCAGAAGTGAGTCTCATGTCAGCAGATTTATTTATCAAGGAGAAATCCAAAGTCAAGTGGAATTTGGTTAAAATCTATTGTCTTTTTAAAATGTGAGGTAGTAAAATAGTGCAAATAAACAGAATGTGGTCAGTTTACTTACTGCATATTTTCGGTTTTCTTATGTGTATATGAATAAATTATGGTATTCCCAGGCCAGCATGTAGTTGTGATTATGGCTCCTAATGGCTGATGGATACAATTTGCAGTTTTGTTTAACCAATAAAGCACTTTTAACCTGTATTTTGTTGAAAGTCTGCAGATGCACAAGTCCACAGCAGCAATCTATGATTAACGGGCTGTGGTTTAAGTTATTGAGCTGATGGGGAGAGTTCATTGGGAGATGGGCAACACTTGTATAGTGTCTGCAGGGAGGTTAAATACAGCTTGTTTTTAATAAAATAGCTTCAGCTGTGATTTTGGTATAAAATCAACTGAAGCTAGTGTTTTACAGCTTACTGACAGTGACTTCACACAGATGTTGCTCTTCAGGGACTTTCAGTAGAATGTAATACAGCCTGAACTTTAAAAAAATATAGCAACAGACAATGCAGACATTAAAAGAAAGATTAAAATTAAATCTTGAGCATTCTGGTTATTTATGCGGGTGATTTTTATTTTGGAGATAAAAATGCAAAGTAAGGTTTGTAGCGAGTATTTCTATTGATACTTATATGTTGACCCTTTTACATTTTCATTCCAGAGAATGATTTTATTTAAATTCACCCTTACCCAAACAACATCAGTATTATTTCTCATCATCATTTTGACCTGCAGCTTCCATATTTAGACAAAGTGACTTGGCAGCAAGTACATTGCAAAAAATTTTTGTATTGGAGATGATGTCTACCATTACCTTTGTCTCGATTAAAGGCATGGCCAACAGCTTGTTGAGATAATAGCGAATGCACAAGGTCAGGATCAAAGGAGCAGAGCGATTGCATGCATGTTTGGGTGACTTGTGGTATGACTAGAGAAAATTGCTGAGATAAATATTTAAGGACTAGCAAAAAACTAGCAATGAAAGGTGTATAAGAGTGTGTTCAGTAGTCATTAAACAATAGGATAAACATTAATGTATAGAAGGAGGATAATGGGTAGATCACTGTGGTCTCCTGCGTTGAAGTGGTAGGAAGAGAAGTCGTTAGTGGAAATTGTCGGGCGATCGGGAGGTATGCATTTTTTTGCATTGCGTTGGCCAAAAGCAAATTGAACTCTGGTCAGTAGTGTACAGTTTCTTTTCATAATGAAGTTGTCACCTCAGAACACTTTGCTTCCCATCAGCCGTACTCTATTATATGTACAGAATGTAAAACTCATTTCTAAATAATTCCCAAGCAGTCCTTTGTGTGCATTTTCTAAGCTTACTTTTTAAATGACTTAGTATCAGCAAGAAGTTGGATAGCATAGCCCTGTCACCATTTGGCTAACTTTAATTTAATTAAGGTTTGTATGCCAATGGCATAGTTAAACATTGATGTGAATGTGGAGAATCAAAATTGGTGGCAGAGTAGACAGTGAAGAAGGCTACCTAAAGGTTATCTAAGATTACAAAGATCAATTGGGTCAATGGGCTGAGGAGTGGTAGATGGAATTTAATTTGGATAATTGAGGTATTGCATTTTGGTAAAACAAACAAGGGCAGGACTTATGCAATTAATGGTAGGACCCCTACCATTAGGTAGTGTTGTAGTACAGAGACCTAAAGCTTCAGATACATAATTCTTTGAAGTTTGATTCACACGGAGACAGAGGTGGCTAAGAAGGTGTTTAGCATTTGTCTTCATTGTTCAGATCTTTCAGCATAGGAGTTGGGATGTCATGTTGAGGTTATGTAGGACATTTGTAAGGCCATTTCTAGAGTACTGTGTGCAGTTCTGGTTGTCCTGCTACAGGAAGAAAATTATTAAGTTAGATTTCAGAAAAGATTTATCAGGATATTGCTGGGAAGGGAGTAATATGAGTTATAAAAATAGGCTGGTATTTTTTTCACTGCAGTGCTGGAGGTTGAGGGGTGACCTTTATTAGAGGTTTATGGAATCACAAGGGGCATAGATAAAGTGAGCAGCAAGGTTCTTTTCCCTTGGGTAGAGGAGTTCAAAACAGGAGGTATTTTTTAAGGTGAGAGGAGAAAGTTTTAAAAAGGACATGAAGGCACCTTTTTCACGCAGTGTTTCGTGTGTGGAATGAACTACCAGAGGAAGTGATGGATGCAGGTGCAGTTACAACATTTAAAAGACATTTGGGTAAGTACGTGAACAAGAAAGATTTGGAAGGATTTGGGCCTAGTGTCTTTTGGGAGCATGGACTAGTTGGACCGAAGGGTTTGTTTCCATGCTGTATGACTCGATTACTCTGTTTTCAGTAGTGTCGAACTGGTTGTCTAACTCAACATTGTTTACGCAATTATTGTGGTAAGCAGGCAGTGACAAACAAGTATAAGATATTAACGTAATATTAGAAGAGAGAATTGGTAGCAAAAGAAAAATAGCATGTTTATAAACTGGGAATTTGGCTTCTGTGGGTGTGTCTCTCCCCCTTTTGTCTGTACATTATTGGTGGAATAAATTAAAGTTCTGATTTTACTTGTGTTTGTTTTATTGCTGTAGGCTTTGACAAAGGATCCCCAAGATTACCCAGATAAAAAGAGCCTGCCTCACGTCCATGTTGCCTTGTGGATAAATTCCCAAAGTGGACGGAAAGTGAAAGCTGGGGACACTGTCTCTTATATCATTTGTCAAGTAAGAACTTGGGGAGAAAGATGAGCCTAAATCCTGTCAGAATGAATGTGCTGTCAGCTGTATGTTGACTCACAGTTTGAGCCTTGAAGTTTCATCAGGAGTTGCAGTTGCAATACTGAGTAACTGGTCTCCAGCTAAAACTGATTTTCCTCTCCCAGTGAGTGGATTTTGGAGAAATTATACTCAGAAAATTTGAGTATTGATGCCTCAAAAATTAACTAGAGTCCAGAAGCGTTATTGAGTACTACTGTACTTCAAAGAAATATTAATTATTTTACATTTTAGAAAGTGCTGAAGAACCTAATTAATTTGTCAAGTGATATGCATGTTAGGTGTACTTAGATTGCAAGAGAAGGACAATTTGTTGATAACCACAAAACTGCACCCACTGTAAAAACAAAGTTAACCTTAAACTGCAAATTGGTGTATATCTTAGCTTATTTTTCAGAATAGTGGAGTTAGAGTGAACAGATTCTGTTTGCAAAAAGCATGCTTAAGGACTTTGTACATTTTAAGTTTTAGGATAAATTGTTCAATCAGTAATAATGAATATTCCCTTTTATATTCTCCTGACTTTAATTAATTTGTTGTCCTTTAGTTTAATAATGTTTGTAACTTAATGTTTCTTGTGCTTCTGTAGGATGGCTCAAACCTTAGTGCTAGCCAGCGAGCCTATGCACCAGAGCAGCTGCAAAAACAGGAAACCTTGTCCATTGACACACAATATTACCTCTCGCAGCAAGTGCATCCAGTCGTGGCTCGAATCTGTGAACCTATTGATGGAATAGACTCTGCACTGATTGCAACTTTGTTGGGTAAGAAAATGATGAGTCAATAGCCAATCCCATTGTTTCTCTGTTGTAATGTGTCATAGTTTATTCACAGTCACGATAAGATATTTGGTTTATTTACTTCATCCAACATTTTGTTTCCCAGTCGGAAGACTAGGGATACAGCTGGTTTTTATATTGAGTACCTGAGCCAGTCAAAAAGTTGAATGGATTTAGATTTAGGGTAATTAGCAAAGGAAGGAGAGATTTGTTTAACTAATGCCCAAACATATCACCCAACCAATCTCCGCATCCAATATATCATTCTCCGCCACTTCCACTACATACAATCCAACCCTTCAGCCAAAGAGATATTTCCCTCCACACCCCTATCTGCCTTCCAGAGGGATCGCTGTCTCCGCAACTCCCTCGTCCACTTCACATTCCCACGACCCCCGACACCTTTCCCTTCAACCGCAGGAAGTGCTACACCTGCCCCTACACCTCCCCACTCACCTCCATTCAAGGCACAAAATAAACCTTCCATATCAGACATGGGTTCACCTGCATGTCCATCAACTTGGTCTACTGTATCCGCTGCTCCCGATGTGACTCCTCTACATTGGTGAGACCAAGCGTAGATTCGGAGACCATTTTGTGGAGCATCTGCGTTCTGTACGCGACAAATGGCAACACCTTCCGATTGCAAACCATTTTAACTCCCCCTCCCACTCCCTGGGTGACACGGTCATCCTGGCCCAATGGCCTAAATGTGGAATTCACCAGTTTTAAAATCACTCCACCCCCAGCCTCATCTCATGTCCCAGTCTCCCACTCATCCCTGCCTCCTTGACCTGACACAACCTGTCCATCCTCTCTCCCACCTATCCACCCCTCCCATCCCACTGACCAACCCCTACCACTCCCTACCTGCATTCACCTATCTTATCCAATCGCACCCCTCCTCTCTCTCTTTATTTCTGAGCTAAGTGTCCCAACCTGAACTGTCACCTTTCCTGCTCCTCTGATGCTGTTTGGCCAGCTGTGTTCCTACAGCTCCACACTGTGTTATCTCTGACTCCGGCATCGGCAGTTCTTGCTATTTCTGTTTAATTAGTTAGTTGTTGTGGTCTGGAATGTGTTGCTCAAAAGGATGATGAAAGCAGGTTCAATTGTAACTTACAGAAGGTAATTTGATATGAACCTGAAAATGTGCAGCAATATGGAACGTCGGGCAATACAGGATTGGATAGTTCTTTCACAGAACTGGCCTTGGCATGATGAACCAAATGACACCTCCTGTGTGGTCTAAGATTCTATGGTTGTCTTCTTTTTCTGGTGAAGTAGTTAGTGTCAGCTAATGTCAATACATTGTCTGAAAATATGACAGTCAGCTCCACCCTGACTGGGTGACGGGACAGACAGATGGCTAAGGTTTCCATTTGTGTTCTGTCGCCAGATCTGTTTGCATTATATTTGTGTGAATCTTGACTAAAGGTGTAATCAGGTTTGACTGTGATGTCACTTGGTGTTGGAAATGTGCCACCTATGTTTGTATTTTACTAATGGCCATTTGAGTTGTAGCCTGTAATCCACACCCCGTGCTGGTCCAAAGGTCAGTGCTGCCAAGGGAGATAGGAGAATTCATCCAATATCAACTGTACCTCAGATAAATACTCAGCCTAGAGCTACTCAGACCTGTAAAAGGTCCTGATTTGATCCCTGATCTTTGCCAAATTCACTGACCTGGGAGACTGGCTTGTGACATGATATTTAATCTGTGTCCCATACCCTGAGAGATATGAAATCCACCAGGTTCGTTCGTATTGCTGTGAGTTGCTCACTAGCTGCTACATCTGGTTTTAATGTGTAAAGTTTGGAGGAGGGCAGGATCGCATTTTGGCTGTGGTGCTGTGAAAACAAATGGCAAACGAAAAGTTAGGATCAATGCTGCCATCTTTATCCAGATCCATGGTGATTGATGCTTGGCTTTGCATAATTCCTGATCTTCTCTTAACAGAGTATTGTAACGGTTAGCTAATTTTTTGTGGGATGACTTAATTTATAAATTATCTCTTTTTTTAAAAAATTATTCCTTTCAATGATATTGTTCTTCATCAGTCTGTATTGCTGGTGTTATTATCTGTGGGGGCAAGGGTACAAAATACAAATTTTATCATGTTATTTTTGTAGTTTCTAGTTGCAATCATTGTTAATATTGAGAAAATGCAGAGATCAGATAATCCATTTTCAGCTATTGATTCAATAGGCTCCCCCCTTGAAGTAAAAGTGGTTAGACACGAGGTCTGCACATATGAGTGATATACAAATTTGTTCGTTGATAGCATTATCTACTGAAGAGGATGTTTCTTGTCCAAATACTTGAGAGAAAGAACAAACTTGTATGCATTGAAGAATTTCAAGGCCCATTGAAACTATTCCAGGTCAGCTGTGGAGTTTAAAAACAGAATAAATCAATGTGACCTGGCATAAAGTAACCTCGATTAAATTTACCACATTTTGGAAAGTACTTTCACAAAAACTTCCAAAATAAAATTCCAAGCTAAACATCTCATGGTCTGACAACACAGTTATGACTTTATTCAGAACTTTGTTTGTGAATTTAATCTTTCCTATTTAGATAGAATTTCCAGTTTCGAGGAGCAGAAAACTTTGTTCTAGCCCCAATTACATCACCACCCCCCCCGGCAACTGTCTGAACCTGAATCAAGCTGTTCACAGCTTCAGTCTCCTACTTAAGCCTGAGCTGAATTTCTGATAACACCTCTTCACCATCGCAAAAAATGCCTGCTTCCACCTCTGTTCAAGCCAAGCTAGCCTCCTGGCCAGGCACAGGCATTTGGCAATACCTGAACCTGAAGGAAATTGCATGCGATTGAAGTACCCACTTTTATTTTGAGTGTTTTTAAGCCTTATTGTCCATCAACTCTTGTGCCCCGGTTTCCCAGCATCTGCTATTGAGACCATCATTTGTGTATCTGCCCTTCCTCACATTAATTTCACTGCTCTTCTTGCTGTCCTCCCACATTCTCTTCCCCTCCAAAAAACTCTACTGTCCGTATCTTAATGTGCATGAATTCCCTTTTGCCCGTTCTGTGTCTTGGTTTACCTAATCAGCCCATCACCCGGCAGTGCTTTGATTTTAAAATGTTTATTCTGTGTTTCTCTTGCAACCTGAAAAGTGCCAATATCCCTCCAATTCTAGGTTCTTGTACATCCTTGGTTTTGATGCTTGCTTTGTCTTTGGTTCTCTAGAACCTAAGCATTGACATTTTCTACTTACCCCACAGCCTCATTCACCTCCTTAAGTGCCTATTTAACCTGTCCTATCCTGTGCGTTAGTGTCAGTACTTTTTTTCTGATAAGTAAAGCACCTTAGGATGTTTTTAACTACAGTGACAGTGCTATCTGAGTATAAGTAGTTGTTTTTCTTCCATATACTGTGATCCTCAACATGGTATTATTTTGAGAACCCAAAACTTAATGTATTGGTTACAGTAAAACAGCTGGTGTGCATGGTTACTCAAAGATTGGTACGTACACCATTTTCTGTTTCACTCTGAAATTAAGTTTTTAAAAATGGGGAGAATATATTGTACAAAAAGGATCAAGTATATGGAATTTTTTAAAAAAGTCTGTAGATTGGGTTTTAATCTAAGACCACAGTTGTTCCATTGACATCTTTATCCTCTTTACCAGTAGTGTTGAAATTTTGTCAATGTCCTTGAGTTCTTGGTGAACGGATATTTTCCCTGTATGCTTTACCACTGGGCACTGTTTCTCAAGAAGCTAAGTAAAATAGAGGGACAGAGAGTAAGCCTTCCAGTTCAGCTGTTATAGATCCATGTGATTCTCTCGCTGCCACAAAACTGTTGCTTGAAGTTCATTTTCACTTCTGTATTCCCATGACTGGCTTCACTGTTCTTTTTAAGCTGGATAATTCACAAGCAACTCTCATTCCAATGTGTGAGTTTCCAGAAATGTGCAAATCAACTAGGAGGTACTGATCTGAGTCCTAGTGTTTTTTTATAATGTTAGTTGCAGTTCAGACTGGGCCTTATTTATTGATGGTCAACAAGCTTGGTACAACCAAATTAGGTGAGCATTCTCCCCATCTTAAGTCTGTGTTTTTCCTTTTTTAAAATCATCTTAGTCCATGAAAGGTCCCAGGTATTAAAACTTTATAACAATTTCAAAATATTGCAACATGCAGCATCAAAAGATGACTGCATACTTCCTGTCCACCTTGCTACTCAATCACACTTCAAAAATAAATATGGAAACATAATTGTATATATTTTAGTTATTTATCCATATAAAATAGTCCCTTGAGTTTCCAAAAGATTACGCTGGTATTCCCTAAATCAACCAAAACCAACACACAAGATTGATAAATTTCAAGTTCAAATTGATTTTCATGGTCTTGTGCATTAGTTTGTAAAACATTGCTCTGGAAACAAACTCTGAACATAATGAGTACTGGCCATACCACCAGGTTGAATTATTCACCATTTCAGGTTTCTGTTAATTGCACCCATATTTATGCAGATCAACACTCGTGTTAAAATTACCGTGGCACCTTTAGCCACAGGCCCTAATAAACATCTTTTTAAAAAGTTTTATTTAAATTATCTAGTAGTGGTTTTGCATAGTTGTACAAAGTTATTTTTAGTTACTTTGGCATAACAGGACACTGACTAAATTCTTTTGTAAGATAACTTTATAGCAGTATTAATAAAACTGCAATGTATTAACACTCTTACCTCTTGCAAGGAATACATTTTAATACAGTCTATTAAAAAATTAAGTGCTAAAACATTGCCATATTGGTGCTGCTTTAAGGAAGATTTTGCTGTTGGAGTTTTGCAAAAGGCATTGACCTGAAACTTGGAAAAATAACTTCTGGAAACTAGCTGAATTTTGAGCAAATTATACTCAAACCAGAATCTCTTGGTCTATAATATGCCTATAACAGGCACACCCCTTTTGGCTCACTTGCTTCCCATGTTGTACTCTTGACCAGCATTTAATTGCTGACATTTTCATTGACAGTTGTATCCTTGGTAAGAAGGAAGAATGTAATTTTAATATCTCCGGTAAACTATTGAAAAGAAAACTTAATGGTAGTAAGGAGTAACACAACAAACCAGGAATTAAGCTTAAAGGAGGTGTCACCTCGGGCACAGTCCTGAATATTCAACTTTCAATCTCTTTTTAAATTCATTCATGGGTTGTGAGATTTGCTGTTTGGCCCAGCATTTACTGACCATCCTTAGTTTGCCTTTGAGAAGAGACTTAACAGGTGGTGAAGTGTCCCTGTTTTGCAACTGCATACATTGTGTGAAATTGATACTGGTAGCTTTGCTCAAGTAGTTTTGACCAGCAGCAGAAGTCATTCGTAAAGTACTACAAACGTAATGTCTGATTTCCACACAATAGAATAGTGAATTAGCCCTCATTATTCCAAGTTTATTGTGCATGAATCCATAAATGACTTCTTTTTAATTATTCATAGGACATTACTTGACCAGGATCTCACATGAGCAGGTAATGAGCCAAGAATTTGCACAAGCAAGTGCTTTTCAGATGAAACGTTAAATAGAAGCCTATTCATACTGTTAAATCTGTTGTTATTCATTCGTGGGATATGAGTGTCACTAGCTGGGCCAGCATTTATTGCCCATCCCTAGTTGCCCTTGAGAAGGTGGTAGTGATCTGCCTTCATGAACTGCCATAGCTCATGTACCGTTGGCGGCCTACGCTGCCGTTAGGGTGGGAATTCCAGAATTTTAACCCAGTGGCATTGAAGGAATGGCAATCTATTTCCAAGTCTGGATGGTAAGTTGCTTGGAGGGGATTCTGGTATTCCTATGTATATGCTGCTCTTGTTTTTCTGGATTGAAGTAGTCATGGGTTTGGAAGATACTGTATGAGGAGCCTTGGTAAACTTCAGTTATGCATCTTGTAGATGGCACACAGAGTGGCTACTGAGCATCAGTGATGGAGAGAGTGAACGTTTGTGAATGTGGTCCAAATGAAGCAAATTGTTTGTCTTGGATGGTGTCAAACTTCTTGAGTGTTTTTGGAGCTTCACACATTTAAAAGCAAATGGGTAGTATTCCATTTCACTCCTGACTTGTGCTGTGTAAATGTTGACAGGATTTGGGGAGTTGTGAGATGTGTTCCTCTTTGTAGGATTCCTAGCCTCTGACCTGCTCTTGTAGCCAGTGTACTTATATGGCTAGTTTCGGTGAGTTTCTGGTTAATGGTAACCCCCAGGATGTTGATAGTGAAGGATTCAGTAGTGGTAACACCATTGAATGTTAAGAGACAATGGTTAGGGTTTTCTGGAGATGGTCATTGCCTGGTGTTTGTGGCTTGAATGCGCTTTGGAGAGACAGCCCTATTTGCAGAGCGTAATGGGTATCAGGAATTAGTTTTCCTTGTATCTTTAAAAGAAAATCAAACATGTCGTCCATTGTGCATGAATCCTTTCTAAGGGCATCAACTTCAGTTTGTAGCCATCTACCTTGCTTAAGATTACAGCATTCTTCATTTGGAAAAGTCAGGTTTTCTGTAAGACTACTTGGATTCTGGTTGTGTGTATTCTTATATCTTCCATTAAATCTGTGCAATAATGTGTTTGCATTGTCTTTTGATGTCATGCTCTTTGATGTGTAATAATATTTGCAATGTTGAAGAAATTTGATGAGCACCTTGTGGTTTAGTTCAGGATGATAGTGATCTAGTTCCAAGCAACTTGTGACATTATCATCAAAATACACCAAAATTTCAGTCCTCTGGCACCCTCAACTGTATAAACAATATTTTTTGAATATCCCTTTCAGCAGTGCAAAACTAAAACGTTGTACACAATCAGAATAGTCCTTAGGAAATGTAGGCTGCAGCTGAAACACAACATGCAAAATCAATATAGTGGAACACGAAGCAGCTTAAATTCTTCTGGCCTAGATTTGAAGAGTTGATTTAATAGTTAAGCAAATTGATTTTCCTTCATTATTTAGCAGTTTAACAAGCATTTTATTTCGATTGGAAGGCTTTTCACTTGGAAGGAAGTTTATACATTTAATTAATTAAACTACCCATGTGCAGGCATTGTTTTGTCTTTCAGTTTAATATTTGTCTCTAGGTGGCAGTGTCTTAGTCTACATCCTTTCCCCTAGGCCTGAGAGCAAAGTTGCAAATAAGTTGTATCGTAATAGTCTCAGCATAGTTGTGATGAAATTACGTATACAGCGCAAATAAATCCTACATCTAAATATAATTTTCTAGATAGCAATTTTATACTTGAATGTGTTATGCACTTAAGCAAAACACTTGGGGGTTTGTTGAGATTGGGAAAAATTCATAGTCACATGTCATTGTAACTTAAAGGTTTAAAGGGAAAATGTATGATTAAGAGATGTATTTTGAATAAATCCACGGGGTTTTAATGAAAAAGAGAACAATTGTTCTAGACTTGCTTTGCTCCTTGCACGAATATTTGAGGCAGTTCTGAAATGATTGCATGTTTGATGACAACTCACACGGCCTTTCTTTCTGTCAGCTTTTCGAGATCTTGCAATGAAACAAGGCACCTGATTTAGCATGATTTGTTTTCCAAATAAAGTCCCAAGCCTAACTTGAGAGTCAATATGGTGTTGTTGAAACGTAACCCATAAGGGCATATGTTGATGTTCTTTGCCAAGCCTATAATTAACGTTTTGCTGTGGTGGATTTTAATGTATTTGAAAGAGGAAGCAGAAGAATTATTGAGTCATTTTCTTGCTGAATAGAGACTTTTTTTTGTTTTAATTGTCTGTTGCAAAGTAGCAGAGTTTTTTTTATGGGGCAAACAATTCCTTCCTTCCTTAGTTATGCAAAACTTTTTAAACTGGGAGTTGCATAAATGAGCAGGCATAGCATAACTGCCTTTCACCTTTGATCGCAAATTGGCTGAATATTTGTTGAAAGAATTAGACGTAAATTGACTTTTGGACATTCTGAAATTAACCATAACGCCACAGCACAAACCAAAATGTTGCTAATTGGTGGAGCAAGCTCAAGGTACCAAGTGGTCTACATCATTTGCTAAGTTAATTCGGCATCTGTGTGGCTATTAATGTACATGTACATGAGGGTGGAGCATGTGTGGGGTAAGCGTCTGTTATCCAACCTTAATTCTGAATGCAATTTGGAAAAGAATATAGACCACTTGGCACCTTGAGCTTGCTCCACCAGTCGGCAAGATCACAGTTGATCTGATTATTCCACATTGCCCCTACATTGAGAAGGTGAATTACTGCAGTGCATCTTGTAGATGGTGCACACAGTTGCCACTGTGCATTGGTGGTGA
Source organism: Ginglymostoma cirratum (assembly GCA_024137785.1). Classification (NCBI taxonomy): domain Eukaryota; kingdom Metazoa; phylum Chordata; class Chondrichthyes; order Orectolobiformes; family Ginglymostomatidae; genus Ginglymostoma; species Ginglymostoma cirratum. The sequence continues at coordinate 3,701,639 of JAHRHZ010000031.1, forward strand.
AAGGACTGCATGTACAAGGTGGTGGAAGGGATATCTATCAAGCAAGCTGCTTTGTACTACTGGATGGTGTCGACTTTCTTAAGTGTTGTTGGAATTGTACTCATCCAGGCAAGTAGGGAATATTCCATCACGCTCCTGACTCGTGCCTGTGGCCAGGCTCTGAGTAGTTATGAAGTGAGTTACAACAGAATTCCTAGCCTCTGACCCGGAGCTGTAGACACAATATTTAAGTGGCTGGTCCAATACACTGGTTTTTAACGGCTAACAAAAATGAAGTTGATCAATGAAACTGAATAAATGCAGGTTTGTAACATAGAAAATTAAAGCAGCAAACGTTTTGTTTTCATCTTCACTCTGGGGGTGTGCCCTTGGGTCCGAGTCTCTCCTATTAATGGAGCCATCTTATCCGCATCTGCTTTGTCCAGGCCTTAAGGTAGTCTGTAAATTTCAATCAGATCCAAACCCCCCACCCCCACCGCAACTCAAGCAATAAGAACCAATTACTCCTCACATAACAAGCCCTTCACCCCCGGCATCGTTTTTCGTAAACTTCCTCTGGACCCTCTCCAATGCCAGGGACATCCTTCCTTAGATACGGGGATCAAAACTGCTCACAGTGTTCCCAATGACATCAGAACAGAGCCTTACACAGCCACAGCAATACATCTCTGCCCGTGTATTCTAACCCTCTTGAAATGAATGCTCACATTGCATTTGCCTTCCTAACTCCCAACTGAACCTTAATGTTAACCTTAAGAGAATCCTGAACTAGGACTCCTAAGTCCTTTTCAGCTTCAGATTTGAAGCTTTTTCCTGTTTAGAAAATAATCTGTGCCTCTATTCTTCCACAGAAGTGCAGAACCTCACACTTTCCCACCTCTGCCACTTTGTTGCCGATTCTCCTAGCCTGTCCAAGACTTTCTGCAGCTTCCCCGCTTCAAAAGAAGAACAGAAGAGAAGTATAGCACAGGAGCAGGCCCTTCAGCCTTCCAAGCCTGTCCCGATCATCATGTCCTGACTAAACTAATAAACAAACCTTCTGCCCTTACTCGGTCTGTATCTCTCTATTCCCTCCCTATTCATGTAACCATTTGATGCCTCTTAAATGCCACCAACGTGCCTGCTTCCGCCACCACCTCTGGCAATGCATTCCAGGCTCCTACCACACTCTGTGGAAAAACTTTCCTCGCAAATTTCTCTTAAATTTTTTCCCTCTCACCTTGAACCTGTGCTCCCTTGTAATTGAAACTTCAATCCTGGGGAAAAAGCCTCTGACTATCCACCCTATCTCGATCTCTCATAATTTTGTAGACCTCTATCAGGTCTCCTCTCAGTTGCCGTATTTCCAGTTAAGACAACCCTAGTCTTTTTGACCTTTCTTCATAGCCAATGCCCTCGAGACTAGGCAACATCCTGGTGAACCTTCTCTGTACACTCTCCAAAGCTTACACGTCCTTCTGGTAATGTGGCGACCAAAACTGCACACAATACTCCAAATGCAGCTTATCAAGGTGTTTCATATAACTGCAACATCTTTTGCCAACTCTTGTACTCCATTGCCATACATGGAGTACAACCCTGATGATGGCAATCATGCCGTATGCCTTCTTAATCACTTTGGCCACTTATGTTGCCACTTTCAGAGAACTGTGGACCTGCGCGCCCAGATCCATCTGTATGTTAATGTTTCGAAGGATTCTGCTGTTAACAGTATAATTCACACCTAAATTTGATTGTCCAAAATGCATCAATTCACATTTGTCTGGATTAAACTCCATCTGCCATTTCTGTGCCCAAGTTGCCACTCTATCTATATCCTGTTGTATCTTTTCATAATTGTCGGTGCTATTAGCATCTCCACCAATCTTTGTGTCATCTGCAAAATTACTAATCAGATCACCCACATTTTCCTCCAGATCATTTATATATACTACAGACAACAGAGGACCTAAGACTGATCCCTGTGGAACACCGCTAGTTACCGGTCTCCATTCTGAAAAACCCCCTTCCACCACTACCCTCGGTCTTATATGACATCATCAACACTACCTGTCCCTTCACGTACCCTTGTGTCATCTGCAAACATAGCAATAATGCCCTCAGTTCCTTAGTCCAGATCGTTAATACATAACATGAATGCTTGTGGTGCCAACACCAACCCTGTGGAACTCCACTACTGACTGGCTGCCATCTGAAAAAAGAACCTTTTATTCCTACCGTCTGCCATCAGCTAATCCTCTGTCCAAACCAATACCTTGACCCTAACACCATTGTCTTTTATCTCTCATTTAGCATATTCCTGTCTGGCTCCTTACCTCCTTCTGACAAAGCTGTAAAAAGTACTCTGCAATCTCATCCTTAATAATGGACTCAAAAATCTTACAACGACTGAGGTCAGACTAACTGGCAGATTAGTTTCCTGTTTTCTGCCTCCTGCCTCCTTCCCTTATTAGGTAACATTGTTAACGCCCCTCAACTATCTCATTCAGAACTCTGTAGTCCATTTGATCCAGGTAATTTATCCACCTTCAGACCTTGTAGCTTTCCCAGCACCTTCTCCTTAGTGATGGCCACTACACTCACCTCTGCCCCCAACTCTCTCGAAGTTCTGGTACACTGCTGGTGTCTTCCTCTGTGAAAACTGATGCAAAGTACCTATTCAGTCCCCAGCCATTTTATCCCTATTACTCATTCTCCAGCCTCACTTTTACTGAGCTAATTTCCATTTGTGCCCCTCTCTTACCTTTTAGATATGTTAAAAGAAACTCTCGCAGTCTTCTTTTACATTACTATCTATATATCTATAGATATCTATATACTATCTCATATTTTGTCTTCTTGCCCCTTTTTTTTTAAAGTTATCCTCTACTCATTTTTAAAGGCTTGCCAATCCTCTGGTTTCCCACTAATCTTCACATTGTCTGCTTTTTCTTTTGCTTGTATGCTGTCCCTGACTTCACTTATCAGCCTCAGTGCCTTGTCCTCCCTGTTGTATGTTTCTTCTCTGGAAAGAATTTCTGCTTTGTCTCCTGAATTATCCCCAGAAACTCCTGCCATTGCTGCTCCACCATCTTCCCTGCCGGACTCCCCTTCCAAGCAACTCTGGCCAGATGATCCCTCATGTCTTTGTAGTTACCTTTACCGAACTGTAAAACCATTACATCTGATTCCAGCTTCTCCCCCCTCAAACTGTAGGGTTAATTCTATCATATTATAGTCACTGCCCCCGAGGGGTTCCTTTACCTTCAGCTCCCTTATCAACTGTACCTCATTACATATCCCCACATCCAGAATTGCATGTTCCCTAGTGGGCTAATTACATTGGTCAGTCTGTGTTTGAGCAATCAGCTGGTACAGAGCTGACTTCAGTGAGGTTAGAATGGTGTAGTACCAGATAGATTGGCATCAAAAATGGTGGGAAGCCAATGGGCTATCTTCAAAGAGGAGATAGAAGCATAGGATAAACAAATCCAGAGCCCTCTGGATAGCAAAGGAATATCAGTTGCGTTAAAGAAAAAAAATGAGCTTATGACCGTTTGGGTTGTAAATATTGTTGAAAAACAAACTGAATGCATAAAGTTCAGAAAGGACATTTAAAAAAAATCTTCAACAGGAGGAGAGTGAATCATGACAGACTAATGTAAAAGGAAATTCTGATGTGCTCTATAAGCACACAAATAATGGAAGGTAGTAAAGGCTATCAAAAAAAGGGATTTGCACATGGAGGCAAGAGACCTGGCTAAGGTGTTAAGAGGCACTGGCCATAATCTGTCAGTCTTTCCTGGACCAGGGGTGTTGCCAGAGGATTGGAGAATGGAAACATTGCACCCTTGTTCAAAAACAGTTGTGAGGATAGGCACGGCAAATACAGGCCAGTCAAGTTAAATTTGATGGCGGGAAAACTTCTGGAAAATAATTATTCAGAGTAGAATTAATAGTCACGTGGAAAAAGAATGGGTTGACTGTGAGGATTCAGCGTGGATTTGTTGTGAGAAAATCATACCTATCTAACTTGTTGGAGATATTCAAAAAGGTAATCGAGAGGGTTAATGAGGGCAAACCATACTTGTGAAGAAACTTATAGGTCATTAAATAAAAGGGACAGTATCAACATAGCAGATGATGGGAAGAAGGGCATAATGGTACATGGGTGTTTTTCAGACTGAAGGAACCTGTGTGGTTGGAGTATGCAGGTGCTGAAACTTGCTTCACCTGACATCTGTAAATTATATAGATCATGGCATGGAGTGGACAGTTTCAGAGTTTGTGGATGATGAAGCCTGGAAACATTGCAAACTGTGAGGAGAACTTCAAAATAATCAGTTGGTGGGTGAACGTGTTCATAGGTGGCAGATGATGTTCAATGTGGAGAAGTGTGAGGTGATATATTTTTGATACAAAGAGCATGGAGAGACAACGTAATATCAGGGGGTGTGTAAAATCAATTTGAAAGGGCGTGAAGGATTAGAGAGAACTGCACGTACATGTACAAGTCACTAAAGGGGGCAGGACAAGTAGAGAGAACTATTAATAAAACAGAGCATTCATTTACTAAGGACATAGAGTACAAGAACAGGAAGGTTATGATGAACTTGTGTAGGGCCTTGGTTAGAACTCAGCTGAAGTACTGTAGTTCTGGCAGACACACTTTAGGAAGCATGTGGTTACATGGGAAAAAGTAGAGATGTTTACAGGAATGATTCCAGGGATGAGAAAATTTAGTTAGAAAGAAAGTTTGGAGAGGTTTGATTGTTTTCCTTGGAGAGGAAAAAGCTGAGGGGAGATTTGATGAAAGTTTTCGAAACAGTGATGGGGCTGGAGGGTGTAGAGGTGAAGGAACTGTTTCTTGTTAAAGGATTGCGAAATGGACAGAGATCAGTTTAATGTATTTTGCAAAACAAGCAAATGTGAGGTGAGAAAGTACTTTTTCACACAGTGAGTAGTTTGGTTCTGGAATGCACTGCCTGGAAATATAGTGGGGGCAAGTTCAACTGAGGCATTCAAGAGGGTATTGCATAATTGTTTAAGTAGAAACCATGTGCAGAGTTTTTAGCAGAAAGACAAGAGATTGACACAAAGACAAGATGCTTAGAGAGCCAGTGCAGACAGTGGGCTGAATGGCCTGCACCATATCAATTCTATAGTTCTATGTTCCTGTGAAGGAGAACCTACAGACGGTGCAGGTGAAAGGCTTGCCAGTGCGTCCTCAGAGGGTTCAGTGACTTCGTCCTCAGAGGCTGAGGTCAAGCTGAGGATAGGCAAGACTTCCCTTTGATATGTGCTGAATTCCACTAAAACCAACATAAGAAAAGAGGGGAACTAATAGTGAAAAAGGGGGTAAAAGCTTGTTCAGAGTAAGAATGGGTTAATACTGGCATTAGTGCAGCACAATACAATGAAACTCACTTGGAGCCACATGGAGATCCCCACGATTGGTCACCCTGTTCTTTGGCCAACTGCAGCATTTTATCCTCACACAGGATGAGAAGCTTAATGGCTGCCACCTCACTACTGGTGTTGAGAGTCTTTTGATTTTGAGCAATAATGTGAAAAGAACAATTGAGTTTGTGGGAGAGGTGTTAGTGGTGGTGCAGGAGAGGTGGCAGGTTGTCCTGAATGAGAGAGTAGGAAGTCCAGAGGGCAAGCATGTTGCTTGTTTGAGAGGATGAGGTGGGTGAGAATCATTGAGTGGACATGCTGCATGTGATAGGGGGAGTTGCAGTCCATTAGCCTTGATAAGAGGTGTGTGCAGTCACAGAGTTAGAGGGAGTTGCGGTGACCCTGTGCGTGTGAGGTAGCAGGAGCAAATGATGGCACCCGCTCTTGTAGAGTGCCGAAGACCATTGACTTTCTACCTGCATTGCATTTGACCCTGGAGACTATACTGACCTGGGCTGCTATCCCTATCCAGGCTGGCTTTCTGTGGCCTTCTGTAATAGTCTAGTGGGAACAACACAGCCCTTCTGTCAGTCAGTACATCTAGGAGCACCTCCTGTTCTCTGTGAAAAGGTGTAACAGCATGTTGTCAGAGGCGGTTGCTGACCTGAAGTGCCTGACGTGCTGTGGAGCCAGGGTTCAAATGTGGGGCCAGGGGCATTAATGATGCAAAATCCCAACAGTGGTGGGCACTTCAGCCTGTCCTGCCACACAAAGGTGCTGACGAGGCACCTTTCACTGTTCGTGAGCTGAACAGTGGACTTTTGTGTGAGAAAAGCCAATGCGGACCATGACCGGTTGCTTGCTGTGAATCTCCCCGAGAAAAGCACTTTACCAAAAGAGAATTGAGAAAATTCAACTCAGGGTGGGGGGAGCTGTTGCCAGCCGTGAAGCATTGAAAAACAAGAAGGCTCAGGTTTCAAGTAATTGTCTAAAGAAGCAAAGATGATATGAGTAAATCTTCCTTTTTTCAAGGTCTGGAGTACACTGCTTGAGAATGTGGTGGAGGCAGGTTCGTTGAAAGCATTCACTAATTGGGCTATTATCGGAGAAGGAAGGTTGTGCAGGGTTACATGGAGGACGTGGGGAAATAGTGCTAGGTGCATCACTAATGTGAAAAGTTGGTGTAGCCGCAACAGGGCAACTGATCTCCTCCTGTGCTGCAGGAATTCAGTAAAGCCAGACTGGCTGTAAGATAATTGCTGACCAGTTTTTGGTCGAGAATGGAGTGAAAACACCAAAGGTCCCAGCAGTATACATCTAGCTTCTGTAGAATAGGTCATTTATTTTAAGCTTAAGAGAAGTAACGTATTGAAAATGTAATAAAAATGGTGTCAGCCTTCGATCAGTGGTACGAGTCATGCAGCTGAATGAAAAGGTCAAAAACAAAACACTTTTCAGGTCATTATTGCTGTTTGTAGATCTCATAGCGTGAAAGCTACCTGCGTTTTCCAACATCAATTTATAGTTCAGAAATATCTCACATTGGCTGTGAAGCATTTTGGAGCATTGTGAGAGGTTCAGTAGAAATGCAAGTCTTAAAAAGGTTCAAGCCAGAGCTCTGAATATATCACATCTTGTCATTCCTTTTGAACATCACAAAACACTTGGTATATATGACATTGTGTATTTAATATTGCTTGGGAAATTCACCACATTGAGTGAGCTGAATGACCAGTTTGTTTTGTTGGCAGAGTTGAGGAAGGGAGAAATGTGACTAAGCTGCAGGAATAGCTTCCTGCTCCTCTTCAAGTAAATGCAAGGAGTCTTTAACATTCCCTTGAACAGATGCACGTGGCTTAGGTATAATGTCTTAATGATGGGTGGCTCATATAACAGTGCTGCACTGATATGTCAAATCAAAAATACTTACTATATTTCATAGGCTTCTGTTGCAGTGCACCTTGTAAATTTGTACAACATCATTGCAAATGCGAATTATAATCATGAAGTCATACTCAAACTACAGCACAAGTAATCGTGATTTAAATAATTAAAATGAACCTCTTATGCTCCTGAATTATCTCAATGGTCAATTTGTCAGACCAATACTTTTCCCTTGTTCACTTAATTCTCTGTACTGCACCTGGCTGCACTTAAAGTCTTGAGTGAAAGTTTAATAAACCAGATCCACTTGATTTCTGTTTTACTTTATCTACTGTCCTTCCCTTCATGAAGGTCTGGATCCAACTCAATTTCGAAGTCAATCCCACTGTTTCAAAGATGAAGAAAGTGATGCTCTGTTGGGTGGCCCAGCCCAGCTTACTGATGAGGAAAAATACCGTGATGCAGAAAGATTCAAGTTTGCTTGTCCAAGCTGTGGAACAGAAAACATTTATGATAATGTATTTGATGGAAGTGTAAGTACTTGTCTATATACAGAGAGAAACTCTTCTGTTGTCCTTTTGTAAACGATCAGTTAGATAGACCAAGGTGTAGATATGTAGGAATGCTTTAGCAAGCATAACTAAACTGTGTAGACTTAAAAGGCCCTAGGTTTGATCTCAGAGATAGCAAGATTTGCAGATGCTGGAGTCAGGAACCACACAGTTTGGAGCTGGAGGAACACAGCAGGCCAGGCCTTCAGCAAAAAAGGGTCCGGACCCGAAACATCAACTTTCCTGCTCCTCTGATGTTGCCTGCCCTGCTGTGTTCCTCCAGCTCCTCACTGTGTTGTCTCCTAGGCTTGATTTGCAGTTTGTACTGAATTTGCCAATGTAAGGCAAGTCAATGTAGGAGGGCATTGCAGTTGACCAGGGTACTATTAGTAAGGATATAAAAATCATTCAGCGTTCAAACTGTTGAGGAATCCGGGCAAGGAGAAAATCAGTCCACATCGATACTGACAAACGACTGAAATCTAAAGATCTTCTGAAATATTCTTCTGTGGAAAAGATAAACCCTAAATCCCAGAATGCTATCACACAGCAGAAAAAGTGACTCTGCAATACTTGCACCCTGACTGGGAGTAATTACTTCTTCGTTTGAAGCAGAGTTCTTCGCAGAGTCTTCTAGTGAAAAGTTGGATGTCATGTGTGGTAACCAATTGGTTATTAGCTCCTGTAGAATACTGGGGTAGGTTGCTATGCAACTCTGGAAAATAAAAGTAGCAAACTTTTATACGAGCCAGTCTTCAAAGTATTCATTCCTTCCCAACCTCCAAACTCGCTTTCATGAAAACAAGTCAAGCAAGTTGTAGGGCACCCCTCCATTTCATTGCTCGCTACATTCTGTTCTGCTCCATGTGTTTCGCTCAGTAGCTAGAGGAGGCTTCTAAATGTGCTAAGAGCTGAAACTGTATTGGAACTTGCCTCTGTCGAGCAGAAACTTAGCATTCTAAATTTTTCTTCTACTGAAACTTGCAATCCTAAGTTGGAGTTTCAAGCAAGGGAAGTGTCTTGCTTTTCCTTGACGATAAAATGAAATAGTGACTGAGGAAGAGAACATCACGTCATTGTTCGAGGTTTAGTTCTTTAAATGTGAACATCATTTTCTGAAACTGTTCTTGCCACAAAGTATTAAAGCAGTTCTATTTTGGTGAGAAATGGTTTGAATTTATTGATGTGGAGAAAACTGGGATCCCAAAGCTCTGCACAAAATGTTCTCCAGATTTTTTTAAAAAGAAAATAAAAGTACTTTCATTTTTAATATTGAGAGTCTTTATTTCTCATGGTTTCCCCTCACCACCTTACCCCTTGTTTATATTTAGAAAAAATGCTCTTGACATTCTCTAGAATGTTGTCCTTCTCTGCCATCAATCACAAGAAAATGTGTTCTGTTCAGGCACTGGTGCCAAATATTGTTGACCTTGATTCTGAACCTAAAATTGTGGAAAAATATGTACTCATCCTCTTTTTTTCAACATTTTAAATGCGCAGTAAATTATTAGATTGGGCAACTTTGTAGACTTTGGATCTGAAAGCAAAGAAGCCCTTATCTAAATTAAAAGTAATTATTCTAAGTTGATGTAGCGGAGCAGCAGATGTTTTGGATTTTTTCAGTCAAAACAATCCGGTTGCTTAAGGAAAGTAAGGAGTAGGGCCTGGCACGGAGCAATAGTACTGAGCAAAATCCTTGACTTTTGCTTCATTACAGCTGGAAACAAGATAAGAGTTAATTGCTTGGACGTTGAGAACTTGCAGATGGGCTCACTATTCAGAGAGTGTATCATTGTAAGATTTCTTACACCTTCAAGTGAAACATATGAAAAAAGATCAATTTGAGCACCAAAGAAATCTCATTTACTGATTCTTGACTGTTTGGGAATGACAATCTTTCCCATCACTAAAATGCGATGCATCATGATGCTATATTTCATATGTGTGTGTCTTCCATTTTGCATCAGGGGCAACAGATCCAACCCAGCTTGCTTCACTGCAGCAATATTGATTGTGAGGCGTTACCTATTCAGTATGAAGTGCAGATGCGTAACAAGCTAATTTTGGACATCAGGAGACATATCAAAAGATACTATAGTGTAAGTACCTGCAGAGAACTATAGATTCGAACCTTGTTGATGGCTCACTGATCAAAAACAAATCCTGTAGCTTTTCAGATGCTTTAAGTGAATTCAACTGAACCATCATCTTCAGTCAGGCTGAGGAAAGCTTGAATGATGCTGCTTACATTAAGTGCAGGATAGCTATTGTTTTTTTAAAAATGTGCTTTAATTCCATGCATAGTATATTTGATGCTGTTTGAAAATTGTTAAAACTGATGTATAAACGATGCCTTATTCTGCTGGTGAAAGGGAGTATGCATTGCAAATAAGCTTGTGCAGGAGAAGCATTAGCTTATCTAAACTAAGAAATGAATAGGGGATGTTTTCTGAAGCAGGAAAATTTCACCAGCTTGACAGTTGGCAGGCTGCCTGCTGCGTAGATTCATGAAAGCTAAGAATTACACTTTCATGAAATTTTCCTTACTAAATGCCCTGGTTAATCTGAAAGATAACCCACTGATTCAATTCATCCTTTGACTGGGCGGTGCTTGTTACATCTTCATTCTGACAAAGCATTTGTGTTAATCATTTGGCCCTCTAGTAGACTCTCCAGGGCTGGTGCTTTTAAAATAAATGTGGCTGTGATAGCTCTTTAGTCTATTACACTTACAATAGAAGCAAAGAACTGGTAATTATAAATTCTGTGCAGTGATTGTAAAAGAAAGTGAGAATGGATGCAGCTCTTGAATGTTGTTGGGAAGTTTGTTCAGTTGTTTCCTTTTACTGAAGTGCTTGTCTTGGGCCCTGCTGTAAATACTTGGAGGCAAAGAACTGCTACAGGGAGGCAGCTTGAGGATTTATATTTTCCGACCGGAAAGCGAGCAGTACTTGTGTAACTGGCATTTTTTAATTTAAGTGTGTTACATTCGCCAGAATCACTTTTAGGAGAAACATGTTGTAAGGCACTAATTTGGAGCATTGTTATAGAGGGGTCATTACATTTGCTGAAGCCTACAATTATTCATTGCTCAAGGTTTACTTAATAAGAATGACTGGGTAAAGGGAGGGGTTTACCTAGTGTTCCTCGTTTCAATACTGGTGCTCTGTGTTTTGGGAAAACTGTAATCAAGGTAAGAAAATTTTTTTTTAAAAAATTGCAAGAGGTAGATAAGATGAGAAAGGATCCTGAACACATTTGCTCCGGTTTGAAACTGCATTGTGGATTTCTAAACCCGAACAAGCCAAAATTTCAAAGCATTCATGAGTTTTTGGCATTTGGCTTTCTTCATTCCTGAAGCAGATAAGATGCATTGGAAGAGCAATTGATAATGTGAATCAACATACCACAAATTTGCTTATGGTGTCAGTGTCTGAGTCATAGGTCCTTCAGTAAAGTAAATCTTACCAGCTCAGCCTGACCTAGGTACACATCCTCTCCTTCCTCAGCCTCAATGCTTATGTGGCCCCACCACCAGCAACCAACACCCCCACCCGCCCCCCAGCACCCAAAAATTCCACATCAGGCTTCAACCACTATCTGTCATCTGATTCCACCAACTTGTCTACATCCTTCCTGAACTTGTATGCTATCTTCCTCACAGCTCATAACACTTCCAAGTTCTGTATCATCTGCTCATTTTGAAATTGAGCCCTGTGCACCAGGGTTTAAATTATTGATATATATCAGGAAAAGCAAGGTCCCAACACTGTCCCCTGGGAAACTCCACTATAGACCTTTCCCTTGACCTGTGACTTAGCCCACTCTATCCATGCCACTCATGAATGATAATTTTGCTGATGTGGCACTGTAACAAATGTCTTTTGGAAGTCCCAAATCCCTTTAGAACTCTCTTTCAAACTTCTCCATTCACTTCACATAAAATTAATGCTGTAATATTTGCAGCAATTTTCCACGCTGCAATATCCCACAAACAGGAACGAGATGAATGACCTGTTAATCTACTTCTGATGGTGAAAAGTTGACTAAGAACTCCAGTATCCTCGTGATGAATGGGGCCATGGGATCAATAACCTCAAGCAGATGGTAGCCTGGTTTAGCATGTCTTTGAAGGCATTAGCTCTGACAACATTGCAGCCCTTCAGTATTGAACTGGCACATCAAGCTAGTTTATTTTCATTCTTTGAAGTGGATTATCAACCCAGCATTCCTAATCAGAATTGAAAGAATGACCAACTAAGTTAATCCATAAGAAAGTTGTTCCAACACTTTTCCTGGTTGCAATGACCGATCTGCCACGATATGAAGATTGGCGAGACTTCAGATTAGTGTCAAGATCCCTATGTTTTTCAAGATGATAATCTTTAGTGACACACTTCTTTGACTGTAACACCTTCATGGCCTCTCTTGACTATTTTAACTAAAGGAAATTGTATTCATTTTATGTTGAATAAAATGCCAAGTGTGGAGTTGGAACAAGGTCACCATTCAAAATTGTTCAGTTCCAAATAAGAAGTTATTGTAAGCTTGCTTCAAGATCTTAGAGATTTGATATTTTATTTTGGCCTAGAACGCAATTCAGATACTTTAAGACTGTGTCTTGCAGCTTTTGCCGAAATGTGTCTGTGTTCCACTTGCAACATACTTTGCTCTGTGCAGTTTGGTCACCCTAAGTGCAGGTTCACAAGATTGATCTTTAGGATGATCTAAAGGATTGATATAGGATTGATTATCCTATTTTGAAAAACTGACTAAATTTGGTCTATGATAAAACGTTGTGGAGCTGGATGAACACAGCAGGCCAAGCAGCATCAGAGGAGCAGGAAAGTTGACGTTTCGGGT